>JAHWFO010048912.1:1843815-2087349 GCA_023313115.1 Rhysida immarginata
AATAAAATAATTACCGACATAAATAAATCATATTATTAATAAATTAAATTAAGTCATAAACAAAAAACATAACAACAGGCCTTCACTTGATCTAAACCCTATGAATACCTCTGGGACGAATTAGAACACATATTACTTGCCCAGCCAAATTGTTCATGTGTGTGTGTCCCTCTTGGACCCTGGAGGACAATTCTGCGACCATCCATAAAAATCTAATGGAAAGTCTTCCCAAACGTGTGCAGGTTGTGCAAAAAGTGGACCGACATCCTATTAATCCTCAGAACACCAAGACCATTTACATTCCATGAAACACCAAGAATGGGTCGTTTTTGTCTCTCATATATTTCTCGTAACTAATGAGGTTTTGTTAGAATAGAAGCTACATATACCTTTTTTAAGATATTTAAGTAACTTTCAAGAAGATACTGAAAAAAGAAACGAAGGATCCAAAATAAGAGTTTTAAAACTTGTATCAAGTGAAGAACTTTTACTGTAACGATCCATGACCATTGATATGACTGCAATGAATATAAAACTACCAGAACTCGTATTACTCATTTTCACATCTAACGCAATTGTGACGACGTATTCTTGCAAACGAAATAATTAATAGTTGGCACTTTGCACAGTACTTGTTTCATTACTACGACACAAACAACAACATTCTCCATGTTTTGCTGTTCCTTGTCCATGGCCAGCTACTGATCGCATTTTGATCCTTTATATACAAATTTCAATAGTACGAAGACCAGAATGTCCATTTCCTCTTTTGTAACCTAACCTGGCCTATTTGAGGTTGCACCATACTCTTTTCAAGATCTTCCAGAAGCCATTTTCATTGTTCATTTTCCATACGGGTTTATGCAACCACATCTAAATAATTCAGGAATAATGACAAGGGTAATATTTTGTTCCATTCTCTTGGGTACCTTCACGCTTTTGGTTTTGTTGGAATCGGAATGATCTGTTTTTAAGTCATTACATTAGTCTGGTTATGGAGCAGCTTAAAAGGACACATTCTCCCTTAATTGGCACATAGGATGTAAAAGTTAAGTAATTTATGAAGTTAGCTCCACACACTTAAACGTGGCCAAATTGAAGGCACGTGCAAGGGTTACTTGGACCTCTATCGCCATCTGACCGTAAAGGCAGATGAGTCACTTGAGGGGAGAGTCATGGCTTCATTTGGATAGAGAACAAATTTATTCTCTCAATAGTAAATGAAACTTAGACATATTTTTTGACCCGATCTTAGCGCTCCGAATGTTAATATGTCTCAGGGGTCTCCGATATGTCATTTGACCCGAGGTGTTCGAATATCTTTTAGCCATATCTGGGGACTCGGAGAATCAGCATAAGTGATGTTGATTAATGTTAGCTCCACGTCCTTCCAGTGATCTGGCAACCTTTTAACTGCTGTCATCTTTCATAAACAACTTGAGGATCACTGTATTCGTAAAACAATCTTTTTAAAGTATTTTATCGTATATTCGATCACTGGTAATGTTGAAATCCTTATGGAACGTTCAAATCATTTTGAAACATGATGTACCAACACAACAACAATCCTGGGAGTATGCAAAAGATGTCTACGCTTGCTTTGTGGACCTCGAAAAAGCATATGACAGAATTCCTCGGTAGAAGCTCTGGCAAATGTTGCAAGAGTGGATGGGCAATTACTGGTTGCTATCATGTCTCTATGAAAGCTCCGAGATGTGCGTCCGGATAACTGATATTAAGTCAAAAAACCGTGGGTGTAGTACTCCGCCAAGGATGCATACTGTCGCCCCTCTTGTTCATTATCTTAATGGACTGGATAGACAGGGGCAACCGAGGCAACGAATGTGTTTGTGTGGGCATATGCTTGGAGAGGTTGCTCTTTGCTGATGACTTTGTCCTCCTTGGGTCTTCTCGCACCAACTTTCAACGTGCGCTAAACCGGTTGGCAGCCAAATATGAAGAGGCTGGGATGAAGATCAGTGTGGCTAAGATCGAAATTCTGGTCCTTTCAAGACAGCTTGTTCAGGGCGCTCTCCATGTTAGGGGAGCCCCATTGAGGCAGGTGGGGAAGTTCAAGTACTTCGGGATTGCATTCACGAGTAATAGAGAACTGGATGCACGAATTGATGCAGAAAGCTGTGCCAGACGTGAACTATGGCGATCCGTGGTAACGAAACGTGAACTGGGAAACGAAGCTCTCCGTTTGTCCTCATTCTCACCTATGTTCATGAGTCTTGGGTAATGACCGAAAAAGTGCGATCGCGGGTACAAGCGGGCAAAATGAGATTCCTGAGAAGTGTTATAGGTAGGGACGTTGCGATACTCTTTTCGATACGATATTCAGCATCGATATCAAACTTAGAATCAAGTATCGATACCCCGATACTAGCAAAAAGAGAGTATCGTATAATTCGATACTCTGATAAAGCAGGCACAATTGCATGTATTTAAGTTTCAAGTAATATAGAACTGTATACAGGGTGTTTCTGAATGGCTTGTACAAACTTTAGGATATGTTCTGAGGACCAAAACAAGCACAAAATTGAGCATTGAGCACAAAATTGAGTCGAAAACGCGTCGTTCTAGAGTTATATTAGTTTGAAGGTGTCCTGCAGTAGACGAAATTAACTCTAAAGCCTATAGGTGTTGCAAATTGTGTGATTTATTAAGTTGCAGAATGATTTATTGGTTTCACAATGACCATTTGTCTGTCCGTCCCCTTCATATTTTCTGCACTTATTCACGTAGAAAGTTGAAATTTCGATCACAGCTTACCATAGGCATGTCGTCCTTCACTATTTAATTTGGTTTTGATTAGCCCACTGGGGTCGGAATTACGGAGGTGGGAGTTAGAGGGGACCAAAGGATCTACATGGTACCGGAGTGAAATTCGGTAAGCAGATTACTATGAAGTTTGGGATAAATTGTCCCAGTAGGGTCGGAGTTGTAGGGGTGGCAGTTACTTGGTCTTTAGAAATATGGCATCATAAGTCATATGATATGTCCTTTGATCGGCAATGGTGAGAAACGAAAGAACAGAGCTTTTACATTTTATGATTCGAATACTATGTTCGAGAAAATCAATTTTCTGATTAAAAAATTTGGGAGATTTAAAAGTGAAGATAAAGGGGTAAAAATACATCGGTAAATACATACCTCAGGGCTTCCGTTATTTTCCTATACCCTCCTCGGGGGGGGGGGGGTAATGTCTTGTTTCTGCGTTATAACAAGACAATACATTTGCTATAGTAAGTGATCAAAATGGCCTCCGTTAGATAAAAAGGAAGTTGTGCACGTCAGGAGAACACAATTGTCTTCAGACGTTTCTTTGAATTGTCGTAACTCTTCTACTACAGGACACATTCAACCCATTATAGTATAGAAAGAGGCGTCTTCGACCCCATGTTCATATGACATTTTCTGCTTGCTTTGGTCCCTGGAACATATCCTAAAAGTTTGTACACACTATTCAGAAACACCCTATATATTCTACAAGCGACAGCTTACAACAACGAAAAGTTGTTGTTTATTATTATTGTTGCAAAGAATAAAATGTTTAATTTCTAAATTAGTGGCAAAGCCTACATGAATTAAACCTCTTAATCCATTAGACTTTAGATATGGTATATAAAATACGCAAAAGTAAAATGTACGTTGTGATGGCATAAGGAGTGGAACAGTCATTGAGCTCGCCAGATGGAAAAAGTGGTACGAAACATTATACAGGGTGTAACTAAAGATGTGTTACAAACTTTGGGGAATGATAGAACTGGTCAAAATAAGCATTTTTTGTTCTATAAACATTGGTCCACAACTGCATCGTTTAAGAGTTATAGCCACTGTTCAAAATGACGTCTTCAGCATCAATGCAGGCTTATGACACACCCCTTTCTGAATTATGGTATGGTCATGCACACTAAAAAATCTAACGTGTGTGATCGCAGCCGGATATGGACTACACCTTTAACGAGTGCACTGACATGTTGTTAGTGTACGGTGCTGCAGACGGTAATGGAAGGGCTGCTTGTCGTCTGTACAGACGGCAGTTTCCACAACGTCGTCAGCCAGCTCACACAATGTTTGCTCGGCTTGTGCGACGTCTACGAGCAACAGGAAGTGTAGCTGTGATGCGTGGAGAGCATGGTCGCGCTCGCACCCGTCGTACCGCTCAATTCGAAGAAGCTGTGCTTCGTAGAGTTCACGAAAGACCAACATGTAGCACCCGTGCGCTTGCACACATCATGAACACAGATCACATGTCTGTTTGGGTGACCAACTGTTTCATCCGTTTCGTATGCAACGAGTGCAAGCATTTGGAGCTGCTGACTTTGCACCACGTATGGCATTCTGCAGATGGTTTCTTGCACGTTGTAGAGAGGAACCAGCATTCCCACAGCAGGTGCTGTTCACTGATGAAGCAACCTTCACTAGGGAAGGCATTTTCAACCACCAGGATATCCATGTTTGGGACCGTATCAACCCACATGCCATTTCGACAAGGCGCTTCCAGCAACGATTTTCTGTCAACGTGTGGGCTAGTATTGTTGGCAATAGCCTCATTGGGCCGTACATTCTCCCAGCTCGTATGAATGCACAAACCTACCTCGTCTTTCTTCAGGAGGTGCTGCCTGAACTGTTGGATGACATACCTCTTAACATCCGTCAAGTAATGTGGTTCCAACATAATGGTGCACCTCCACATTTCTCACAGCATGTCCGGGCCTTCCTCACTGATACGTTTGGCGATCGTTGGATTGGACGGGGTGGTCCAGTTACCTGGCCGCCACGATCACCAGACCTAACACCATTGGATTTCTTTGTGTGGGGCCACCTAAAGTCCCTGATCTACGAAACAATGGTTAATTCAGTGGAGGAACTCATCGCACGATTGGCTGTAGCAGCAGACAACATCAGGGACTCCCAGCAGATGCTGCAACGGGTGTCTTGCAACGTACAGCGACGAATGCAAGCCTGCATTGACGCTGAAGGGCGTCATTTTGAACAGTTGCTATAACTCTTAAACAATGCAGTTGTGGACCAATCTTCATAGAACATAAAATGCTTATTTTGACCAGTTCTATCATTCCCCAAAGTTTGTAACACACCTTTAGTTACACCCTGTATATATATTTCTAAAATTTAAAAAATAGTACCGATACTATTTACTGATACTCATATTTTGTTTTCGATACCACGATATTATCGAATAACCGATACCGATACTGTCAATATCCAAAGAAAAGTATCGATACTTACTCATATCGGTAGTATCGCAACGTCCCTAGTTATAGGTGTTACCGTACTAGATAAAGTGGGGAGTCTATCTAGGTGTTGAGACGCTACTTCTCCGCATTGAGAGATCTCAGTTGCACTGGTATGGCCACGTGATACAGATGCTGCAAACTGGTCTTCCTAGGCACTTGTTATTTTCCAAGCCGGTGGGTAAGAGACCAAGGGGTCGGCCTAGAATCAGGTGGTAGACTACCTGGAGAATCTGGGTTCGAGTCGCTTGGGTATTATTATTATTATTATTACCTTTATTACAGAATAAAAATACAAGTACATACAATTTAATATCTCCCTGAGGCATAGCCTGTACGGGAGGTTACAGGTGAACAATGGATTCAATTTAAACTAAAATAAGTATTATTGTCAAAGCTTAATAAAGAAGTAGTACAAAAAGAGGACTAATAGTGTTGTATCGGCAACTGTTTTATTTTAAGTTTTGTTTTATTACTATGCAGCGAAGTCTTAATGGAAGCAGGCGATGAATTAAATGCTTTTATCAGTTCTGTTCGAAGTGATCTAAGACCATAATTATTGTGGATTACAGGAAGAGTAATATTACCATTTCTTCTTAACCTTAGTTGGTGATTGTAACTCAGTGGAATCTCTGAAATTGTTCTTTTTGCATGCAAGTTTAATCTTTGAACATACTGGTCTTTAATATCTCTTATGTGTAACGTTTTGTACAGGGGTTTAACAGATTCAAGAAAGCCAGTAAAAGTAATGAATCTTAATGCTTTGTTCTGTAAAACTTGAAGCGGTTTAATCTAAGAATCATATGTATTACCTCAAATTTCAATGCAATAAGTAATCTGACTATGTATAAATGAATTGTAAATTATTTTAAGTAGAGGTAATGGCAAAAAATGCCTTAAATAAGCAAGAGCTCCAACATAGCTGGAAATGCTGGCAATTACATTTTTACATGGGAGCTCCAATTACAATGGGTATTAATAGTTATACCCAAAAATTTAGTTGATTCATTACATTGTATTGTAGCATAAGAGAATTTTTTAATAGGTACTTTCCGAATTTCCCTCGTATATCAATACTGTACAAATTATACTCGTGTGTAATGGCATGTGACTACAATGTCAATATTCATCTATATATAAATATCCAAAATAAGAAAAGGAGATTTCAATGAAGCCATAAATGAGTCAGGGGTAATTTTTATATTCCATTTTATTCAGCAAAATAACTTTACATGACTAATAATGCAATACTGCCAATACGCACTGATTTTTTTTTTTAAAAAATCTTATTTAGATGTAAATAATCAAATTACATGTTTAACACTATATCTGGAAAAATATTTCTTAAAACTTTGATAAAGAGAAATAAATTATTTTCTTTAAGTACAGAGCGTTTGAACCAGCAAACTACAATTTTACATGCATTATTATTTTGACATAATTCAAAGAGGTTGCACAAGTTTTCACAAGCAAATACTGAATAAAAAAATTGCTTAGCATAATTTGATCCGTCTAAATCGGTTACTGAATCACTGGGCTCATTAATAAAATCTACGGTGTCGATTTGCTTAATCTACTTGAATTAATTTCCTTCATTTGTATACCTAATTCAGATCATTTAAAAAATTGATATGATTTCATATAAGGAAAATTTCTAACATGATTTTGAGAGAAACAAAGTTGAAAGGGGAAAAATAACAAATTGTGCAAATTTAGAATATGTTATTTTCTTCTCATTTTTTCTTAAAATATCCATCTTGAGTTATCTCAAAAATATTTTGTCATTATCAAGGGAAAAATTAAAAAAATATACGCAATAATTTTTGAATTTCCCTTTTTTTTGTTTTTGTATCTAAAAGCTTATCCCCCATGCATTATTTTTTATCTCCATAAATGCAAATTATGCATTAATATTTAAAAAGTCGGAAAGGAAAATATTATGCAGTTTAAAATGAATGTTTAAATAAATACATAAAAGCACAACCATATTCACATACACAAAATAAATCCTCAATAAAATAAATTAAGAATAAATGTTAAAATTAGAAAACATGTGAGGTAGAATATTTTCTTCCAAGGACAGATGTACACACTTGTATTATTTAAAAAAATAGACATGTTTTGTGCACATAAATTAACTGTACAATATTTAGTGTTAAGTTATGTATAAAATTATCAACAATTCCAACAAAGTTCAGGAAATACATCGTTTTTTAAGATGTTATTTCATTTCCCCCCCTCAAGTTAAGAATAAAGAAAAAAATAAGTGATAACAGATAAAAGTGTGAGCTTTAATGAAGTGTACCCTACAGAAATCTTGTTTTTAATAATGTGCAATGCTATGAATGAAGTGATGATCAATGATATTATGGAAGCCACAGATGCAAGGATGATGATGATGGTAAGTGTTGTTGATGATGATGATAATGATGATGGTGGTGGTGAAAGTGTTGATGAAAATAATGGCTCAATTGTGAAGAGAAAGAAAAAATGATAGATTGTGCTTCGTTATACCTAATTACACAAATTCTAAGTGTTGTTTTGAAAGCAAATCAGTGCTCTATATATATATTATTAGAACACATTTGCTTTTGGGTGTAACAAAACTTTATATTGAGCTCTCACTTATAGTTTTAAAGCAAAAAGAGTCTTTTATAAAATTAAATGCTTGATTCGTATGAAACATTTGTTTCCTCTATTTTCTCTTCTAGCTCTTGTCTTTCTAAGGTTGGTGAATATCTATGAAAAGGTGTTGGAGAACGTTCAAATTTACTTGATATGGGTTCGGCGTACAACTGTTGTTCACCACTAACACTAGAATCTGCTACATCCTGAGTGACAACATACCTTTCATCATGGCATATTTTGTCCAATGATAAAACAGAAGACATCACATCTCTCATTGTGAGAGTAAAATCCTTATTTCGGTCACAAAACTGGCGGATTAGAAACCAATCTAATAAAAATATTGAAGCTGCCACAACTTTAATGCCTGCACATATACCAACATACTTATAGCGAAACTTTTCTATATCATACATGAGGCAAAAACCGCCTCTACTATTACAATGCGCTTTCCATAAGATGCATGTTGAATCAATAACATTCCCAAAAACAATAGGAGATGGGATGTATCCTAAAATAAAAATAAAAAAATTAAAAAATTAATTTTAATTAATTAAAAAAAAATGAGAGGACAATGTACAGTATGCACCGATATATACAGTATTGAAACTCACAGATGATAAGGTAACATTGTTCATCTTTTCATTTCAGTACTGTATATTTTGGTGCATTCTTTATTTTAAATTATTTTATGAAAGATGTAAAAAAAAAAAGAATAACATGTAAATGACACAAAACCCTGGAATAAATCAAAATTGGACACAAAAGACCTGAAACAGCTGATGTTCAGATAGAGATTATCTTTCATCAAACAAAAGACAATTTTAAGAACAAAGGTGTTCGAAGACGTTATATACAGATCTTATAAGAATAATGGTGCGGGAGGGGAGAAGGAGAGGATTGGCTAGAAAAAGAACAGAAGGAAGCCAATAGAGTGGCCTGGAAATGCAAGGGAAGAAATGCTGGGATAGGATAAGAACAAGAGCCAATGGGAGATGATGGCAGACCCTCTTTCTTATCCTATCTCAGCATTTTTCCCTTGCATTTCCAGGTCTCCTCACTGGCTCCCTTCCAGTCTCTTTTTTCTAGCCATTCCTCTCCATCCCCCCCCCCCCACCTTCATTGTGTCTCTTCGAACACCCTTATTCTTTTTATTATCTTTTACTTTGGCAAAGGATAGTCTCTAACAAAAACGTCAGCTGTTTTCAGATCTTATCGCTCTGTGTCCAATTTAAATTCTTTTAATGAGAAGTTATTCCTTAAGATCAAAGAATATTTAATCTTGAAAATCTTAAAGTATCATTTAAAAATAAGCATATGCAGGAGATGCTGATTTTTTCCTTCAGAACTACCCCTAGGTTAAGTTAAGCGGAGCAATTGCCCCGAATCCTGTGCTCAATAATTCAATTTCTTAGCTTTAGAACATGTCCCCTATTTCAGTTTTGCCCTTGACCCTGCAAAAGATAGGGGCAGTCTATGGGTGGCTCTGTATTCCTTAAAGGTCAAAGCTCAAATAAAATGCTATCCATGTAACATAATTTATAAAATATGTGCCAATAGGGTTCATGGGTACAACTGCTGTATGCAGGTAGTTACTAAAGTGGACAGGCGAGCATCTTGCAAACCTTAATCCATGCAAAAACAAATAGCAACATTATTCCACACAAATCAGCAACAGACTATAAACAAGCCTGCAGACAAATTATTGCATACAATGAGCAAAAAACTATTTGTCCACTGGCTTACGTAAACATAAAAATGTTAAAATAAATAAAAGCCAATTAATTTTGAATGGAAATTTTATGATAATCTACAGTATTTAAAAAATATAACATCTCACATTGAGTAGGAATCATTGTACTAAGTGGAAAAATAATGAAAATACGGTTGATGATAAGACACCTTGTAATAGCAGAGCCAAAAGATTTAATTAATTATTTAAGCCAAAAATTATTTAGTTATTATGAAAAAATTAGCCAGTCACATTCACAACAGATTACTTATCAGTATGGATAATTAAGAAAGTGAAATGTTTGCAGAAAAATAAGAAAATACGGGAACATTCGAATGATTTGAGGGCCAGAGTCCTAGCTGGACTAAAGAATGGGAAAAGTCGGCATTTATTTGCCAAGAACTCCAAATTCCATGCTCATCAGTCCAATATATCATCTAAAAGTATCACACAGCAGGAGAAATAAAAAATAAAATAGGAAGAGGCAGGAAGATAAAAACATCTGAACACGGAAGACAGAAATATTGTAAAATGCATTAAAAAGGATAGGAAAAAATCAGCTGTAAAATTGTGTGCAGAAGTGGAAAATGAACTAATATATCAGTTACTCCTCAAACCATTCAAAACAGGTTGCATGAAACAGGCTTAAAGGATGCACACCAAGGAAGAAAACATGCATCAGTAAGAAATACAGAGTGAGGCACCTGAATTGGGCAAAAGAGTATCTAAACAAGAATACAAATTTTTGGAACAAAATTGTGTGGTCAGATGAAAGCAAATTTAACTTATTTGGCTCAGATGGCTGTAATAAAGCTAAGAGAACACCTGGAGAAGCCTACAGACAGGAGTGTTCGAAGCCACCAGTAAACATGGAGAAGAAGTGTCATAGTATGGGGCTATACGTCAGCTACAGGGGTGGGGACACGTAGAATTTATCGATGGCATCACAAGAACAGAGAAACTCTAGATAGGAATCTCCATGCTTCTGAGAAGAAGTTTCATCTTTCAGATCCTAAAAATACAGTTCATTCTGTGAAAGAAATCCTCAAATCCAAGAAAATTAAAATGCTTGACTGGCCTGACTTACACCCAATCAAGCATCTTTGGACCATAATGGAAATGAAGATGAAAAACATAGACCAAAGTCAAAAGAAGATTTAAAAGACTTGTTGATAAAAACCTGGAATGATCTTGATGGAAAAAACACAAAACCTTTAGTAGAATCATTTAGGCACAGTTGATGCCTAGATGTTGTCAGGGCCAAAGGAGGTCCACTCAATATTAAAAATTAAGTTTTGATTGTACATCTGCCCAAATATTTAAGTGGATAGATAATATTTGTGTCACAAAAATGTTATACAGTCCTATTTTGTTTTATAATATCTCATACAATTGTAAACCAGAACCATCATTAATTTTCACTTCCTGCCTTCAGTTATAAACTTATTGAATTTTCATTACAGTCTGAAAATACTACTA
The DNA here is from genome assembly GCA_023313115.1 of Rhysida immarginata. Taxonomy (NCBI): domain Eukaryota; kingdom Metazoa; phylum Arthropoda; class Chilopoda; order Scolopendromorpha; family Scolopendridae; genus Rhysida; species Rhysida immarginata. The sequence goes on from JAHWFO010048912.1 coordinate 1,854,913, forward strand.
ATAGTCATCCACTGAAAAAAAAATCTTCATTCTCCAATAACTTTTTTTCAAACATCCAAAAATTCCTGAGGAATTACTATTGAACAGAAACCATGTTTATTCCTACAGGTTCATTCCTATTCATTCCAGACACGAAAATAAATTTTTTAAGATAAAATTAGAAAACATTATCATTTAACAGAGTGTTTCTTAAAATGCTTCATCATTATAACGAGGGATAGTTAACCTTAAAAAGATAGGAAATTAGCTGGGACCATGAAAAATTATCGTTTTAAGGGTTAAGGCTTTATCGAGTATCGTTGTTTGGAGACTTGTTTGTATAGCACTTACATAAAGAATTTAACCTGTTTGCTGCTTAAAATACCATATTTTTTTTTCTAGGCCTTACCATAAAGTCCAAAATTTTAAATAACTTGCTTATGGCCTATAATTGCGTGCGGCCTTTATTAAAAAAATATGAAAGTTTTAATTTTATTTTAAAGTTCAAAACTGGGTACCAGGATATGCTAAGGAAATCATCTTCTAAAAAATAGAAGACCGAGCATGAGAAATATCTGTCAAATTACAGCCAGTGCCTTTCTGTGTAATTTTCACTTTATACATTACTCCATTTGTCTATGCATAATGCCACCCAAAGGATTTAGCTACAACCCCTGACAAAAATCATTCAAACACAACATGCAAAACTGAATTTACAATCTTTGATAATTTTTTTTTTAATTATTAGTGTCAGTATTACATCAAAATAAAAATTATACAAATATTTATTAACATTTATTAACAAAATAATATTGTTAAAATAAAATTTAAACTGTTAAAAAAATATTTAATACCACTGCTTAAGGAAAAAATTATTCGAATATGCCCAACTTTGGAAAAAAAATTATTTGAACATGTCACAATATGCTCATTGTGATTTTTAGTGTTCAATGGAACAAATATGATTTTTATAAATGCAGGTAGTAGCAATTTACTGCACAATTATTGTTGGTAATAATCACATTACTTATTAAAATGGCCAAATTACGAAAGCTAAGCAATGATGCATAAAAAAGAAAAAAAAATAAATAAATAATTCACTTGTTAAAAAAAGGCAAAACTCAGAGATGTTGCAAACAGTATTGGATGTGCCCTATCAACAGTAAATTACAAATGGAAAAAATTCAATAGTTCAGAAACCACAGAAAATCTTCACGGTAGGGGTAGAAAAACGAGCAACAAGCAAGAGGCAAGATCAGTCACTAAGAAAAATTTGCAAAGAAAATAGAAAATGTACATCCAAGGAAATAAACATGAAGTGAAAAAAGTGCCATACTAACGTTAAATTCTGCAAATCCAAAAAAGCAAGCCAATGCTGGCAAAGCATCACAATTCTCTGACGAAAGCCTTATCGACATTGGCAGAGGAGATGACGCTGGTATATTTGTTTGGAGGCGACGTGATGAAAAATTTAACAAAGAGTGTTTAAGAGAGTCAATTAAATTTCCATCCTGTGTAATGATTTGGGGGTGTAACTCATCCAAAGGACCAGAAAAAATAACACAAATTAATGGAAAAATTAATGCTGATGTATATGAAGGAATATTGGACTATTACCTAATTCCTACCATAGAATTACAGTTTGGTGATGAAAATGAAATTTTTCAAGACTACAATGCATCTTATCACTGAACAGCAACAATTAAGAAATATCTTCAAAATCATAACTTTAAAACACTTGCCTGGCCAGCACAAAGTCCTGATCTCAATCCAATAGAAAATATTGGAAGTTGAAAAGGTTGGTCAATGAAAAAACTTACCAATGTGGAAGAGCTAAAAATTGCAATTACACACAGTTGGTTTGAAATTGGGGATGATTATTGTAAATGTTTAGTTCAAACAATGCCAGATCGCATCACAGCTGTTATGAGGCTAAGGGAGATGCCACAAAATATTGACCTTTATAGTGGAACTCCATCTAACCTCTCCCTAACTGCGATTGGTCAGCTTTCTCACCCTGCGTATGATTACATTGTTATTTGGTTTCCTGGACAATTCACAACATAGATTGTTAAAAAACACCTACAAAAATAGGTTTGGTTGGTTTATTAGAAATTATGGTGTCGACTATTAAGGTCATTTTACGCCTTTTACACAAGTTATATCTGTATGCAGCCCAGGACAAATACTAACATCCATGCCCACAGTGGGATTCGAACCCATGACCAGGCAGCCTCGAGAACTAGAAAGACTGCGCCCTAGCCCTCTCGGCCACCTGGCCGGCTCCTACAAAAATAAACTTTCAACGTTTTATGCCGAACAGGATTGAAAATAATAATTTTGGACACTTAAAAGAACTCCCAAAAATTTTCTCTTCTATCCCCATGATGTACAAGCAACATGGTCAACCATTTTTTTTTTGTGGCAAGCCTGATCTAATTGCAGTTCAGCAGTTTAAAAGGTGAATTTTTGTTTTGATAGAAATAAACTTTAACTAGCTCATTATTATGTTTTATTAAATATGCATTTAGGGAACATTAAAAATTTATGAATTGCATTTCTTTATAAAGAAAACAAAAGAACTAATTGCTCATAGCGAATGGCAGCACGATGTCGCATTGTGATTAGGCTTCGACCAATCGCAGTTAGGGAGAAAATACCTGGAGTTTTACTATTCTTTGATGTCTTATTTTTCGTTTTGTTTTACTTGTTCTAATAATTTTTTCCAGAGTTAGGAATGTTTTCAAATAATTTTTTCCTCAAGCTATGTTATGCTACATTTTTTCACAGTTTAAATTTTATTTTAACATTGTAATTTTTGGCAGGTGTGTAGAGCAATACTTAGTGAATATTGGTATAATTTGTATTTTGATGTAAGACTGATATAATACCTGTAATTAAAAAAATATTATCAAAGATTATGAATTCAGTTTTGCATGTTGTGTTCAAATACGTTTTGCCAGAGGTTTTACACAGCTAAGTTTAAATTAGAAATAATTCATTGTGCTGAGGCAGTTGGAAATCGTCAAGCTGGATGAAATTTTAACATTCACTAAAAATGCTTTCGCCGATGGAGATGGCAACAGATGGAACCGAACACGATGCCACCTTCTAAAGTGCGCAACATAAAAGAAAGTGCACCTTTTCTCAGTTGGAAGAATGATTAAAGATTTGGATCTTGTCAGATAAAGGTGCTGGCCATGCTGTAAGTACTATAAAAATATATTTACAGGCTGAACTAATAGCTAAAAGATTAGTAATTTACAACTTTAAAGCAAGCCCATTTTGGTGCTTTAAATTTGTGCCACAACAACTTAAGTGTTCATGTGCAAAACGACAACAGACCAGCAGATACCACCTGATCATGAGGAACTTACCACCAATTTTATATCTTACGTGAAAAACATTATTAAAAAAAAATAACATTCATAATAAAATAGGCAACATAGATGAAGTCCCTGTCTTTTGATTTGCCATCTATAAGAACTGTAAATATAAGAGGATCGGGAACCGTAACAATAAACACTATGGGCCACGAAAGATCATGGTTTACTGTTGTTCAGTTGCTCAGTAATGGCGAATGGAACAATGTTGAAGCCTTTAATTATTTTCAAAAGGTGTATGCTCCCTAAAGGAAATAATCCAAGCAATGTTATCGTGACTTACAACCATAAAGGATGGAAGGAAGAAGTAATAATGAAACAATAGATAAGTGAAGTAAGATTTTTTGGCGTAAATGCAAAGATTCATTTATTACGCTGCCATCTTTGTTAAGTGCCGATTCCTTGATGATACACAAACTAGACTCCATTAAGAATATTTTAAATGGAATCATAAAACGTTTGTCCATTATTCCTGGTGGACTAAAAAATTTTTTTACTGCCAATGGATATGGGTATAAACAAAAGGTTTAAGTGTTTTGTTTTGCAGCGATTGGGAAACCTGGATGAGAGACGGAGAAAAATCTTTCACTCCTGCTCATAAGCTTCGTGCAGCAACCATTCCAGAGGTATGTGAATGGATATCTTATCTTATCTTGTACAGAGGGTAGATTATCGCAGAACGATATCTGCGGCACTTACTCCTTCGAGGGAGTTTTGCGCCATCCCAGTAACTAACGACTGCTACGAGATGACAGTAACAGCCGGACCAACGGCTTAATGTGCCCTCTGAAGCAAGGGGGGTTCATGATGGAAAACTGCTGGCGGTCGAACAAACCAGTGGCTATCACCAGCTGCTGGGCATCCAGCACTGGTCACTCAACAAATGGGTCAGACTAATGTCCCCCAACAGCTGTGCCCCAAATAGCCGTCCCATCCAGCAGTGGTCCTCAAGCCACTGGCTGTCACCCAGCCAGCAGCTGGCCACGCCTTAAGTTGCTTAACTCCATCGATCAGCGAGCCAACCGACGAGACAACCAGGCCACGGCCACCCCCATGCGAATGGATAACATGTGCTTGGCAAAACGTTTCGATTGAATGTGGAAAAAATGCTTCTAAAAAGTGTTGCGTAATTGAAGAGAGTGGAACTGAAATACTATCTGAAGAAGAAACATCTGATCTAGAGGATAGTCCTAATGATCCTGAACCAGGACTATCTTCCACAGCAGAAGCAATAAGTTTACCTGCCGACGTATGGGAACTGATTAATTCCTCATGCAATGAAAGCTACTTTGAAGAAGTTTGATTTTTTTTTTTTTAACCAATGTTTGTTCTCTTTTTAATGTTGAATAAATAATTTTATCAAAAATATTATAGTTTATTACTTTATAGTAATTACATCTTTGGACTCCTTAACAGGCCACTAAGGCATGGCCATGGAGATAGGGGTGCAAGTGGGTGCACTTGCATTCCTCTGGATTACGAGATAAATGGAGAAGTGGAAAAGGTAAAAAAAAAATTACATTTAATGGTTATATGGAAAACTGATATTTATTTTTGCCTAAATGAAAGACAAAGTATGAATAAAAGAGTATATTGAATAAATATATTTTTTGGTACATTCTCTTCTGGGTGCCCTTCCTCTTCCTGGCAATTTTTTTGTCAGGGCCACTGTAATAAAGCAGGGTGCTTCAATTGACATTTTACAGAAAACACATGACATATATGAAGTGCGATCATTAAATTCCGAGTACTCACTGTGGGGGAATGGGTCACGTTTTTGCAATGCACGTGCAGCAGTAACGCATAATGACCTTGAGGAGATGCTGTGCAAAGTTTCGAAGCACCATCTTCATTGAGTCGTGTGTTACAGACGTTGTAGGTACAGTGTGCAAACCATGCATTTATGAAATCATGATGAACTCGAAATTGGACCAGAGCTAACATCAAATTCGGTGTGAAACTCAGGAAATCATCAACCGAAATCCATGGAATGTTGAATCAAATTATGGGAATGAAGCAATGAGTTGGGCAAGATGTTTTGAGTGACATTCGTGTTTTAGAAATGGCAGAACATTGCTGGAGGATGACGAGAGGCCAGATCAGCAAAACAAAAAATTCGACAAATTGTTCATGATGATCGATACACAATCATCAGAGAAATTGCAGACATCATTAACATGCCACTTGAAGAGGTTCAAATGATCCCTACGCCAATTTTAAAAATCTGCTGCACTGCTCCAAGTCTGTGCCCAAAAGGCAAAAAAGCAAAAAAATGCACCATCCCGAAGTCTGTAAGATCTCCGTCAGCAGTCCCTGGATGACCCAGAATTCATGTCCAGTTTCATTATCGGCAACGAGACTTGGGTGTATGGGTTTGATTCTGAGACCAAGCAGCAAGAGGATCCTTCAATCTCCAAGTTCGAAGAAGGCGCGACAGTTCAAGAGCGCAACCAAGATGAGACTCATTGTTTTTTTTTTCAATATTCACGGGATTGTGGACCGTGAATTTTTCCCTGCAGCTCAAATAGTGAATGCTGATTTCTACTGCAATGTTTTGAGACATTTCAAGGAGAATATTCATCGGAAACGATCACAACTCTGGGCAGAGAACAAATGGACGATCTATGACGACAATGCACCAGCTCACAGAGCTCTCGCAATATGCCAGTTTTATGCCTGTAATAAGATGGTCGTCGTTCCTCATCCCCTGTACATACCAGATTTAGCCCCCTGTGATTTCTTTCTGTTTTCAAAGATGAAATTGAAGCTGAAGGGTTGCTGTTTTGGCACAGTGGAGGTCATCCAAATCGCAGAAGGTGCTTGACAGGCTTCAAGAATGCGACTTCCAGGAGGCATTCCAAAAATGGCAGAGGCACTGAAATCCGTGTACAGCTGCCCAAGAGGACTACTTTGAAGGGGATGGCAGCCAAATTTAAATTAGATAATTTTATTTCAATTTATGGGACTCGTCTTGGAATTTAATGATCGCACCTCGTACAACATGTTTTCAGTCAGCAAAAACTAAAATTTCAACTTCTTTAACTGGTTGTAATGGGCATCCTGCAAATTCCACTAGAAAGTTCTTAACTTTAAAAACTGAAATAAATTTAGGGTACTTCTCAACCTGAGAACTGCCTCAATAATATCAAATATTATATTTTTGGCCAGTAACTCAGAAAATTATCTCTAATATTTAATTACACCTTATAATAAAATATGATGCATAAATGCTAAGCAGCATGTTCAATGCTAATTTAGACATGGTTCTTGGCACCATAATGGGAATATAAGTCTTTATTAATTATTCTTACAAAAGAATTACATGTTGGGAATTTTCTTTTACTTAATGAAGGACTATAATAGTATTGAATTAACCACTTTAAAATACATGAAAACTCAACTTACCAAATAAACGATAAACAACGAACTGCATTCCTAAAGCAAAGGAACGTTCATGCTCTTCAACAGACCTGAAATAAATAGATTTTATATTATAAATGTAAAATTTATTATAAGTAATGTATCCTTTGTTTTTTTTTTATAAAGGTTTCAACAAGATTTAGACTTAACAGATTTTTACTGGAAAAAAATACCAAATAGTTAAAAGAAAAACGGTGCAGTAATCAAACGGTTTGCTTTTTTTCTTATGACACTTTTTGTATACCATAAAAATACTATATATAAGGACCCTTTAATAAATGTTGTCTGTTTATAAAATGAAAAATTTTTGACTGCCATGGGGGAAATAAAGACATTTACATGCTTTATTAATTTTCTTTATTGGATAAAGACTATCGAAATAACAAATTGAAAATGGAAGGAAAAATTCTGCGACCTGGATTCGAACCAGGGACCATGCCTATCACTGGCAATGCTCTTACCAACTGAGCTATCGCAGATATGAACTGTATTGCTGTTACAAGATATCCAAATAAGACTTCACTGAAGCCACTAAGCAACTCAATCGGCAGAGCAGGGCCCGACTCGAAAAGTCATCATCAAATAATTGATGAAATTTAACTCAATGCGGTTCATATCCATGGTAGCTCAGTTGTTAAGAGCGTTGCCAGCGATAGGCATTGTCCCTGGTTCGAATCCAGGTCACGGAATTTTTTCTTCCCTTTTCAATTTGTAATTTCGATTTGTTTGAAGATTATTCTTCAGTTTGTTTATTATCTTATGTTTGAGTTAAAGGCTTTATGTTCACTCTGTATAACTATAACTTCTTATCTTCTCAATATGAACCAATTTATTATCTTGATGGGGATTAATATAAAAAAATCCAGGCTGTGGAATTTTCTTCCCTATTTTCATCAATAATTTAACATCCGAGGTACGGCATACGTTAAAAATCCTCATGGACTCATCTTGAGTAATGAATATTACGCCTTATGACTAGGTAACTGCTCTAAACAAGTTCGAAAGACATGTAAATAGCATAATGCTTTCATGTCTGCAGTAGCACAATTGGTTAGCGCATCAGCGGCATGAGCTAAAGGTCCTGGTTCGAATCCAGGCTGTGGAGTTTCTTTCCTATTTTCATCAATAAATTAATTTAAAAGCCTTCCAAAATTCCTAGCAAATTATTAGAGTGTAATTAACTGATATTTGAATGTAGAAGTTAAAATCCCCTATTGAATACTGCCAATAAAATGAATTCAAATGCAGATAACTTTTGTATTAAAATGTTCACTTACCGCAATACTATCATCAGCAAAGGCATCTGGGTAATAGAAACCACCAGTGACATGAGAAACAGAAGGATCATAAATGGAATAATAGTGTAACAAAAATGTGTACAAGGACCATTTGTTGCAACAGGAACAATTGTTACTTCTTGATAATTATCAGCAGACTGGTTATTGGTGATGCATTTGCAGTTACGATATTCCTATTTTAACAGAAATAATAAAGAAGAAATCAATATACATGCGGTATCTGATATTGACGAATAAAGATCGGGTGGGTTTTATCAATATAATAATCTGCATGATAATCTGAAATCCCCTAATCGCCGTCACATCGTTACTAAAACAATCCGCGAAATCATATTATATAGAAAAATTATACTTTGTGAATGTTTACAAACATTAAGCTTCAAATATTCTTATGTTAATAAGAATGATTTATTTGTTACTGTCCGGCCAATAGCGGCCTTTGGCTTAAGGCAGAAGTAACCAAATCCATTAGGATTAAAGGTAACCATCAAATGGTTTCAAGAGATGAGTTTAAAGTGTGCTATATTAAAGGTAAATTCTGTGGTCACATATGTTCCAGTGAGGGAGGGAGGTTGCAGGGGAGGGAGGACCAGACAGCGATTTTTCAATATTCAGAGACATTTTTGTTAATAAAATATTAGGTAAAATCAAAAAATTTTGATAGACATACAGGGTATGTAGAATATTTGAGGACATGATGCATGTAGTAGAACAAAACATGTATGTCAATGCATTTTATTCATACAAAATTAGGTACACACATACAGGAAGGGTTGGAGAACAGGTTTATTCAATGTAACTGCCGGTAGCCACAATGACTGCTTCAATGCAAGATTAGAAGCATTCACATGATGAATTAAATGGTCCTTCTGGATGTTGGCCATTACCCGGCTAATGGCGGCCTTTGCAGAACCAATGGTATCGGGGAAATGTCAATTAGTTTCCCGTTCAACAACGCCCCACATTTAACAGTTCAGGGGATTGAGACCTGTCAAATTAGGTGGCCACAAATACAGTTGAACCCTGTAATTACAAATCTCATGGGGCCAGAAATTTTGTTTGTACTCTCTGGAATTCATATTATCAGATAATAAAAGGAAATCCCAATAGTGCAATATTATGAATTAAGTTTCCGACCAAATTGTTAAAAATAATCATCATTCATTTATTTCAGAAAAATAGTTAGTTACTGAAGTTTCTTTACATGAACGAATATACTTGTTTGTAATAGCATTATTCAAAGAAATTGAAAAGATCTGGTAGAATATCATTGCCATACAGATCATCTAAAATAGTGCGTATTCTGATCAATGCAAATTCTGATCATTTTAGGGTTTATATAAACACTGAAACCAATCAGAATTCCCAGATTCAAATCCATGTCTCCTTGTTAGTTTACACTGACAGAAACGATGATAATTCGCAGATATGAAGAACTTTCGTCTCCTTGTTCGTTTTACACTGAAACAACCAATCAGAATTCGGAGGTATGGAAGAGCTCTTTGTCTCCTTGTCCATTTAGACTAAGAAGCAGCCAGAATTATTTGTAAAAATAAAGATCTCATATTAAACAATGTATTAAACAACTTGTTTTATGTAGAAACTAGCTGATATCCCCTTCTTTGCTTTTTTTTTTTTTAATGAAATTTTGCAGTAAAAATGAACATATGACAAAGCTTAGAATTAACACAATAAAATTCATATTGAAAAAACAAAAAGAATTTTTAAAATGCTCCCAATGAATGGCTTCTCCAACTATGGCCTTCTATCAGTTCTATCCCGCTTTGCTCATCTTGTGTATAGCTGAGTGAGTTTTACATACTGCCAGAGAAAAAATGTGTATGCGCTTTTGAAAGTGGGAGGAAATAAAATGAAACAATGATCTGGCATTTCTTCTTCCTGGGTAGAGATGAATGTACATGATCGTTTGTGTCTGTGTGCTCTGCAATTCTAACAATCTGAGTGGGGTTCACTACTTGGTAATCTGTTGTTGCAATTAGCCGCTCTTGACGTTTGAAGCAAAACTTGGGCTTTCATCACTTCCTGTGGTTTAGCAGTCACCATTTCTTCTGCTGACACGTTTGCATTGTCAACGGCCGCCTGGGAACTTCCATGACCACTGGATCACTCACCACTTGGTCAGTTGTTCCAGTTATATTGCACCTTTGAGGTAAATAAAAATGGATATTATGGATATTTTTAACCCTGTTTCATAGTAAACAAATTTCTGTGTTTACAAATTCTTTAAATACATTTGTCTGATTTTGATTTTCATTATCATCTGCTTCCTCTGGCACTTTTCTACTGTTTCTCAATAGTCTGCTAATTCTCCATTATCTCCAGTTACTGCTCATTTTTAAAGATTTTCAAGAAAATGTTAACTTCTAATAACTATCAATTCTAAGAAAAGCCCGAGCAACAGAAATTCTATGCATTGTTATGAATTCTGACGGCTTCTCACCGATTCTCAGAAACTGAAATTATGATCAGGAAATTAGAAAGCTCAAAGAACATTACATTTGTCCTCAATATAAGCATGTAAGTTGTGTGTCCTCAGAACAATTTTGTTAATGAAATTTACAAAATGACCAGTCTTGAGATTAATTTACATGTCTTAATCTTAATTATATATAACTATTTGATTGGTTGAATCTGGTACATTTTCTCCGATATTTATATTCATTATCATTTTCATCGAAGTCATTGTTGCCATATATTTTCATATCATGACTGGGAAAATACTGTTGCCATGAAAGCTGATGTAGTGAAGATGCAACAAAATTTTCAAGATGAAGCAATGAAAGAATGTTCTGTTGCCTTAGCAGTCTCTCTTGAGGAGGCAAAGTGATACATCTGATTCCCTTCAGCTCCCTAACAAATGTTTGAACAATTATGTGTTTGGAACCCTTGAAAGTATAGAACTTTCCTCTACCTTTATATGTCGGTTGGGTATATAAGGAAGCTGGTCAGTATATAAGGATGTCTTAGTTTACGACATAACCGATAACAAAGCATACATCAACTCAACTCTTAAAATCAACAAGCAAACTGTTGTATGCACTTTAATCATCATTTGAAGGATATATGTTTATTCATATCTATCAAAATGCCACCAAATAAAAGAACGTGTATTGGTCAGAGAAGACAAAATTATCCAAGTGTTTGAAAATCTGAACAACAGGAATTTCATCTACAGCAGGAAATTCTAGAATTACTGAAAACCAATTTGAGTTATTATTTAACTTCTTCAGGTTGTTCTGTTTACCTTCAACTGTAATTATCCTGGTCAACGTCAGGTGCTGCTGTTAGTAAAATAATAAAATAATAGAAGGAGTAGATTTCATTAAGAGATGGTACTGCTGTCATTGAATCATTTTTCCCATACAGAACTGAATGAACAAAAGCGAAACAGTCAAAATCTGTGGTCGAAAACAGTGGAACAACGAAATTCAAGGGACCAGCAAAATCAAGTGGTGTTGAAATTTGCATAAATTTGATGCATAAATTTTTAAAAATTGCATTAATACGTATATTTAGAATAATATATAGTATTTTATATTAATTTGAATGCTTTTTAATATAAAGAACACAATTTTTCAATAACTGACATTGCTGCCTATCTAGTCTTATGCATGTCACCATAGCTGAAAATTTTGTTTGGATCGCGATTATTTTTTCTGAAATAATTAAAATTTGAAAGCAGAATGGACTGAAAATAACATTGTAATAAGTATTTTATGGAAAAATGCCAATGTAGCGTATCCATAAGTGTTTTTTCGTCGCTTTGGTAAAATTAGCATTTCACAAAAATATTTATGGGCTTAAAACTTTCAATAAAATAAATCCATAAATTTGAACAAATATTAAAGTTTTAAAATAAAAAATTCTTCCGAGTTTCTAGAGATTTTATACATTAGTTCTCGTGCCGATTCTCACATAAAATAATTTTTTAACATGTTCGCATGTTTAAACTCATCAGCAGGCTGCCATTATTGCTGTGCATTATGGGTGCAATAATGTTGTTTTCATAATGTTTCCGATAAAATAAGCCTAATGCCACAGCTGCAGCGGAGTGGGCAGAGCTTGTTTTTAACTTTGCCGTTTGCATCATCTACCAGGGTATTATAATCTTATATATAAAATGCTAACTCCTCCTGTTTCATAGTGACAAGCAACAATACAAGCTTCATTGTTTCCAACAAATGAAAAAACACCAATTGTTAAAATCCAAAAATCGTAGCCGATGAAAAAGACTATTAAAACATCTTATCTCTTTCGTATGATATGGTTCAAAAACATATTGTCATCATAGATTTAACTATATACATCTATTGACATTTAAAAATAGCACACTAAAATATATAAATAAATCAAATTAAATCCTAAGTAAGTAATTTAAAAAGGAAAAATTCATAAATTAGAAAAATAAAAAATAAAGAAAAAAAAAAAAAAAAAGCAAATAACATTTTTTTCTCTTTTTTTTATGATACTCATTACATGTATATAATTTTTTTAGTTTTAAAATATAGTGGTCATCCCAACCAAAAACGGTCTGCCGAGGAAATAGAGCAATGAGGGGGTTAAAAAAGAGAGAGGGGAAAATAAAAAAAATAAAAAAAAAATAAAAAAAGAGCTTGACGAGCCATTTTCACTGAAGAGCAAAGCTTACATCTAACAGTTGTAAATGTGTTTTTGTGTTAGGTTATAACTGTCAAATTGACAGTAGTGACTTTGTCCCATTGTAACAGAATGTGTTAGTATCACTGTCATGTTGACAGCGACTTTTTTTTTTTTTTTTACTATTAGCAATACTGTCAATTATCACAATCCTGTTTAGATGAAAGTTTTTAAAAATAAAATCAAACTTGCAGTTTCCAGTGTTGCAGTAACCATTGTACACCAGGCTTTCGAATAAAATCAAAAGCAATAACATTATTTATTGGATGCTCGGATCAGTGCAGCAAGCTGTGTCTGACGCGAACTGTGGTGATCCCTTGTAAAAAGCTTGAGCTAGTAAAGAAACCCAAGCTATCTGTTTTCAAATCTTTGTCCCCATTCCCTTCTATGTTCATGAGTCTCAGGTAATGGCCAAAATAGTGCGGAAATGAGATACTGAGCAGTGGGACAGGTGGTCCCTACTAGATAGTGTTCAGCATCACAATAAGACAGTCTTTAGGTGCTGAGCCACTAATTCTCCGCATTGAGAGACCTCAGTTACATTGGTTTGGCCACATGTATGGATGCTGCAAACCGTCTTCCTAAGCAGGTTGCTATTTTCCAAGTCGGTGGTTGGGTTAAGTCCTGTGGCAACGGGGAGTGTGGGGTATGGGGGGGGGGGGGCAAAAACATGAATTTTGTCATAAGCCCATAAGAAAAAAAAAAAAAAATCATGAGGTTAGGTCAGGTGATCGTGGAGGCCACAGAAGAAGAGGAGAAGCATGTCTCATAAGAGACCAAGGGGTCGGCCTAGAACTAGATGGCTAGATTACATTGATCATCTGGGTTCAAGTCGCTTGGGTATTACCACTGAGGACATGTACCTGATGGCAGAAAATCTCGAGCACTGTCCCCATGACCTAAACGAATAAGGAGGTTTGAAAACTAAGTAAGTAAACATTTTTATTTATTATTGGCAATTCTGTCAATTATCACAGTCCTATCACAGGAGAAATTTTATAATTAAAATCGAATTTACAGATTCGCCTGTTGTGGCACAGTCATATGACGAGCTTTTAATACTAGTATAAGATAATACAAGGTAATGCTTGTTGGCTGTTTGCGATAATTTCGTTTGTTGGCCGTCAGATCATGCTATGTACGGGAACCAAATTTCGTAATAAAAAGCTAACGTATACCTTAAAATTTAATGTCTGGGCCAAAAAATCCTTACGTTATAGGGATAATTACGCTATAAAGATTTCACTATATGGAAGTTGAAAATGCATTATCAATTTTTGCCGGGATCACAGAGAAATTGTGATATATATATATATAATTTCACTATATCGACGTTTGTTATACGAAGGTTCCACTATAGTCGTGCGATATGCTAGTTCCATCCAGTGGCAAAAACTGTAAGTAGGCAAACAAACAAACAACAAACTGAGTCCGAGTTTTATATACAAGACTGAAGTCACAGGGTCTGGACCAGATCAAAAAATCATATTAGGCAATAATTCGTATTAATTGGATTTGTAATAATGGGGTTCAACTGTATTAAACTTTACTGTTAACTACTTTGTTATTTAATTACAGTATATTATTATGCAATACTGTTGCAGGAATATTTCATTAAACTCAATTGTCATTTTGTCAATCAATCAATTTTTAACCTGTTACAAAGTCACTATTTTTAACAACAGATCAATCATGGAAACATATTAACATGTCCGGGGAAAAAATTACTTGATTTAACACCCTCATTAATCACTTGTGCACTGCAAAACGAAACTTTTGGATAGCTGTAAAGAGCATTTTACTTTCTATCGATCTTTTCTATTCCTCTTTTACTTTTTCGCTGTCGAAGATATTAAATAACCATTGAATCTACAGAGAGTCTCGATTAAGTGGTTTCGATTTATAACAAGTCGCACTTAAGCCAGTTATAAATTTCCACTCGTTATTCAAATGTTAAGACACTTGATTCACACTTAAGACAAAAATACAATAGAGAAAGGTAGTTTCTTAAAAGAAATTAAATGTTATGAAACTTTCTTTGCATAAAACTCACACTTGTTTGGGAAGAACTACCAATCAATGCTCGAAGCTCAGCTTCAATAGACAGAGGACAGTTAAACACATTACTCTCAAGTAAATGGACCGTAACTACACGGGAATAATGGCACATTCCATACAGAATTATTTGCCGCAGCATTAGCACAATAGTTGTGTATATCCAATTAAGCTTTGTCCATAAGCACCATTACACATTAACTGCCTTAAAGAGGAGGGTCTGCATACTGCAATTTCCTTGCAAATATTAAAAAATGCAATCTTACAAACATGAAAGGAGCATCTCTTAACAGTTAAAACAGCTTAGTCTTCATTTACTTTAAGAGGCAAAATAAAAAACATTACTATTACCTGTTGTTGATGGTCCCGTGATGTCCTAGTTGTACATCCTGCATGACAAGGAGAAAAATAAGTAACACCATTGCTGCCACAAATCGGTGCTATATCATTGGGAGAACACTCACATCCCATATTGCACATTGCAGTCAAATTCACCTGGAATTTTTCACTCTGAGTGCTTAACAAACAAAAAATACAAAAATAAAGATGAAAGAAAAGAAAATTTTTACATACGAGGGAGGATTGAAAAGTAACACACAACAATCTTTTTATGGAATACTATTTTGGTCCGGATGTTCAAAGTTGGCAAATTGATAGTTTGAATCTTTTGCTACAGACAGCAATGACTTGATCAGGTGTCACACTAGTGGAAGGACCAATAACTACTGAGTAAAGATGGCGCATTTGTTAGCATTGTCAACTTGTGAAGTCAGCAACAGGGAAAGTTGAAGGAGTATAATGCTGACTTCTTCACGACAATGCTCGTTCCCATGTCTCTGTTTCTGTTCGTGAAAAAAATTGAGAAATTTGGCTAGAAGGTGTGCTCAAACATCCACTCTACAGTCCAGATCTCGCACAAACTGACTGTCACCTCTTCGGGCTAATGAAGAAATTCCTAGGAGGCCAATACTTTGGTTCAATCAGCCATGTACAACCAGAAAACAGTTTTATGAACAAGGTGTATTGAATCTGGTGCCAGGATGGGAGAAACGTGTCGAAATACATGGTGCTTATGTCGAAAAATAGGTAAAATCTGCAGCTTTCTTGTGCATTGTTTCTTTTTTTGTTTATTATTAAAAACGTTGCCACAAAAAATTGTTGTGCATCCCTTTTCGATCCTCCCACGTTTTTTGCCGATCTTAGATATATCTATGGTCTACTGTTCATGTTGTTGTAAGCAGTTTCTTTTACACTCAGGTCCAAAAGTTAAGCAAAATTCTAAAAAAATAATATTTAAAGCCTCAGATCCAGAAAAACAACAATCGTTGGTAAGTAAATTTCATGTAAATAAGTCAGATGGTTAAACCAATGTCAATTCACGATTGGGTTATCTCAGAAATGCAAATTTATGCAAAATAATCAATGTGCAATAAATACTGTAGAGTAAACAATAGGATCGGATTATACACTCTTCCAAGCCATGCTAGAAGAACTTGTTACCGTTAATTTTGAGTTTCATATGGACCACAGATGCCAAGTTCATCTTGTAATGAAAAGGAGAATAATCTTTAGACTCGAAACAGGACAGTCACATACAAAAGTTTCCTGAGAATTAAGTGTTTCATAAAGTGCAATTTCCAGACTTTGGAGACAGATTCAAAAAATAGATGTTACATGCCAACCAGTGCAAGGTCGCCCAAGGGTTAAATCCACTCAGCAGAAACTGTATTTGCAATTAACCGCAAGACCTTCAAGGACGCCAAGTCCAACGCTGTCCTTATTCTATTCACTACATGGTTTATGCATTTCCCTTCTCTATCTTCACATAGTCTTTAAACTTGCAGATTGCTGAGATGATTGTAGGTCTTTGAATCAACATTAGAGATGACCTTGGTGTATTGAAATTAGATTTAGCTACAGGGTGATCGAAATATGTATAAGTACATTAAACATTTTCTATTGCAGATAGCTTCAGCTAGCTTTGCTTCCATTGCTCCTGATGAGTCTTAGTGAATATTCTCATATTTTATCTTTTATTCTTCAACCATGTAGAATTTTGTCCATCTTCTGATGCTGTTGCCAATCCTGACAATACTTCAACATCCCATCATAGTCAATGATTAGTCCCAGTGAGGACTTTGATGGGCACACTTATTCTATAGTTTTGATGGGCACTCCATCAAAACATGTGCCTTCTTTTATGGCTGGCTGCAGGTTCTTCTGGGTTTCTTCAAAGTTGCATTCCATATCTTCTTGGCATGCAGCATAAACATTGAATGATGTAACAGATCCGTACCTATAGCTGCAGAATACTTACTCAATCCTTCAAATTCCAATCCTGAATCCAAGGCTCTTAAAGTCATTCGGGAATGAATTTTGTTGACTTGTGTTCATTTGAAATCTTTTTCGACATCCTGACAGCTTTGGGGAGTGGTGACAAACTGCATCGAGCCTCATGATGCATCTTACCTTTTCACTTACTTCAAATTACACTTAGGGACAGTGGCATTGCTTCCATTGCTTCGTTTGGAGATACAGTCTATTATATCTTGGTGATTGAGCTATGGGAGAGAATTACTTATAGCCTCTATTCAAGATCACCTTTAATTCATAGTAACCTAATCAAAGCCCTTTAACCCATGTAGGGTTTGGCTCCTTCTGCTTTGACCTAATTCATTACTTGTAAAAGAGGTGCTGGCAGTTGGAGGATAGTGACAAATGTGATTGGTTGATTGGAACTATGACATTTATCACTCTGACAAAGTCACCTGCCTAGATATAATTGGCAGGCTGTAAATTCCTCTTCATTTTCTCTTCCTCCTTTTTCTGAAGAATTATCATCATATGTGATTTTGTCGTTTTCTTTCTTCCTCTGCTAGCAAATTTTCTTTGTTGAGGTATTATAATTGTAAAATAGCTTCACAAAAGCCAAAGTGAAAAAAAAATCACTCATGCAGAATCAACAAATCCAAAATGGAGACTGATGCCACCCAATACAAGCTCAATCATGATGTCATATCCTCTCCAGCTATTCAGAAGATCACATATACCTCATGTGACCTCCAGTAGCCAATCACAATACCAGCTCCTAGTGGAAAAATCCATCTTTCAGACAAAAATAAAATGAAAGTTATCTGCATCTCTCCCAATTGGCTAGGTATTTTCAAAGGCAAAACAGCACGGGATCATATATGAACAAAACAGAACGCTGTATCATTATAAGAGGGTGATTTAGTGACAAGATGATAACGAGAGACGTTGCCTTTGAAAATGAAAAGGATCTCAAAAGGAGAGTGCTGTCTAACATAAAAATTGTAAAATGATTTGTGCCTAGAGATTTTTAAGGAATATTCACAGGACAGTTCTGTTATTTAATATACAGATAATATGGTCACAACTTTAAAATAAAAATTTGATACCGGAAAGAAAACAATATAGTTATGGTATACAGGGCGAATCAAAAGTAACTGGATATATTTCGGTGGAGGGGGCTGGAGGGAGGGGGGGGGGCTGGTGGCAGCCTCAGCCCCGTTGTCAGGGTCTAGAGTATTATCCTTGCTAAATCGCTTGACCCATAGCCTCCCCAATCATTACTGCAGCCCCCTTTGCAAGGAACACTACCTTCTGCCACTGCTATAAGACCATGCTAGTAGGGAATAGGATAAAAGTTTTAGCATGAGATCTTTTGGGACAGTTTTAGAGTTTGGCCACTATCTTGAAATCTGCCATTTTCTTAAATGGTCAAGGTTCATTTTCTTAAATGGGAAGGGGATTATGGGGCATATCAAGTAACACCAATCTTTTCTCAGGAGTTCAATCCTGCAATTAGATTTCAATTATCTGTTGTCGTTCACAAGTTATTAACAAAAACACTGACACTTTCCAAACAAAAATACACACTGAAAACTGGGTTGCAGCAGCTAAAGGATGTGTTCAACGTGTTGTCCCTGCTGCTGGAC
Source organism: Rhysida immarginata (assembly GCA_023313115.1). Lineage (NCBI taxonomy): Eukaryota > Metazoa > Arthropoda > Chilopoda > Scolopendromorpha > Scolopendridae > Rhysida > Rhysida immarginata. The sequence continues at coordinate 1,873,684 of JAHWFO010048912.1, forward strand.
ACAGAGCTCAAGGTGCATTATCCATTCATTATGCATGAGCACAAGATCATCTGGGGTAATGCTGTCACAGGTCTGTAGGATGCGTTGCTGAAAGAGGCATTTGTTTTGGGTTTCACAACACACACAAGTGGCTCCACGGGTAAAAATCTAGTGGTGTGAGGTCTGGGGAATGTGAATCTATTTGCTTTTTATAATGAAACAACATCCTAAGATCAGTTTTGGAAAGCTCTATCAATAGCCAAAAGTTTCTGGAAATCTCTTAGGTAAACTTTGATGATTCACTTACATGACAGATAAGGAAGATAAATGTTTTGTGTGTCACATCTGTGCATGAAAAGAAAGGAGACTGTTGGAATGTGGCATGACTGGATTTAGGGGTCCACAAATTTGGTCACTTCATCAGAGAATTCTGCACAACTTAAGATTACTATAAAGTGAAAATATAACAGAAGCACCAAACTTGTCCATAGGCCTGGTGGGCAAGCAATTGACAGATCAGACTGCCTGGAATGTGTTATCAATGGAAATCATTTGTCATGGTTAACAACTACTACAGATGACTTTAAAGTGAGTTCAAGAACAAGACCAGTGAGAGAACCGTCTGCGACAAGGCAATTGCACTTGGATTTCATGATTACGCAGCTACTCAGAAGCCAACAACCACATCACCCAAAATCTGACATCCTTTAGAATAGTGCAACTAACATCAACACTAGACTGTTGAATAAAACCATGCAATCTGATCTGATACGTGTCTAGACATAACAGATGCCTGATAAACAAAACCTGCCAAAGTGCGTTCTGCTCAGAGTGAAATTTGGAGATAAAACAATGACCGAGGATGTTGTTACTAGTTTGGATTTGGCCCCTCAATACACACAAGAATATTAAAATGATTAGTGTGTGGTAGAGTATTGATGGGAACCACAAGCCTTGCACAACAAAGATGAGAAGACGGATACATTGCTGGCCAGTATAACAAGGCCTTTCTCACTTGTCTTATTCATCAGATTTGACCAATCCTCTTCCCTCTTCTTTGTATGGCTATATAAAATGGTTACTTTAGGGAGATGGTGGGCAATCTAAAGTGAAGTACAGTCAAACCCTAGTACAGCAAACAGATACAGGTGGACTAATGTTATAACAAACAGCTAGGGACCAAAAAAAATTAGTTTGTTTTTTATAACAAAAATTCATTCTAACCAGGATAAAAATAAGAGCAAAATTATTTATTTCCAAAATATGACATGCTTTTGAGCATGAAACTTTTGCAAATAGTTGTTGCAACTTGAGCCTCAAATTCTTCAAGTTTACCTAAAATGGAATCGGGAATTTCTTTCAATTGATTATCTTTTTAAAGTTGAAATTGGTGACAAAGCTTATTAGTAACAACGGCAAATGTCACCTCATTTTCATCATCAAATGAAGAATCATCAAGATTTAAGTCTCGAGGCTGCATTCACATTTTCCAAAGTATCTGCATCAGTTCATTCATGAGCCACCAAAAGATTATCTTCTGCTGACATCATTAAGATTATCACTATAAGAAAATCATTTTATTGCATCTTTCTTTATATTTGATGGAAGTTGATAAAGTTGATCGAGATAGTTCCAACTTCTCGGCAACAAAACTTTTATTTTCACCATTCTCTACGCATCTTAAAATTGAGTTTAAAATCGATGGTAAATTGCTTTCTTTTATTAGTCATGTTTGCAATGCCCAAACAAATCGGAATGTAGAATTCTGATAAAATCAAAGCCTGTTCCTGTCGGTTCTTTTTTCCCCCTGAAAGCACGTGATCATTGTCAGCACGAAAAATTATTTCTCTCTTCCCGAGTTTTGTGAAAATTTCTTTACAATGAACAATTACGATTATTGGGGGACCAAAAATTTTGGCTCATAATGAAGAGTTCGTTATATTGAAATTCCGGCAAAGTTGACCTTTAGGAACTGCGAGCACTCCATGCACTGCAGAGAAGCATCCATCAAAGACATCCAAATGAACAACTCATTCATAGCAACCGTTTCGTATCCGCCCTGCAGTGAAGCATCACTTAAAGACTCCACTGTTGACCCATAATTTCGCAGCATTTTACTCTGAAGTTATTAATTACTATTAGAAATTAATAAAATTTATTTTAATTCGTAAATATTTAACAATCAGTTAATTTTATTGAAGCGCTCAGTATAAGAATTTACAACATTATTACTAATTAATAAGTGATTTAAAAATTTGACATATTAAAAAAATTACTAAATTGCAAAAAAATAAATTGCCTGGGTCTTGTATCACATAAATGAATTCTGTATATACACTGTTGCGATCTGTATATCTAAGGTAATACTAGGTCGCGATCTGTTTGATTGTGATTTGTTTGAAGTAGGATCCTGCTAAAACCCGACCGATCAAAACTCCTAGAGTAATAGCACAAATGAGGACATATCCCAGAAATAAACCTTACTTTTTATCTGATTTTTTATAATTTATACATAATATAAAAAGTTGCGTGCGTATGGGATTGTTGATGGACTCCTTCGGATAATGCGCTCTTTCCTGTTGGATCGACAGTTTGTTGTATCTATACGACATCATTTATCATTGCCCTATAGGCCTCACTGTGGTGTTCCACAGTGTTCTGTCCTAGGGCCTTTATTATTTGTTATCTTCACTGCTGACCTCCCCGAGGTGATTAGAAACTGCCATATATTGATATATGCAGATGATGTGAAACTTTTTGGTAACATAATAATTGTCTTAATGCTCACCTGTGCAGCAGGAAATTTATAGTATATGTCATTAGTGTGAGCAGAATGAACTTGCAATTAATGCAACCAAATGTGACAAAAAAGGCCAATTTTATCGAGTTCTCCTAGTCTGTTTGTGGAAATGTGCAAGTTGCCAAGCTCTGTGTCCGTGATCTTGGCATAATCGTTGTTAGCACACTTTCCTATAATTCCCATGTTGACTGTTCGTCTGAAGGCTTACAGAGCTCTTGGTACCATTGTGTGCAATGGAGCCGATTTTCGGTGCCCTTCTACATTTATTCGGCTCTATCGGAATCTAGTTTTACCCATTTTGTCCTGCTGTTCTGTTTTATAGAATGGGGGTTCAAATAAGCAGTCTTGTAAACTGGATAAGGTGCAAAATGTTTTTCTCCGGTTTCTGAATCGGAAATTCCCGAATTTTGATATACCTTCAGATCTGTGTGCACTCTCAGACATTAGAATGAAGATTGATTTTGCCTTTCTTAAGAATGTTTTAGTAAGGAAGATGGATGCTCTGAACCTTCTCTAGTCCATTTTCATCCAAGTGCCGTCTCATACTATGAGGAAGCCGTGTTGAAGCCTTTGGCCTCCTATTAAACTCAGAGAAGAATTTCGTCGGGATACAATGTTCAGAATTCAAAAACTATACAATGAGAATTCTGATGTCATTGATTTATTTAATTAATTTTCCTCGTCATTTTACTATCCTGCCTTTGTGATTATGGTTGTAGTTATTGTTTATCTTGTAACTCTCATTCTATTTGCTCGATATTGTAGTTTCGTGTTGGCTTGAATTAGCTGTGTGAACATAGTACATGAACTGAATTGAATTGAATTGAATTATTATTATTATTGAATTTTTATCTTTGTAATTATTATAATATTTCTGTTAATCTGTATAAATAAAATTGTGTTTTTCTGTTTTTTTATTGTCCTCTTTTTTAATTACGTTACTTCCCTTTTACTTGTATCTTAAATAACCCCATTTTGGGCCTTTGGCCTGTTGGGGAGCAACATAGCGGCTTGGACTTCCAGTTTATTTGGTGGGTTATTCCCTATTGTTGTTACCTATTATTACTATTATTATTATTATTATTATTATTATTATTATTATTATTATTATTATTATTATTTATACCAGATGGTTTGTTTGTTTTTAGTATTTATTTGCGTAAAATGACGGCCGTTTATGGGAATAAAATCATAACCACACAAAGAAACTCCGTGTTTACATATCAGGTTATTTACTTATTTGGTATTAATTGTATGAAATTATACGATTAAGAAATGAGTAAAGAGCGTTTTAATTGTTGGTAATCTTACAAACATGGAAACACGGAATTCTTTTGTGTGATTTTAAAGGACCGTCACTTTACGCAAATAAAATCATACAAGACCCACTTTGTGATACAAGATTCACACATTTTTTTTTTGAAATTTAGTAATATTTTTTAATATATCAAATGTTTAAATCAGTTATTAATTAGTAATAATTTTGTAAATTCTTATACTAAGCGTTTCAGTAACATTAATTGATTATTGTTAATTATTTACGAATTATATTTAAACTTTATTAATTTCTAATAGAAATGAGTAACTTCAGAGGAAAATGCTGCGAAATTATGGGTCAACAGTGGCATCTTTAAGTGATGCTTCACTGCAGGGCAGATGCGAAACAGTTGCTATGAATGAATTGTTCATTTGGGTGTCCCTGAGAGAGGCTTCACTTCAGTGCACGCAGTGCTCGCAGTTACTAAAAGTCAACTTTGCCGAAATTCCTTATAAAGTGATCTTCTAATTTTTTTTTTATTTTACACTATAATACAATAGAATCTGTTACAATTTGCCGGGACTTCAAAAAAATTGTTATATCGAGGAACTCGTTATAATGAGGGTCCACCTGCATCTAGATCAGAGTAACATTTGTGATAAACTGTTCTTTACTTGAAAGATCTGATTAGTTTCAATGGTCATTTTTCAATTTCTGTTTAGTAAGATATACTATTTAATGAATAAACTATTAATTAGCTCAAATTCTTACCTATTGAAGTAAGGCATAGTAGCTCCTGCCATACGGACATTATCACAGCCAAGAAAAAAAATAAGTCCATACAAAGCCATACAAATTAAATTGCATATAAGTACAAACTGCACTGCTCCTAAATTAAATAAATGAATAAATAATATATTCTCCAAAAATTCAATATACATGTACAATGGTACCTTGATTAACAATGGTAATCTGTTTTAGGATTACGGTCATTAACCAAGGTGCAATTTTCCAAAAGATATAATGGAAATCGATTAATTCGTTCAGGCTCCTCCCCAATAACCATAATTTACACATAAGATTTATTGTCTATATGAATGAACACACAAAAAAGTAAACGCTCATTTTCTTCATAACCACATAAAATAAAGCACAGTACAGAAGATGGAAAGATACAATCACTGAAAAAAGTAAACTGTTGGTTCTGATGGATCAAACATGAGGTGCGTCCAGAAATTATAAAGCCAAACACATTACTCATAAAAAAAAAACAATGATACACTAAACACATGATATTGCGCATTTAATAAAATGAAAATTAATGTCTAATAATCATTCAGACAAAAAAATAAATTTCCGTGGGATGCATATTGTCAAGTATCATGTTATGTAATCTAGAATAAAAAACGAGTCAGAGAAATGATACGGTAGAATATTTTAATGTGCCTTACGCGTATCGGTATTTCACCATCAGAGGGTAATATTGCTACAAAGAGTGGGCTGGCTGGGGCCGGCTTATATACAGAAAAATATGCTATGGGACAAATTATGATTGGCAGATTTTTTTAATTGAAAGGACTGATAAAATTTATATGATTGGCGGATTCAGTGTCGGAGAAATGCGGACCTAGTAGTTAGCAATATGTATTTTGTAGTCCTTTGTACAAACAAAAATTGTATTAAAGGCTCTGTGGTATTTTAAGTGTCTGCTCCTGTTACCTGTGGGCATCATTTTATTCTCAAATACCTGCTGCACCCTGTATATAGTAATTTTGTTTTTACTACAAAATGGAACTTACTTTCTGAATACACCTTATAACTATTGTTAATATTTGTCAGAGGGAACACTCTCTTATTCGCTGCAGCCCAATCTGACTATTGTAATTAGGTGCAGGTGAAATGGTAAATGATTGCCAACGTGGATTCTGCAAGGATGATACTAAGCCTGCCTGAGAAAGGAGGGCAGTTATCCACTCCACTCTCACTGAGGTAATGAAAATCGAAAACCTGAAGAACCAGTCTACCATAAATAGAACTCAATTAAATAAAAATAACTCTTTAACCACGCTTCCAGGTTGTATATTTCTTTTCTTATATTTGTTGTGGTTAAAGAGTTTTTATTTTTATTTAATTATTATTATCCACAAACCTTATTTTCATTTTTGTTTGATTGTCATAAGTGTATGCAATTTGTTACTCTCAAAGTTTATTTTCATAGCTATTTTATTGTATACAGTTTTGCCCTTTTTCCTGAATTGTTTTCACTTAGAACACTCAATAGTGATAATCTGACTGCATATGAGAATGCACATTTGACAAAGGAAAAACAAAGACAGATGGAAGAAATGACTTGTTATACTGTAATTTCTCCAATTACAGAATATTCAATACAAAATACTGTTGTATGGAAATCAATGTGGCTCCATGCAGAATATTCATTATTCAAGCGCAAAGTATCCATTGCAGCTTTATCTGAATTGGGGCACACTATGAAGGGTCACTTACAAAGTCATGGCAACTATTTTTTGCAAGCAAATTTTGATATGCAATCATTTCATAATATACATATGAAAATACACAATGTACAGGGTGACCCACTCGGGACTAACCCTTTAAAATTTCATATAACTCTGGAACATGTTAACGTAAAGGCAAACTGCAGGAACCTGAAATAACTTTATTTAATGAAAAACAAGTCCACATTACAAAAGGTGTTGAAAATGTCCTCCCGCAACGTCTGCACCATATTCGCGAATGTCTTTTGCAACATAGCACTGTCAATGGCAGCAATTTCATGCTTGATGTTTTCTTTCAGGTCTTCAATGGTCCTGGGTTTGCTTGCATAACGTTGCTGTTAAAATATACCCATAAAAAGAAATCTGACAGAGTTAAATCGGGCGATCGAGGTGTAACTGACCCAGTGACCCAGTAGGTCTTCACAATGAAGACTGTGGTACGGTATACTGCATGCTTGCTTTCGCCACTTTGCAGGGATGGATTCTCAGATCTAGGCAGTCATCTGCGCCTCTGCGCCGTGCTGGCACTGCCTAGAGCTGGAACCCAGTACTGAAGCAATTTGCATCAAATAAGGAATATTTTGATCATTGGTGCATGATGTTACATGCAAGTGTTGCAGAGTAATTCGTATTTTTAAAGGGTCAGCCCCAAGTAGGACACCCTATACTTTACCAATAGAGAGTTTGTGAAAGTAACTTTCACATTATGAATTACGAGTCTGCTGTTATGTTATACATACCTGATAAATTATAACCAATTTTGATTGTGGCAGGTTTATGTTATAAATTGCAAATTACGAATTATAAGTTATAACTCGGGAAGTGACATACCACTTTTGTTAGGTCACTTCCTGTAGAAGTACAAGATGGAGGCTGCACATTTGTATTTGGACATGCGCTACCATAACAGCACTTTTTTGATTGGCTGTGTTATTTTTCCAAATTATTCTAATTTTTACTTTTTTCGTTAGAATTATGACTTTCTGTTAGGAATTAGAGCTCTAATTCATAATGTGAAATTCACTTTACATGGATTATAGACTAGGGAGTAAAGTAAAAATCAAAAAAGATCGTGTCGTAAAATTTTATGCACAGCTGCCTGGTCCATGCCAGTTTCTGTTGCCAATTTCTGTAGAGTCCTTATCTGTCATTCTCTAAGCACTGTGCGAACTTGCACAAGCAGCATTGGTATGAACAGTCATAGATCATCCTGTACGAGGCATGTCGGGACTTGCTACTAGTCTATGTTGGAGAGCTGCTATCCACCTTGCAGTTCCGTATGGGAGTGCATGATCTCCAACAGCTTCTACAAGTTATGCATGACATTTTCTCGCATTTCGATTGCAAAGCACTGCTATTTTTTTTGTATGCACCTTCTTATAGCTGAATCACGTCCATATTTGACAAAGGTTGAAAATCAATTGACTCTCTCTTCCTCCCTTGAATATCTACACCATTTAGTAGCATCAATAAGTACCACACATCTCGACATCATTGCTGCATATCAAAAAAAGTGGATCACGATCTGGGATTCCACTGAAAAAAAAAATTAGTTACCATGACTTTGAAATCAATTTGATTGTAGGTAACAATAGGTAATACAGTCGAACCCACTTATACTGAATTTTTAAATGTCCATAAGTTTGTTCGTTATAACCATATTTCTTTATAAACGTATAGTGGATATAGTGAATTTATTTTTTTAAAGTGGATTTCTTTATATTTAACAAAGAAAAAGTGCTCTGTGTGCTTTCAATGTGTTTTAATAACCAAAAACAGAGTTCCTTTTTCTTCTTCTCAGCTTCTCCTTCCTTTATGATCTTAATTATGGTGTCGGAATCTAAATGTTTTCTTTTTTGCCATCATTTTGAAAAATGCTTAACCTCAAAATCGCAAACATGTGTAGAAGATATGTGTACACACGGAATTCGTGTGTTACTAGGCAACAGCTATTCCTATACCTAGTGCTTTTTGTTACTCCACTATTGTATTCCTCACCCTCTGCTCCTACCAAGTGAATCAACCCAATGCAAAATTTCAACAAGAAAAAATGTTTATTTTTCAAAATTTCACTATATCCAAACAAAAGTTGTATAATAGCCCACAAAATGATTCTTTATATATACAGGTGGAGGACTCCACATCCAGAAATCATGAAGTTGGAATTTGTGTTTGATCTCTGGAGGGGGTGGGGGGATATATTATATAGAGCTAAACTGCATTACATTTTAAAATATAATGTTTTTAAATAGCTTATTCGGACTCTAATTGATATTATAATATAGTACCGTAACTTATAAGCATGATATTCTTTACCTTTTGGTCTTAATTGAAACCTCTTCAGAAAATATCCTCCCATGAAAATACCAATGCATGCACCTGGAATCGCAATGCCTCCTAAATAAAAATTGAATAATAGAAGAAAAAAAATCAATGTAAGTCCAGGTTAGCCATTATTTTGAACAAAGTTGAAAACAAAAGAAAATTACTTTCTAACCATGTTGTTAACATTTCCACATTTATTTTAAAAATAATATTTTAGATATTTTTAAAAATTAAACATATAAAGTTTTACTTGATTAAAGTTATGCCAGAGCGACATTAAGTGTGTCAATAAACTGTCAATTAGTTGTGCATTTAAATAATAATAATAATAACTAGAATAGTCATTATTACGCAAGTAGATGTGGCAACCCCCAGTTGTGGGAGGCAGAAAATCAAGAGCAACACATTCGAGAGTCGTGAAGTTGTGCAACCGTTGGGGTGGCTTTGTTTCTAATGAGGTGTTAGCACTGTGGGAGCAACCACCCCTTCCCCAATCGTGTTCTTTGTTTATCTCTTTGAAATAATCACGGCCGGCCCAAAGACTAATGAGACGTTCTGGCTACACATGGCCCTGCGCTTCTAAAATCTTTGCACCTTCGTTTTCCAGGATACAATATTTATGAAAATAGGCCCCCCCTTGCAAGAGCATTTTGCATACTATTCAGCTTCTTCTTGGACCTGATTGTCATTATCCCCCTTGCCTTCAACATCTCGTTAAATGATCTAGCCAACATTCTTACGTAAATGGAAAATTTTATTTTCATATTTTCGCAAATCCTAGAAAAACGTTCTGAACATCCTTATAATCACCGTTCTTGTAATAGGGGGTGCACCCAATATTTATTTTTTTATTTTTAATTTTTTTTTATCCTGTTTTGCTGTTTTCAATGAAATGGCCACTGCAACTACATCCTCCACGTCCCATTTAGAGAGCGCGAACATGGGAACAAAGGCGAGAACATACAAGGGTCAATATGAACGGTGGCGGCTGTTTGCTTACTCAATCTTCCATCTACGGTTTCCTATTTTTTCTCGTTGTTTTGTAACCACCATTGCCGGCAACTAATCGACAGTACAAAAGAGGCCTTAATAAACTTTAATAAAGCAATAGCTAAACTAAATTCTTTTATAATTGCAATTAATAAATAAATTATTTCTAAAAATTTGAGATTTATATATTCATAAGGATAAAAATTGATTATGATGACCATAAAAATACTTTCTTAAATTAGAGAAATAAAAAATGCATCACTTTTTTTTTTTTTAATTTAGTGCTACTTTGATACTACGGAAATTAACTGAAAATTGTACTAAACATTTCTTAAAATGGTTTACTAATGGAGAATTAAATTAGCTATTACAGAAAATATATTCTTTATTAAAAATAAAAAAGTTAACGAGCTCTACCTGTGAACACATTAGCTTGTGATTTGCTAATGCTGAACTGAGTTTCCAAATATTTTGGGAGAAATACAACAAATCCACTCACAATAATTAATTCCATACAGGAACCAAGACAAGTAACAATATAAATAGGATTGCAAATTAGCCGCATCATTGAACTGGGAATGTCTAAAAAAAAAAAAAAATTAAAATAACATTTTAATCTTAAAAGTAAAATAATTTTTTTTTTTTATATTTTGCATCATAAGATTGATTCAGGTTAATAAAATATACTTCATTTAAAATTTTCGATTTATCCCAAAATTTGATTAAGAAAAATGCCTCGGGAAATTGAAACTAGACCCTCTGCTCCTCCCAGAAGATTCATCATAAGGTCATTTCCTGCTGTGAGAACTGGGGAATTTTGTCGTCTAGTCACTATGGATTGTAGCCTCATTTTAACTCTACATGTTTGCAAGAGTTTGCTATTCTCTTTTCTATTGGAATGTTTTTAATTGTTCTTGTTTGGGTGTGTAAATAAAAAATCCAATAGAGATTTCACGTTTAATAGATTCCTACAATCAGAATCAGTTAAGAAGTGGTGGATTAGTTTTTGCCAGCGAGAGAACTGGTATCCAAATGCGAATAGTTGTAGCATGCTTAGTTCATTTTGAAGCGCGTGGTTTTTCTACAATCCTATCATTTTAAATTCATTGTCAATTAAAAAGAAATTCATTGAACTCGATTCTGTCCCAACTATAAATGGACCTAATTCTGGTGATTTCAAGAACAATGATCATGACTAGGGTTAGGAACCTTAGGTAAAAACATATTTTGTTTTCAGTACTAAGAGATGCACAAAAATGTGTTGTTTTTTTTTAATATATTGTTTTATTTAAGAGTTATAAAGACCTAAAAAAGCATATTTGGGATTATCAGATTTTTGTTTGGGATCATAGAACACATTTGCTTAAGTAGATGAATACAGCATAAAACCTACTGGCACATTGCCACTGTTTTAGATTTGCTTTTCTTATTTAAAGAGCCGCATTGAGGGTGTGGTCACGTGAAGGGTATATTTTGATTTCATTCCAATTGGCTTCTTGTGATATTATTTTAATATCTGCTATAGCTATATTCCACTGAAAGTCAACCATGCCAAAAGAGAAGAGATTTGCATGCACAAAATGCCAGCAGTAAGTCCAAAAATTAGAAGACATGTTCTCAACAGATGGCAGAGTTGTTTTCTGCGAATGCTGTACAAAAGCATAACTGCTGAAAAAAGATCAAAAGTGTTACAACATTTAAACACTTCCATTCACTTAGCATCAAAACATCGCATGGAGAAGATGCATAAACAAACTTTGGTTCCACAGTACGCAACAGAACTTTGCACATGTATGTAAGAACGAGTTGTAGTAATATAAAATTACCACAGTAATTAAAAATATATACTCCTTTTAATGGAAAATAGAAATAAAATAAAAATAAAATAAAAACTTAATAAAAGTCACCCAATGTGGAGAAATACAAATGAGGTGGGAGTCTTATGGAGACTGATGTGGACAAAAACACAAGTGAAGAGAAGGTCTTGTAGAGTAACAGTCACAGTAGAAACACAGGAAGATACACAGGAACAGATGACACACATAAAGTAGAAGAAAACCTGGTGATGAAGGTCCGATGCTGAGAAGCACAGTTGAAAACAAATTATTATAAAGTTGATGAAATTACAAAATCGAAATAAAAAACATTTGAGATTATTTATCTCATCTTCAGTTTGTCAATAATTTTTGAAATACAATTTCAGTTATAAAGCATAATAATTAAAATTGAAAATAATGAGTGTTAATAAAAAGTGAAGAGGTACTGTTGGCTGTTGAATTGTTGTGAACTTCTCATCTTTGGAACTTCATCACCAGATTTTCTCCTACTGTTATGTGCGTCATCTGTTCCTGTTTATCTTCCTGTGTTTCTACTGTGACTGTTACTCTACAAGACCTTCTCTTCACCTGTGTTTTTTGTCCACATCAGTCTCCATTTGTAAGACTCCCACCTCAATTGTATTTCTCCACATTGGGTGACTTTTATTAATTTTTTACTTTAACTTTATTTTATTTCTATTTTCCATTAAAAGGAGTATATAATTTTAATTAATTTCATATAAGAACAAGTTTCTCATATAAAAATTTTGAAGGATTGTCTCTTCATAAAGCAAGTGCTACTATGTTGAAGGTTTTGGAAGAAATCGAATCAGTGCCAGTTTCACCTAAACAATTACTTATCCATGCAATGTCCTGGAGTGTAGTACAATTAATTTCAAAATTTTATCTGGAGAAACTGTTACATCCCAGACCAGAAGAAATTGCTGCATTTTACAAAGCCCCTATTACGAGGTGCGTTCAAGTTCTAAGGTCTCCTAATTTATTTTTGAAAAATTATTGACCCTAGAAAGCTGAAACTCCCGTCATTTGTCCACATAGTCAATCTCTAGCCATACACATTTTTCACAACGCTGATGCCACAATTGCATCGTCACTGCAAACACATATAGTGGTCTGTTTTTCCTACTGAAAAGCCGCTCAATGAGCAGAAGCTTTATTCCATTTTTGCATAAGCGATTTTCCAGTAGACAAAACTGGTTCCTTAAGAAGCATTTGCGGTGGCCTACCAATCCTGGCGTCGACATTATGAAAAATGCCTACGGATAAAGGTTAAGTAAGTGGACAAATCACGGGAGTTTCAGCTTTCTAGGGTCAATAGTTTTTCAAAAATAAATTAGGAGACCTTAGAACTTGAACGCACCTCGTACTTCAAAGAAAGATCATTTCACAGTACAAATCTACTTTACATTCAAATCGACAGAGGTTCACCCCAGAAAACATGAAGCTAAACGTTGTTAGTCATTGTAATGTTCGAAATTAATAAAATGATGAAATTTATAATTATTCATACCCATTGTTTGTTAAGAAGTACTTACATTTTAAGGGGAGTCGCTCCTGTACGGGCCGATTTTTTTAAAATTATAATAATTTTTCTATTTGTGCATAGAATTAAATAAAATTTTGAACACTGAAAGATCTAGAAATTATCTTCAAAACGACACCAAGTGTATCCTTATATCTGCAGTAGTTAGCAAGTTACAAAGAAGTGCAATTTTTGGCTTTAAATAAAATTTTAAATTTAACTAATAGAGCTAGAAAGATTTTGTATACACCTTTGAAGAGGGTAGATTGATTACAGTTTTTTTATTTTTTGTCCAAAAATGTTTTGTTTTTTTAATTGTAAAGTAAATATCTCAAGTTACGATTGCACCCTAGAGGAGTGGAGATCATAACTTTTTATCTAATTATTATATTGAAAAAGTAATCAATCTGCCCTCTACAGGAGGATGGGATCTTTCCAAAATGCCCAAATTTATGAAAATTCATTCACTAGAAGTGGAGATATTTTAAAATATAGAATCGCATTTGGTGAAAAAATTGAACGTGAGAAAAATGAAATCAAAGTTTGCCAATATCGTACACACACATTTCTTCTTCTTATTATCCTATGGAGATTAGGTTTACGTCATTATATAAGGGTCTAATAAAAACCGTTTTGGGCGTTAAAAACTTACAAATTTGAGAAAATCACTTGCACAGATTGAAAGTAAAAGGTTTGAAGGTTCCAATATACATGCATAATTTTCAAATTTTGACCCAAAATTCGATTTTTGAGGAGCGACTCCCCTTAAGAGAATATTTATGCATTTAAAGGGAATATTTCAATAATTTTAAGGAAATATGAACCTGCATATTTTACATGTTTTTAGTACTAAGGTTCCCAACTCTAATCATGACATATGTGCACCAAAGAAATGAGACAGGCCTAAATACTGTCATAAGGGAGGGAGGGGGGGGGGGCATAGCGTAACAAGCGGAGGGGAACCTCTACAAACTCCGGACGATGTACATCGCATAAGATCCCGTTTCAATGGCTTAAATGCAGAGGACTGTATATTGCAGAAGTTGCAGTAGCATTTACTTTTGCTAACAGCCGTTGTATATTGCTGTCACTATTATCAAAATCACTACAGTCACTATCGCTCTGGTTTTCATATTTGTATACAAAATGCGATGCCTTGTATCTTCCCTGAAACCCAATAACAAGCGTCATAGCAATTGCTCAATGTGTGAAGTCACAATTCCGAAACTCCTTCATATGGTGACATCACAGGATCCAGTAGAATGGCGGCGTCTGTCTCAATTGCAGAAGTTTTTCATATTTTTTATTAATTTTGAGTTTGAATTTTTATATATACCGAGTGCTTATTTAGAACTTCATCTTTCGTTTCAGGTAGTGTGAAAGCACAACACTCTTTTCTAATTTAATAATTTAATAATAATTTAATAAAATAAAATAAACTTTGCATGTGTACAATTTCTCCTGTATATTTCATTAAAACTTTATTACCTGTCTTATGGTAAAGTTAATTTTCCAACCAAATTTGCAATATAAGACAACCAACAATAAAATAAATACCTCTAATATTTTTGCCATAAGTTTCTTCTGTACTTTTAGGCATTGCATTACTATCTTCAGCAGTATACTGAGTAGACTGAACAGATTCTGAAGAAGGAGGCAAAGCATCTGAAAGCACAGGATGTCCTTTCTCATCCAGAAGAAGTACTTGGCGACGAACATGACGTAAACGTTTTGGAAAAGCAAACACTGGAAGAGAAAAGATGAGAAGAAGACACCCTATGATGAGGAAGCCGCCCCACCATGCACCAACCCAACGAGGATCACTTGGATTGATATTTAATTCTTCTGTATCATAAGTTAAGCCATCCACATAAAAACTTAGAAGGTATCCTCCAAGAAGAAATCCACAAACTGGACCAAAAGCCACCATACTATATAAACAACCTGAAAGTATAGAAATATTAATTTCTTTGATTAATAATAGTATTGATATCATTGAATTGTATAAAAGTGATATACAGTATTCCATTACATCTTGAAAAACCTATGTCTATAGTTAAAACAGGACCTTCTAGAAAATTTTATCATGCTTTGCATTAACATCAACTTAATTTTTTTTTCCCGCCCATTCATCTGATTTCTGAAATGCTTTAGTAAAAAATTATTTAAATAAGATTTCATTGTTACACCTCTTGCTTTTATAAACTGATCACAATTGTATAACTTTTGCCAGTCAACTGCAATTTCTCTGTTGGACACTTCTTCATGCCTTGAAGAAATTTGCCCTTTTTGCAAATCTCTGAGTACTGACCATGCCATATGGCATGTTTAATTTAACTGAACCTTTCTGCAAAAGGTTTTCAATCATTGTGAAGTGATATGTGAATCACATATAAATACAGTAAGACCCCGACTTACGCCACTAATTTATTCCCGGAAAGTGTGATGTAACTCTTAAAATCATTTCTTATAAAAGTACATGTGTGTTATAAAAATTGTACTTGAATATTCATCTGACCAAAAATAGAGAAGCGCATGTGAAAACCCTTCAGAATCAACAATTAAATGAGGATACAGCTTCGGCCAAACACCATTCTTATATGCCTGAGTCCTTGATGTTCTTCACTGCATCCAATATTGTGTCTTTTTCCAAAATTCCCCGTAGGGCCTTTTTCAGTGTCGACTGCTTTGATGGCCATAGCAAATGTTCTCCTCAAATAAAACACCTTAAATCTATTGGCTTAGAGCTTTGTTTATCATAATTGGCTACTTTGCATAATGACTGACGATAATAACCGAATACTGTTGCGTTGTTTATATTACTGTAATTTTCCTAATATAATGTGCATCCATGTATAATAAGCATTTATTTTTATTGGTTTCTTGAAAAATTTCCATATATAATATGCAACCATGTATTGTATGCACCCAGTGCAATTGAAGGGTTACCTGTAATAATCAGGTAAGTCGAAAAATGCTTTCGAGAAAATTGCACTTGAAATATTTACACAAAATTCATCTCGAATGAATGGTAAGAAATTAATACTGTTTGTATATTTTTTGTTCCATGTAATTTGCATACACAGTAAAGGTACAGTTTCTTATTTTTGTCAATATATATTTTTATAATATTTTATTTTATTAAAACATACATACCTGGTTATTGCATGAACAAGCTATGCACATTACTGGATATGAATATTTTTCTTATTATGCAAACATGCTGCTATTACTTACTTCAGGGAGTTAGACAAAACAAATTATTATAATTTTAGTTTAGCTTAGTTTATTTATGCATCAAATAATAAGTACAAATAATCAGGTCATATGAAAACGATGTACATTTTAAGTCTAGTATTAAAGTGGTAACAACAATCAACACGTCTAATATTGTTGCACTGGAGGACATCATTAGAAATACAATCAGGTAACTATTAATGTCCTCTATGTTTATTCAGGTCAATACTAAGCTAGTACTCAAGGTCCGATCCACTTTCGTCTTCACTAACTAATCCTGAATCCTTTAGTTTGTCAGTTTCGGCAAAGTAATCAATATACACTTGTCTCTTCTGAGGGGTTATGTACTTCAGCAAATACATTACGTCTTTTTTCTTGCTGATTTTTACTCCTTCCACAGAAGGCAAGGGTAAACAGGTCTTCGTAAGGTCAACTGAACAATGGCAAGGATAAGAGTAGCTTACGCCTTCATTGTAAGCCTCGTAAAAACGAACTGTGTTTGGATTGTATTTGATTTGAACTGCTTTGGTTATCCTTATCTTGGTGCATCTTTCAACTTTTCTCTTTAATACCATCTCGTAATCTCCCAAAATGCCGTGTTTCGATCCATCTACCATAATAAAGTGGTTTTGTCTACTTTCTCTCACAATATCAATGTATTCTTGAGGAGTTTCCACAGATTCTTTCTTTTTCAATGCTTTGGAACATAGGGCGAAGTTACGATCGCAGGCACAGTAAGAGTGTCCTTTAACTGGGAACAAATGGATGATCTCTAAATTCAGGGCTTTGGACAACATGCACAGAAAGTTAAGCACTATATAGTTTCTGTTCTGTCCACTGCATGCGTCAGACAGGAGAACAATGCGTTTGTGACGTAGTGGTTTCAGCTCCTTTTTTATCACGTAATGTAGATAACTACACACAGTGTTCGCTCCTTTCTTTGAAGTTCCTTCTAGCATATAAAACATGTAAGATTCTCCAGAACCATGAACATGTATGTTAAACATGAATAACCATAGCATCAGTTTGTAAAATTGATCAGTGACAGGTATTTTGGGGAGGGGCAGGTTCTGCGCATAATCAAATTCCAATACAAGTGATTGCTGATTTTCTGTAGATTCGGCTAAGAACTTTGTCTTCAGTTCCATGTATCTCTTAACTTTTCTTTTATGCAAGTTTAATTCCATATGGTTTATTGCACCACTGCTATGCTCCGCTTCATAGTACATATTACAAACATCCGTTCGTGGCAAACGGAATGAAAAGTCAACCGTAATGAATGAAATAGTTTGCATATGTACTGTAAGCCAGTGGCGGTTTTTCAACAATACCAGTTACACTGTAGTAGTAATCGCAAAATAAGAAATACAAGATTCGCAAATTTATGGCTGGATTGAGAAAATAGTTGAGTTTTGTATCTTTGAAACTGTAGTGAGATTTGCTGTGTGACATTCCTTTGCAGTGCTGAACAATCAGTTCTCTAACATCACTTGGTAATGAGTTTGGGCGATTTTGATGCTTCCCCCTGTTGTCATGTAATGGAATGTTGTCCCGTATTTTTCTCAGCCCGGAAGTTTCTCGCTCTTATGACCCCATAAGCCCGTCAGAACTGAATAATGCGTTTCTATGCCTTGTTAAGGTGGCACAGACTGAATCGTTCTCTGAGGAGCTGAGAATTCTGACATCTCCCTGCAATGACCTTCGTTCAAAGCTGCGTAATCTCTCGCCTTTCCTAGATTCCCAAGAGCTGATACATGTGGAAAGAAGACTACGTAATTCAAATTTCGGTCCTGCCAAAAAACATCCCGTGCTTCTCTTGGGCAAGCATCCATTTTCTGAGCTTCTTGTGGAAGCAGAGCATCTTCGACTCCTTCATGCTAGCCCACAGTCTCTACTGTCCTCTTTAAGGGAAAGATGTTGGATAACAGATGGATGTTAATAGGAGATGTATTAAGAACTGAACTAATAGTGGAATAACTAATGAGGTACGTCTTCCTCCTTGTTCTTTTTAATCTTTTATTCCTGAAAGATGGTCACATGGTTACTGAAATATGTATTTTTAATTATTTTCTTTAATATATGTTATGGTAAAAGAGGATATACAGGATGTTTAAAAATTTGTTGGATTCTATACGTAAATATAAAAATAGAATTTGTCAAAATTTGAAGCAGTTTTGAGTAAACACAGGTATTGAGTAGGATCTCTTCTACATCGTACGTGTGCACAGTTCTTCCCCTACTAGCATCATGTCTTCTAACAATAAAATTCCTAGTTTCTCTAAATTTTTGTTAACGTCGGTCTAAATTTGGGACATCTCTGTTAGGAAACCACTGTCTGTAAAGCCTTGCTGTTCCTCTTGCATTTCCATTAGCAGCTCCATACATCATGTGCAAATCAACCATCTCTGCATTTGATAAACAAATAACTCAACAACACGTGACAAGCATCACTTAATGCGATGTCACCAGCCGCTGCCGATCATTGTTCAGCCAATTACAATGCTTCAAAAGGATGACATCATTGGGTTATTACACTAACAAAGTTCCTAGTTAAAGCGACCTAACTCTTACATGATTCATGGTTGACACATTTTAATTTTACATTCTTATCTTATATTTATGTAGACAATCTATATAGAAAGTTCAGCAAACCAATTTTTAAACCCAGAATCTTGGTATGCATTATCCAAATTATATCATGTTGTTGTTATTGTAAAGCTCTCATAGATTTCCTACTTGGCTTATATTTGCATCTCTACACTAGTTATCATTTACTTCGACTATATCATTTTCAACTTACTTTGCTTGCTTAGCTTGTATCATAATCATCATAGCACTTTCAAAGATTGATGCTTGCTCTTCTATTTTGACAATATTCACTTTTTCTTTTCAATTTTCACTTTGTTACACCTTTACTCATTGCACTTTGCTTTTCGATGCTCTGCTCAGAATTAAGATGCCTCTTTGATCATCGCAGTTATTTTATTTATTAATCCCGCACTCTCTAAATACTTTTTTAAACAGGCACACTATTTTGAATGTTTGTAGGGATTTCAAGCAAAAGTAGATGTGGGAGCTATAATGCTAGAGGTGTCAGTGCCAGTATAAGGCACAAAATTTTCTTCCTTGTTAAGTCTTCCCATAATTCTTTTCGTTATTTTTTATATTTGCGACACTCTGCTAAAACGTGATGCACATTTTCTTTACTGATATTGTTACAGTCACATACATTGGTATTAGACAGTTTTAATTTGTATAATAGATTTCTTAGAAGCGTGTGGCCTGTTCTAAGTCTAAAGATAGTTAGTCTGTCCACTTTTGTCATATCAATGAGCTGCCTAATTTTTATTATCGTTGATAATTCTTTGTACCACGTATTCAGTTCCGCCACCCATTCTTCGTTCCACCTTTTTAGTTCAATTGTGCTGTATAGTGCGTTGCTATTGGTTATGTCCAATTCAATTTTTACCACTACATGCTAGAAAAGTTGGCTGCATCATTGCCTCTGATGCTCCTGTGTCCTAGAGTCCAGAAGAGGGCTATATTATAATTACTTGCATTTAATTTATTTATTTGCTAGATTATTTTCCCAAACTGATCTCCATGGAACCACTGATTTCTTTCATATATTTTTTTTAACTTTTAATAATGCATTTTTTGAGTCTGAAAGTATTAAGATGGTTGTTAGACATCTGAAAGTATTGTAGAATTTTAGGGCCTTATAGATTGCATGTTTCTGCAACTGTCGCACTAGCTATTGGTTGAATTCTAAAGGACATGTCAATGTTTAAGTCGCCAATGTAAATTCCAATGCCTTGCTATAAGCCATTTATTATTGAAAGATGCTTCAGTTTGTAAGTGATTTGGAAATTCTTCTTGGATAACTTGTTTTAATACAGGCTTAGCATTGTTGGGCAACTGGGTTTTTTTCCAATTCATTAGAATGATTTTAGGCATAGGGATATTACTGATTGCACTGTTTGTTACTGATATTTATGGGAGTTTGTGTATAGCTCCAGATTTTGAAGAAAATTTTTAAATAATTCTGTAATTTTTGCTGAACTATAATGCTCTTCTATATATTTCTTGATATTTCCACCTGCATGTTGTAATTGGCTTCCTTTTATTTTGTCGTGATTTACTATTTGTATTTTACTTAGAATTGATTTAGCTATTTTTGCTTTCCACCTTATATATGGGGGCGGTAAATTACCATCAGCATACAGCGTTCAAATGGGGGAAGATGGCGTTGCTCTCAGTCCGATCCTTAATATTGCCCTTTTTTTCAGAATTATATCACATTAGGCCAGATGATTGTAATTTTTTGTTTTTTAAAATATTAATAGTAATTTTGAATACTTTTGATTGATTGTAATCACCATGTTTTATGCACATAAATTTTTTGGGTGTTCAAAGTATAAGCAATTTTTTTTAAAAACTATAGCATCATAACATTCTAAAGCACTTATGTAATTCTTGTATCCCAAATAAACATAACGATAACGAACGGAATAGACATGACCCATCCATCGCCTTGACATGCAGATAAGTTTTGATGTTAGATCTATTTATGATCATAGTAGCTTAAATTATACAGTAAAACACTTTCATATGTCAGGGATACGCTTGTACATTAATCCCAATTGCTTAAATTGTTTTATTACAAATACAAAAAAAAAATTAATTAACATTTACATTAACAACAAATTAACATTTACTGTACTATGAAATGAGAAAACATAAAAAGTCACAAATTTAACTAACTTGCAAAATTAACAAAACTCAAACATTTACTAAAAAAAAAATGGATATTTACCAATATACATAGCCGAACTTTCACGTTTTACATGATCATCTATATATGTAGTTCCTAATGTAAATAATGGTGAACCTCCACAACCAATTAATAGCTGGGCAAACATAAATATAAATACAGCTACACCGTTAGAGGACTGACCCTCGTTACACCATCGATTAATGCCACCATCAGGGGCAGAAGAAAGAAAACTAAAAAGAATAAATATAAAAAATAAATTAACTCTTATAGTAATAAAGTCAAAAACTAAAAATACTATACAAATGTAAACAATATATAATAGTTTCTTTCAAAAACTGAAAACAATTCATCAATCATTTTCAAACGAGTATTAAAGCTACAGTTACAGCAACAGTTATCCCTGTTCTATGCTTTGTTCATTACGAGATTTATAACCTATTCTTGCACACCTTTTAATTGACCAAAATTTAAAAACACAAATATTTCAAATTGAACGTTTAAACATAAATTTAGTTACATTTAAATTGTAATGATAATTACGAGGATGTCTTAAAAAGTTTTGCCTCCTATGCGATAGTTTAAGCAATTTGCGAGATACAGATGTGAGAATGGTACGAAAGGAGAGCCTTATTCATTGACTATCACAACACCTAGCAATGTGCATCTACAACATCATGCATGAGCAGAACAGTTGAGAACATGGCGATGTATAGTTCAGGTTCCTCACCACGAAGGGCTGTGCACTCATAGACATTAACCGAAAGATGCATATTCAATGGTAATACATGTGTAATTGTACGTCCCATAACAGCAGAAATCAAGTGTGCACAGACAAGCTGATGTGCAAGAATCACCATGTCAAGTATAAAGAAATTGCCACAATACCATACATCTACATGAATGGGATTATTACTTGAGCGAGTCCACCAGATTATTACTTGGGATTATTACTTGAGCGAGTCCACCAGATCATCCATGCTTTTCTTGGCTATAGGAAACTGTTTGCAATGGGTATCACGAATTAAGTCTTTGGGCACTTGCTGGGTGCCACGAATTAGGTCTTTGGGCACTTGCTGGGTACCATGAATTAGGTCAACTTGCTGGGCTCTTTCAAATGACAATACAAATCAAGATGCCCAGGAAATAAAAGAACATCATTGCCAATAAAAGGATCCAAACTCTTTACTTGAAGGAGTTAAGAAATGTAAAATCTATTACCGTAACAATCACAGCTGTTGAACTGACCTCAAAGAAAAAAAATAAATAAAATAAAATAAAATAAACTCTGGATATTGCAATGGTCATGTTACAGACTTCGTATTTGAAGTTTACTTAAGGAAAAAGAAAACATATTTTTCATCAGATTCTCATTTTGCCAGCAAAATTCATCAGTTAGATAACTTTGATACTTTGTTCAATTATTCAGGTCTCTTTCATAATTTATCTTGAAAGGATAAAAAAATCAAGATAGATTCGGAATTGACCATGAAGCAAATTGGCTCGGTGGCATTAAGGTGCAGGTCTTGTCGCTCTTGAGACCAGCGAGTCATGGATTAGAATCTTTCTGAGGCCATGAAGTTTATGTTTGTCCCTTTACTATAAGCTTGAAAGACCAAACGAAGCAGCATGTTTAGACTGATCACCTACTAGATTAAATTTCAAATCAATCCAAAGATTATTTAACATCCTTGACAATGAAAAGGTAAAAGAGGAATAGAAAATATTGACAGTGAACTGGCTCTTGTTATCCAATAAAATATTGTAAAGAGTTCCATTGCATGGTCAACCAGTTGGTAAGAGAGCAATTAGTAAAAGATACTTCAGATCGAAAATTGCTCTATCTTGGATAATAATGAGGGCTGCATCCGAGGAAGACTAACCTAAAGGGAAATGGCACATAAGAGAAGGAAAAGTACAAAATGGAGTTAAGGGAAACAAATGTTTGTATGAAGGAATAAGGATAGCACAACCTTTCCTGGGTACAACTTCCTTCCAGATCACATCCTGAAGCCGTTTATTACACTCAACAATTACTTCCCCCAATACAAAAAGGATGCATATTGATAATTATTATGAGAAAATTAAATCTTTACCTGCCATGCGAATCTTGAATAGATGCTCGGCATATATTATCTTGGGTAACATTCCGAGATATTTGTCCTTCAACTGTATAACGCTCTGTGATGAATTGAGGTAACACAAATATCATAGATCCGATTCCCATTATTATTACTCCTAGGAAGCAATAATTAAAAGAGAATTTTATTAAGTATTCCTTTTATTAAGAAATTCACTAATTTATTCCAAAATAATTTATTTCATTTTATGGATAATTTTACATTGAAGTTGTTATTTGCTTTTTTTTTTTTTTAATTTTATTCTTAATTTGCAAACTTTTTAATGATGAAAATTTTGGCATTTTCATTTTTTATAACATTAAGATGGTTTTAAAACTAATTCTTAACCAGTACATTTTGTCAATTTGCTATAAAGAAAATGAAAGTTAATTACTGAATGAAAAACCTGGTATAATTTATTTCCTTTTTCACTTATTGTGTTTTACCTCCAATGTTAGACTTCGACCACATTCATGTAACTTTGAATGACAATATAAGGTATATAAAATGAATATGTTTTTGCTCCAAATACAATCGTGTCCGTAAGTTGAGCATAATCAATATCATTACACTTATTTCATAAACCAACTCCCAGAATGAGGTGAAACTTGATATATGTGTGCAACACCACATTGCAAGTGCAAAAAAAAAAAAAAAAAAAATCCGATCTTAGGACTCAACGCAGGGGTGAACGGGATACAACTCACAGATGTCTGGTACTGTATAAAGATTAGCTTCCTTTAGCCTCCGGTAAACTGTTTGTCTGGAAATTTTTGTTCCTGAGGCGGCTGCAAGCTGGTTAGACAACTGCCTGGAAGGTAGTGTCTTCTGATGTCTTACAGTTAATTGTAAATAATGCTCCTGCTGAATGGTTTTCATCTTTGGGTGACCTTACCGTGATCAGCGTGTAACATCTCCTGTGTCTTGAAACCATCTCCAAAGTTTAGAATTTACACTTTGTGGAATATTCAGTTTTCTGGAGACTTCAGTTTGTGATTGTCCTGCTTCGAGTCTTCTGATTATTCTGCCTTTTATGACATGAACAATCTGGCATCTGTGATCCATGTTAAGCGCAAAATCAATGATGACAAGTTCTCCTAGCATGGCTTGGAAGAGTGTGTTACGTGACCACAAAATTGCTTCCATCTTTACTTCAGTCATCTCCAGCATCGCTTCCTCCTTTACTTTTGTCATCTCCAGGATCAGCAAAATGATATTTTGAGTTTACATGATTTTACAATCATTAATTTTAATCAAAAATTTTCAAGGAAAAGATAAATTATATATTTTTTTAATTAAAGAAATATTACAAATGACATTTACTACCTTTATGTTATTTTGCTTGTTTGTACAAGGGTAAAACAATTGTCAAGACATAAAACAATAGCCTTTGCGACAATACACGTACGTTGTTGGTTTTTAAATATTAAGAATCAATAGAAGGTATGATCTATGGACTCTCTCTAAAAACATTGTTAATGTAGATCTTCTAAAGCACTATATATAGAAAGTATGGACAATTCAATGTTGCAGGCAGTCATTTTGATTCCTATTTCATATGGTGATTGCTTCTTGTTTTGAAGTAAATTCAAACTTCAGAGGCACATTCCCCTCAAACTTTTGCCAAAAAGGATGTATTCAATCTGCAAGTTTGAATTTACTGCAAAACAAGAAGCGATCATCATCATATGAAATAGGGAATGAAATAGGAATCATAATGGCTGCCCTCAACAATGATTGTCCATACTTTCTTAGTTTATATAGTGCTTTAAGACCTTCGCAATACTAACCCCAGCTGTTGAGCACTTCCTGAATTACACCTCTCAACCAGAGATAGCTGTCTGGTATTATTTGCACTCAACAGCTGATGGCAATAGACGAAAGTCTATACTTTGCTAATGATTGTTAACCATTGTTAAAGATTCATAGCATTGTGGAAATTACAAGTCCATAGACCAAACATTCTTTTGATTCTAACGTAGGGCAAGAAATACATAAGCGAGGCAGTAGCAGCCAAGTAACCGTAGCATTTAAATCTTGCGAAATTGTCCGCAAGCACAACTTCTAGTAAAAATGAAATTGCCATTTGGATAGACCAATATTCATTTCCCACTTTCCAAGTCATATTGTAATTAAAACCAACCAAAAATCTTATGGCTTACTCTACTGTGTTTACTGCACTTTGATCACTTTGCATTTCAGAGATAGTCTGATCATAAATTGGCAGTTGTTTAACAGTCTGATTTACATATATATTTACATACCAAGAGTTATCTTTTTTCTGAATCTAACCTTTAAATGTTATTTTTTACAATTATGCTTAACTTTTGGACACAAGTATACTCATTAATGTTTCTTGCTTAGTGAGATTATATGCTTTATCAGGCCAGAATGAATATATACTGTGTGAATGATTCCTCCGGATAAACAGAAGCTAAATGCTTTACTAAAGATTGACTCTGTAAACTTTCTGTTAACAGATGTCTTCAGACAAACTAAAGTTTTTATATTCGTTGAGGCATATGGTCAAATCATCGCTTATGGGGGAAAAGTTTCAAACATGGATTTTACTTTTGCCAGAGCATGTTCTTTGTCATTGTGATAAAATATGTCATTTCCAAGGATTTCCAACTTGCTTATTGGGAAGTAATGTTCATCATCAATCAGTGTTTTCCTGAACTTTTCAATTTTATTTGTAATCATTAATATGTTGCTTTAATCCTGTTCCAAGTATTCACCTTCCATATAATCAATTAGCAAAACTTTATAATTAATGGCAACATGAAACCATATTTTATTTCAAGATAGAGCATCACCCCTCATAGAACAATTAATTTTCTTCCACGATTATACAATGATCATTATTATCCTTATTACAGTGTTAGTATCTGGATATCATGAAAATTTGGTAAAACGTGTGCACGAAACTGTAAATCCACCCATTTGGGTAACTTGTGGTGGAAGTCATGAAAATTTGGCAAAACATAGGCACGAAACTGTAAATCCACCCATTTGGGTGACTTGTGGTGGAAATCATGAAAATTATCTGATATTACAGTGAGCTTTTGGTACCTTGAACTTTCTAATTACCTGATAGACAGTGAGCTTTTGGTACTCCTTTCATGTTCAAAATGATATAATACTATACGATTATTTATTATTATTATTATTTCTGATAACTGCTCCTTCTTGAGTCATCTGGAGCCGCTCTACTGTGACATTTCGCGTAGACTTGGAATGCTCAAACGACTTAGTGTTTTTTAATGATTTCCGAGTTTTTTTTTATTTATTTTCTTTTCTCCTTTGTTATATTAATTATTTCGTATTTTTCTTAATTTTTTTTTTTTTTTGTTTTATTATTTTTACATGCAGTTTTTTTTCCCCCTTTTTCTTTCTTTCTTTTGTATTTTCTGTGTTGTTTTCATTAACCCCGTTTTTGGGCTTCGGCCTGTTGGGGACAACATTGGGCTTTTTCCCTCTGGTTCATCTAGTGGGATACTCCCCGTTGTTGTTACATATTAATTTTTTTCTATTATTATTATTTTTTAACTAAACTCGGGATTTTTAACAAGAGGAAAATATTTTGCCCGACATTAAACTTACAAGGAAAAAAGAAATGCAAGGATTAATTTTTGTTGGAAAAAAAATTCATGCAAATAAAAATTTTAAGATAATAAATAATAAATAATAAAAATTTAATAGGGATTAACTTTTATAAGAATCAAATTATTTTGAAACAATATTAATTAGGAAATCACGAAACCAACGTTAGTGACATCAAAGTAAAGACGACAGAGCGACATCAACAAAGCAGATATGAAAAGTTATCTTGCTAACCTAATAAAATAATACACTGTATAACAATCTTACCTATTGCAAGCCAAACTGGAATGTGCCTACGGCTTCCTAAATAACTTACAAAAATGATTGTAATGAGATTGCCAATTTCATATGTGCTTGCTATGGCACCAGACAAGCCACTGGTAATGTCAAAGCGCTTTTCAATGGTCGTAATAACACTGTTAAGATATCCTGAGGATAAAGTTTGCTGCAAGGTAACAAGGATGCAGCAAAGGAAGACAAAAACCTAAACAAAGAGAAAAAATAAATCAAGTTTAAGAAGAATAATATTTCATTCTCAATAGCATCCTATATTTCAAAAAAAATCTTAAAATCCATGGATTTCATGAACTTCAGCATCACATTTTCAATATAACAGTAATATGGGTTATGGCATCCATACACACAATTCATACTACATCCAATTATTCTTTTCCTATTACATTCCATTCAAATTCCCAAAATCATACATCTTCGGTATCGTCAAGTTTCTTCTGCCTTCACATTTCCCTTGCAACAGTCCCCACATATTCCATGCAATGCTTTAAATACCAAATAATCATTCTTTCAGTCTGTTTGGGATATACTTGCATACACAATGTGCCTGCTGTACAATTTTTCCAATATATTACATAATTTGAATTAATTTCAATTACGGCACATTGATTTAATTTTATGAAATTTATTTATGTTGGGAAAAGATATTTAAAACTTTTCATGTCTTGCATACACTGAGCTGCCACTTTATTAGGTACACCTGCCTAGTAGCATGTTGAACCTCAATTTGCCCTCAAAATCGCCTGTATTCGTTTGGGCATGAATTCAACTAGTTGGCCCATGCAGACAGGAGAACTTCATGCAATTCCCAGAGATTCAATGGAGGTATAGGCAAGGAGCAAACGGTCCTTTACAGCTAGTCCCAAAAATGTTCAATGGGGTTGAGATCTGGGGACTGAGCCAGCCACTGCATCAAGAGAACTCACTGTCATGTTCCTGGAACCAATCTATAGTGATTCTGGGCCTGTGTGCTGATGCATTATCCTGGTGGAAGGAGCCATCAGCCTGTGGATAAACTGTGAGCAGGAAGTTGTGAACTTGATCTGCAACAATGTTTATACAGGGTGACCCAAACTTATCCAGCAAAATTGTTTAGGAACAAATGGAACAAAAATGTCCTATAAACATTACCTCTAGTTTTGATCGTATGTGAGATATCGACGTTTGTCTATTTTATTGTAGAGTTGTTAAAGCAAATAAATAAAACACTTGAGAGCGCAGACAACTTTTATTCTGCATACTGACAGAACATTACATTGAACTACAAAGCAAAACTAAAATGATACAAGGAATAAGAATAAGAACAGAGTAACAAATCAATGTTGAGGAAGCCCCTCAAAATGGTTGCCCCCAGCTCCAATGCACTGGTTACAAATGTCGATATCTCAGAAAAAATACAGAAAAACTGAACACATGAAAAAGCATGAATTAATATAGTAAAAAATCATATAGAAAAACCAAAAAGAATTCTTTTAAAATGCTCCTAATGGATGGCCTTTCCAACTATGGCCCTTTAGCAGTTCTACTCGACTTTCCATTCTGGTATTGTTTTCTAGGTATCTGAGTTGTAATAACCCTTTCTGTTTTTGCACACAATTTCGTTTTGCAATGGCTACATGTTTTTTGTTCCTTGACCCAGTCTCGATATACCCTTGAAACTGTGATACGTGAAAAGTTCAGAAGAGTCGCTGCTTCTGAAATGCTCATTCCACACAGGAAGTCGGTCAGATCACTGGTTTTCCCCATTTTTGATATGGTTTCACGCTTGATTAACAGTTAATTCAGTCACTCAATTTGCATATTTTGTGAAGTGTCTGAAACTGGCAAGCCCAGTGAAGAAGGTTTACGCAAAAAGTTTGTGCTTCTTGCTTTTTTATTGTTGTTAAGCAATTAAGAAATTATATTTTCCCTCAGTTTTAGTTTTTAAATGCCCAAAACAAATCCTTGCATTTAAACGCTATAATATTTTGAATAACTGGTCATTAAGATTATTAGTATTCAGAACCACCTGAGCAAATCTTTTTACCACATTGTGGATATATCGTTGTCTTACAAGCCATACATAGTGCAATTTTGACGTTTAAAGTTGGTAAGATATATCCTACATGTTTTTCTCAGTTAAACATTGTCTTCAGGGACTGGATATGATGCATCCTAAAACTTAGGATGACATCAGGGACATAATTCATATGCATTCTAATATTTTTAGCTCTTTTTGCAATGTATTGTAGAACTAATTGCTAAATCCAGTTGTATCAGGCCTATTGGTTCAAGGACATTTATTAAACTTTGCATCACACAGCGTAAACTTCCAATGGACATGTATGCATTTATATCGAGTAAATGGTAAAATACCCGTTAGGATACATATGAGTGAATGAATCATAGAATTATATCACGTTGACAAAGACGACACAGTCGTCAAAATGCGCTATGAGAAATAAGTTTGTGGAATTTGTGGTTTTTCATTCAATAATTTCTCAACATCAATTCTCTTACTGCAGAGCAGTCACCATGACCTCACCATGTTAGAGGTTAATATCACTTTCAATTATGTTTCTCAAATGAAATTAGAAAACAAACAGTTATCGTAGACTGCTGAAAAATAATTAATACACAAAAATGTAATTTTATTTTATTAATTGCAATAAAATACAAAGGAATGGATTGGATTTATTTAATTCATTTTAGAGAAAGCGTTAAGCTTATTAATTTACATTGATTGATACATTATATTGTATATTCAGCACATGTATACTGAGTTATACTAAATCAATTACTGCGTATGAGTCGAGAACTTTTTTTCAAATGACCTTTAAAAGAGAACTTTTATTGATATTTATACATGCAAAGGTACCGTAATTATTCTACTATAATGCAATCTGTTTTATAACATGATCCCACTTTCAGAGCCCAAACAAACACTAAAAATTTTATCCTCTTATATAATGTGATCCCCATGTTTTGACTCTTGCTAACTTAAGAGAAATAAAATATGCAAGAATATACAGAAAAATCTCTCTATTTTTTACGATTTTAAAAATGCATATCCTGGATCTTTACAATTAAAAACCTGCAAAATCCGATTCATTATCGCCTGATTCTTCAAAAATTTTCTTAATGCAGTACAGACAGTAGTTTATTGAAAAATAATAAAAGATTATTTAATTTTGAAGACGACAAAAATGATACATTAACACATAGATTACATGTACTTTTATGGTATTTTCATTTTTCAAAATTATTTCAGTACATATACTATGTTTTCATGCATTAAGGAACTGTAATAAATATTTATTTGAACTTATAAAATATTCTATGGCAATTTCATGAGATGAATGCAGTGGCTGTTGAAAAACTTTACTGGATGAAAATTTATTACATTTTTAATGTTGCAAATTTATTTAAAACGATGTACATATTATTCAATTATTACCAATAAATGGTGGCAAGAGAAATTACAATGAATTAAACATGATCGCGGTGAGATTTTCGCGAACGCTAGTGATTGTCGCCATCTTGTTTTGGAGAATTCACTTCTGCATTATCTTTTGGATACAGAAAATTGAGAAAAAAAGAGAATTAATATACTGCATATTGTAAACACATGTACTGTATAATGACCACAATACGCTAGCTTCGTATGAAATCGTCAGATCGAAGATCGTTGGAAATAATCTCCCCCCCCCCCCCCCGAATTAGCTTTTGGTGATGCAAAAGTGGATGAGAAATTGAGAAAAAAAGCAAACAATGTAAATTTTACTAAAATTCACTTCACATTACCTTAATGTTCGCAAAGCGTTGAAGGCATCGTGGACGTAATTTACAAATGCCACAGTCACGGGCATTACAAACGTCAGTTGATGATGGATAAAAGGCATAGGAATGATGATCATTATGATCAGAGACGCGAACAAATTCACACGTACTAGCACATGTAGATTCCGTAACCTCACTCTCATCTGAAGCAGGTACCTATAGAAATAGATCAGTTCTAATTAGTTTTCAAAAATATGCAGCATAAACTAATTTTGAACAGTTTTAAGTTATGATGTAAAAAGCAAAAATCAATACCTAAATTCAAATTTTCATTTGAATTTTTTCTTTAATACATAATGTCACCCTAATCAGCAAACCTTGTAACTCTATTTTCATCCGAAATCTAGATTTTGATGCCATCTATTAGTATACATTAAAATCTACCTTCCGACTAAACCCTATGTCAGTATGTAATTTATTAATTCATACACAAGTATCTGAATATTCAAATAAACTTCTTGAAATAAAACCATTAAGTCAGTTTCCTGTGTTCCCTGGAAAATTTGTTATTTTGGAGTTATGAGGTTTGCTAATTAGATTGACAGTAGTGTTTAAGCAGAAAAGATCAGGCAATATTGTTTTAAAAGAACTTATTTGTCTAAAATTTCTAGCTATGGTGACAGATTGCATTAGATAAGTTTAAGAAAAGCATTCCTCCCTTTTGAAATGTAAAGAGGAGCCTTGCTGTGCTCATTTCAAAACTAGTCATAGAAATTAAAATACTTTTATCTTGCTTTCAGATTTACATCTTTTTCTGTTTAATAATAATAATAATATAATAATACTACTAATAATAATAATAAGCTAATTAAAATTACTTTTGGTAATCTATTTTTCATACTTGAAAAACTGGACACTATTAAATTTGTGCAGTAATGGAAATGGCAAAATGAATTCACAATCAAAATGGCAAAATAAAAGTGGATTGAGCACTGTATTGAAAAAAGTCATCTTATTTTTGTTGCTTTCTTTCTTTTTTATCTCAACCAATAAAAAACCAGGTAGTGTTGATTATAATTAGTGACATCCCTATACTTTCCAAATTCCCTTGTGTTATGGTCTCTGATGACAGCTTAATGACAACCAATGGCTGACGATTAGCAGTCAGTGGAAAAATATATTACTAAAATAGGAAAAGCTTGGCTTCGTTTCAAAAAGCAATTCCCAATCCATATATCCGTAGAATGTCTCACAAAAAAACAATAAGAAAAAAAAAAAAGATTTAAAAAACCTGTTCCTTACAAAATGTATTTCATATCTATGAATAAACACATTACCTGAGAATACAAGCCACTAATGGTATAAACACATGGTTCTGATTTATTTTCATGGTAGTAATGATTCCTATCCTCTTCAGATGGTCCATCACTGGCCATGTTGTGGAAAATATTCAAGAAGTGCACTTTATACCCATAATGGGTTATGACTAACATTAAAAAAAAAAAGAAGAAAAACAATCTTCATATAAGTCTTGTAGCAACAAGTTGTATCAAGACTGAATTCAAATTTGAGCAAACGTGACCATTAGGGGTCCAGTGCAATGCTGGGAGAGCTGCAAGCAGTTCATAAATAAGTATTCATAACAGGGAGTCTGCATCCTCAGACTCCTTTTTTGCCAACTACGATATTCCCCTTTTTAAACTTGTCACAGTGAACATTTATAAAATGTCAAATGACACTGGACCTCTGATGGTATGTGTTTGCCAAATTTTGAATAAACAGCAAGGCTATTTGAACAAAAGGGTGACAGTCAATGAAGCAAGAATCGTGTTTTCTAAGTGCTGCATATCTTTCAGGAAGATCACGGAGTAATTTTGCTGTAATCTCGTGAAACAGCACAGTTTGCACACCCAAGAGTATATACTTCGATATATGAACTTAAAAAACTGAATTCCATTGTGTGCTCCCATATGATGCTGTGGAAGCCACAGGAAGATCAAGAGCATTAAATGAAAAATTTAAAACTAAATACTTAACTAATTGCAAATTTATTAAATCAGAATTAACTTCAGGCCAAATACTACAAGAACAAAAAAAATCTAAGTAAATAAAAATAGCCCTTTTTAGACAGTTAAAATATTATATTACCATAGACAATTACAGGAAACATTCCTAACATTATAACTAGAAATGCCATCTCTATGCAATTTGCAACAATAAAAACAAGTTTGAAACTCGC
Organism: Rhysida immarginata; assembly: GCA_023313115.1. NCBI lineage: Eukaryota > Metazoa > Arthropoda > Chilopoda > Scolopendromorpha > Scolopendridae > Rhysida > Rhysida immarginata. The sequence continues at coordinate 1,906,938 of JAHWFO010048912.1, forward strand.
AAAGTTGTGATACCAATCAATCATATCACCATGAATTGGATCATCTCAACATGAGCTCCTTTTGTGGCCTATAAAATACCTAGGCAGCATTCAATCTCTCTCCAAGTGTTATTAAGCATCTCCTGTGTGATGGATGATATGGCTTGGATGATTCACTGGCACAGTTCAGTCGTTTAATTTCTTGCTGTGCACCTTATCCTTAAGATACACACCGATAGGAAAAAATCGAGGAGGTTATATTGGGTGAACGTCATGGCCATAACATTGGGCCATCATTTCTTATCCATCTGTCTGGGAAATGGTGATCGAAAGCTTTTCGAACAAGAAGTCCCCAATGGGTTGGCGTGCCATCTTGTTGGAAAAACATACATGAAGTTCCTCCATGATTGGTAATGCGTAATTGCTTTCCAATCGGCAGTTGCCATTTTGATATGACAGAATACCAGTTACATGCTGGAATCAGTCACATTAACAGAAGCAGGTAAAAACTTTGAGAATTTCCGTTTTCATTGTTGCAATCACAGAGATAGCTTTTCTAGTTATAATGTTATGAACGTTTATGGTACAATAATTTGGTTGAGACTTTACAATACAATAAAGGGAGAACAAAGTTTACAACTAGTTTCACCATTTATTCCCAACTTGATAAAGCTGGAAATAAATGGTGAAACTAGTCGAAAAATCTGCTGATAGAAACAATACTAAGAATTCCCAATTTGTTGACAATAATTTATGCCCACCCTGTACATGAATTTATAATTTAGCATTCTACATAATCAAAAATTCAAAATATGGCCTATCATAAATTCTTTTCATAATCCCACATGATAAAACTTATCCTAACCTAATCAAAATCACAACCTGAATGAGACTTAGTTCCAAATAATGCAAAATCAAAGGTTATGAACTTAGCAGGACCCTAAAACCAAAATATAATACAGAGCAATATAAATAATTATATGAAAATTTTTATCAAATAATAAGAGTAAAAAATAATGTTGGGAATAATTTATATACAGGGTGATTACAAAAGAACTTCACACTTTTAAAAATTTATTACATCAAAGCTATTCAGAATATAGACACACCACATACGGATTCTTAAAGAAAAACTCTTGAAGTTTATTGTGACACAGTTAAAAATGTTAAATATGCTCCCCTGTCATGACACGGCATACATCAATGCGGTAGTCGAATTCGACCCAAACCCGCATTAACATGTCTCCATCAATCCCACGTGTCGCTACCGTAATGCATTCTTTCAGCTCGTCTAGGTCACGGGGAAGGGGTAGAGTGAAGACCTTGTCCTTTAATACACCCCCATAAAAAGAAATCACAAGGTGTGAGGTTGGGGCTCCGCGGTGGCCACCTTGCAAGTTCCAGGTTATTGTTTGCTCGACCAATCCACCGCTGTGATTTCTTTTTATGGGGGTGTGTAAAGGACAAGATCTTCACCCTACCCCTTCCCCGTGACCAAAACGAGCTGAAAGAACGCATTACGGTAGCGATATGTGGGATTGATGGAGACATGTTAATGCGGGTTTGGGACGAATTCGACTACAAGGGGGCATATTGAACATCTTTAACTGTGTCACAATAAACTTCAAGAGTTTTTCATTAAGCATCCATATGTGGTGTGTCTATATTCTGAATAGCTTTGATGTAATAAATTTTTAAAAGTGTGAAGTTCTTCTGTAATCACCCTGTATATTGAGATATAAAAATCTCCAAAGAGTTATTTTAAACCCAACATAAGAATGATTAAATAATAAGATAAAACATTTAACCAAACATAATCAAACCTACCCCAAAATTTCAATGAACTTAACTGATAAAGATTTTTCTATTGAAAAATGGAAGGAAAAATTCTGCGACCTGGGTTCAAATCAGGAACCTCGGCTGTCATGGCATTGTTAATCGTATTTCTACCAATAATAAGCTCTAAATTCTGACTTCTTATGATCATGTAACAATGTATGAATTTTCAGTGCATAGGCTTTCTTTCTAGGAGGTGTTGACAGTGTTCCCTCTATATAACAGATGCTACATAAGCCAAATTTATAATGGCAAATCCATATAACGAAGTTTTTATTTTCTGAAAAAAAAAAAACAACTTCATTTTATGGACTTGCCATATAAATTTGCTGTTATGTAGAGTGCCGTTATATAGAGGGAACACTGTATCTGCACTCATCATCAGAACAAGGAGAAGAATGTATCATTTCTTTTATATTGTAAATTGTGTACTGTATCAAGTTTCATTAAATGTTTTACTTTATTATTTAATTGTTCTTGTGTTGGGTTTAATATTGTCATAGGATTTCATTATCGTTCCATTACAATCATGCCACAAAATATTTATGGCTCTTAATGCATCTTTGACTGCTTGGATATAATGCTCAGCTAGTCATTCGTGGCAGGGTGAAATAATCTGGTGGAACTGGTCTGCAAGAAATTATTTAAACTAGCCAATTGCTACTGGGATCTTGTACAATGAAAACGTTCATCTAGACATTGCATAGTGGCTGTGGTAGTCTTTGAAGAGGTTGTCCTGACCTTTAGTCATTACCAGGTGCATCCGTAATGATGATAATCATTTGTCTCTACTATCTTTGTCGGTAATATTATTATCTTCAGGAGCAATAGTAAAGTAATTTCTACTTCCCAATGGTATACAGGGTGTTAATAAACTTTGTGAGCTGTTTAGGGGTATAAGGGTTGGGATTTCGACATTTTGCATGAGGAACTTTATGTTCATTTTGACCCACAGAACTGCGCTAGGTACTTTTGGTTCACCATTTTAAAATGACCCTGTATACACTGAAGTGCCAAAAGACATTGGAGCATACTATGCAAATTTTCAAGTGACGTTTGCATCGCGTAAAAGGTCTATAAATAAGCAGAGGGAGTATAGCTAGACAACAAGAATTATCAGAGTTTGAACGTGGGATGATAGTTGGAGCTACAAGTATGGGACATTCCATTTCTGAAGTGGTGCAGGCATTCAACATTCCTCAATCTAAGGGTGTACAGAGAGTACCTCATTTCAGGCATTACCTCCCACCATAGACAACGCAGAGGCTGACCACAGCTGGTAAACACTCATATCCAGCGACAACTGAGCAGAATGGTCCTTCATAATAAGACACATGTCACTACATCAATTAAAAGCCTCATTCAATGAGGGGCATATTAGAAACATGTAAATGAGGTCAGTGTAGCAAAATTTGGCAACGTGGGATATGGCAGTAGAAGACCAACAAAAAATGCCTTTAGTCACAGCATGCCATTGGAGGCTGCACTTTGCCCTTACTCCTGAACATATTCATTGGATCTTAGATGACTGGAAACACATAGCTTGGTCCAATGAGTCAGGGTTCAAGTTGGTGTTAGCTAATGTGTGGTGCAAACCCCATGAGGCCATGGACGTAAGTTGTCAGGAAGACATTGTGCAACCTGCATCATGGTGTGGGGCATGTTTACATGGCAAAGTTTGGGTCCTCTGATCAAATTGGACTTATTTTTGACTAGGAATCATTATGTCCACCTGTTAAGTGGCTATCATTTGCAAGCCTTCATGTACCCTAACAACAATGGAATACGTCAAACCTAACAACCCCAAAGAAAGCATCAAAATTTAATATTCTTCTTATCTGTTAACAAACAGCTCGAAGTGTCCTCGAAGTACCACCTTTTTCATCCCATGAAGAGATTTCTAGGTGGTCAGAGATTAGAGACCGACACGGAACTCAAATCTGTCGTGCACCATTGGGATATGCTGAAACTGGTGCAGTTCTATGAGTGAGGTATTCTGAAATTGGTGCAGCATTGGGATAAATTCCTTAATCGTCAAGATGCCTATGTGGAATAGTAGATAAAGACATGTAGCTTCAGTTGCACTTAGTTGTTTACCTGTATGCTTTGTAATTTTCTTTGAAAGAAATAAATGGCATTACTTTCCGATATCTCATTGTATTTATAAAGTGCTTGCAGTATACATTACAAAGTAACTATATTGAGTTTAAAAATTTTATTACGAAAAGTATACTTATTCTATTAGACTTTGACAAAGTATTATTGATCAATTTGTAACACATGCCCTAAATTTTCCAAGAACGATTCGGGTTAAGGCTTATAAAATCACTGCTAGATGTGTCCACTGATCACCAACAAATTTATTGTATAATATAAAAGTTTGGCAACACAATGATAGAATATTAAGGTAGAAAAATTAAAATTCCATTACATATATTACAATATCAATAAAGAAAGTGTCACCTTTAGGTAACATTATGCTCTGAGGGGTAAAGTTCAATCTTGTAAGTAACGATAATTTTTTCCCAATCCTTAGAATTTCTTTATAGGCAGTGATTGACAAAATTGTTTCTTTTGTGATGTGGATTTCTCAGTGGCAGATGACCAAAAGTATCCAAGAATGCAACATTATTGGAATGGATGAGACGTCAATTTGGTTTGACATACCGGATGAGAGAACTGTTCATCCCAGCGGAGCAAAAAAAGTGTCATCCTTTTAATGTGCAAGTAACATTGCTTGTACAATTAGGCCTGAAGGTTTTAAGCATGCATTAATAACACATCATTAGATGTTACACTTGTCTTGGAAAAGAAGCAAAAGAAGTTTAATTAAGTTGCGGGAAAGGAAAGGAAAAATTTCCAAAATCTCGAATTAGAGCAGTGATAGAAATACTCGTGGTCCCTGATTTGAGTCCTGGTCACAGAAACTTTCCTTTCCTTTTCTATGATATAATTAACCAATTATGGAATACTTTCCCCAGTCTTTGTCATTTCCACTTCAAAAAAAATTTAATTTCCCAAATTGAAAATATTAAATAAAACAATGTCAACTGATAAGATTAAAATAGAATGATTATCATCACTTACCCTAATTCTAAAATATGAAATAATTCTTCTACTAATTAATTTCTATCAGGTCATCTTCTGAAACAGAAAAAAGAATTTAACTGTTAAAATAATTCAAGATGTTCTTAGAATAAAATCATCAATAAATCCAAGAAATTAAGTCCAAAATTAATCAATAAGAAATCCAAAATTTTAACATCCAATGTAATTTTGAGTTGAAAAATGGAAAGTAGAATTATTCTAAAGTAATGATATGATACTTTCCATGTAATAAAATGTACACATGGCATGAACTTAAGTTTGATGAAAGTAAATTTGAATACTTGGATGTTAAAACTCACGATGACTTCTTATATCCAAAGTTGGAGGCTTTTTCTAGAAGGAATTCTACGCAATTGTTGACATTCGATGATAACACAATCTTACTAAGGAATACACGAACATGTACCTCACAGATTCACACTAAATTGAAATATGTTACTCGTCTAAAACTACTATTGATACTTGCAAAATAAGAAAATGCTAAATAAAAGATGTTGTCTTGCTAATCGAGAAAACAAAAAAATTTGAGCACACATAGCCATACAAAGACTCCGTTGTTAAAGCAGTGTGTATGTGTATTAATGAACTCTCAGCTGCTTTCTTCCACTACTCAACAATACTTCACCTGAAAGCAATGCTATCGCTCGCAAGGTAAGCTTGCACGCAAAAAAAGTGTGTCGTAAAATTATGTGTACTTCCCTAGTTAGTTGAAAATGGTGGTAAGATGACTGTTTAGTAGGTGCCAAAAGTTGGTAAACAACCTCTCACATTCGGATGTGGTGGTAAATTAAATGGAACAATGTTAGTTCCTTAATTTTGTATGAATACAGATGAAAATGATAACAATGAAAAAAATACAAAATAAAGTTTAATGTATAGTAAGGATACAGTCAAACACAGTCGTCAGGAGCCAGATTTCAGCGACCACGTTAAATCGAGTCACATTAGATTGAAACTGAACGTAAACGCTAGAATTGAAAATCAATTTTGTTGTTTGCCATGTTCAAATAAATGATGGTTAGGTAGGAGAATTTTAAAAGAAGTAAATGATGGTTATCTTCATTTGATGCAGTGTTAAGATTGAAAGTGAATGATCACAAAAGTTTTTAGAAGTAGCCATATACTTTCAATTGGTTGTCGCCAATATGCTTTCGAAACTTCGCTATCGTGCTGGCTTCATTTGGCGATGGAAATACTAGGAATAAACTGAACTTTCTGTAAAGTTTCAACATTTATTCATATATCATAAATATTGTGAAATGTAAAATAAATGGTGAAAAATCATGAAAAGATGTCATTGAATTAGCCATGCCAAGACCACGTTGGAGCTCATTGCACATTGTAGCGGACAGCATTCAACCAGGTTCGTTCTGTAATAACTAAACATTAAGATTGTGGACAGCCAAATCACATCGTCAATTGTTTTACAAGGGAATTTAGTCATGGAAAAGCTGTACATTTTATCACATGGAAAATGTCATATCAAATGCAATCATAAGCTCATTTCACATGGAATTCTTATTATTTCTTTTTACATGAGGAAAAGAAATTTTTTAATCAAATTTAAGCATCAAAGCATTTAACACACTTCTAATATGTTCCTTTAGTGAATAGCCTACAGCAATTAAATAAAAGCTTCAATGGCAAATAAAAATTTCAACTATGCTTTGACATATTAAACCAGGAAAATAAATCATACACAGTCAAACTCAGTTATATCATAATTAACAAAGCTTAAAAGAAATCTACATTATAACCAAGTTTGCTTAATATCCTAGCTTATGCTGCATTAGAATATATATATAAAAAAAAAACAGGCTGAAGACTATACAATAATTAAAGATTTTAAAAGCTACATATAAATTTTACAATAAGCACATATTTACAAAAAAGTTCACTTCTCTAGTTATTCGCAAAAGGTTCACAACTGCAGTCTATTATCAACATCCGCTTACACTTAGCATTCCAAAATTGTTTTTTCAAGATGTTCTTCTACAGTACACAAGTTTTGTAAAAATCTTTCATTCCCCTGACACTGGTAAAACTTTACTAACACTTGGGTATTTGCCAAGGACGTTTTCAAGGTTCGTGGTGGATCAACACATTCTTCTTCAGTGTCAGAATCTGGTTCTTTTTGAACTGCATCTGGTGTTCTTTTTGAACTGCTGGCATCAGTCAATACTTCAACAACTACCAGATTCTCCTCGAACTGTATAAAGGATTCTAAATCTATTTGTAGATCTATATTCATCAGCAGCTCACTCAAAGGCAGAGTTCTCATACTGTAAGGTGAAATGGAAGAGTTCACTTAATCGTGCTCAACAAGTAGGGACGTCATAGAAATATTATACTTTATACCCTTATGTGCGACCTGCTTTTTTTCAATCAAGCCTGCTCGCAATCGCTTGTTGCAGCCTATTGTTGAAGTGCCAGGATTTAAGAAAAGTAGAGCATTTTAAAAACATTTCCGTACCTACTGAGCATGATAAAGTGAGCTCTTCCATTTCACCTTATAGTGTGAGAACTCTATTTCATTTTCAAAATCAAAATGGTAGGTGTTAAAGCCAGCGCGTTTGAAAGTGTTTCTAATAGCATTCTTGCTAACTGACTTCAACATAGAAAGGGCACTCAAGACGCTACTAGAATAATAGTTCAGCAGCAGATTCTCTTCTGCATTTTCCAACAGAATTAAAATCAATCTTTTCCTGATTAGTCAGGTTAGTTTTAATAATTCCTAACAATTTCTGAACTTTGACACATTAAAGTGCCAAAAGTCATGGGATAAGCACCTTATATCATACATGACCCCATAAGTCTGGTGAAATATAGCAATTCGACATGGCATTGATTCTACAAGAGAATGAAAGATCTCTGAAATGATACTGAACCTACAGTCTGGAGAACTCCCCACACCTCGTCGAAAGTTTAGTGGAAACAAACACACCTATCTAGTATGACCCATGAATGCTCGATTATGTTCGTATCAGGTGAAAGAAATGGCCACTCCACTCGCTGAACTCTCCAAAATGCTCCGCAATTCATTTCTGAACAACTTTGTCCTAATGAAATGGTACATTATCCAGTTGGGATATCCCACTGAACTGGAGATACATGAAGTCCACGAAGAGCCACTAACAATCAATCGACACTAGCAGGCACCACTCAATGACATGTTTAGGTGGAATAACAGGTTTAACCTAAGATGTGTGAACCTACTCCAGACAAGTATGCTTAGAGCCTCGCTGACAACTAGGATCGATGGCCTCAGAGTCTGCACCATACTTAAATCTTGCTGTCAGCTCCAACATAACTAGGTTCATGCCACACATTGCCACTCATCTATGGTCCCAGTGGCTAGGTCACCAGCCTAGGCAAGTTGATGTATCCTCTCTGTCTGAGTGTTATCAAGCAAATCCTGATGTAGCTTCTCCTCCTATGTTCTATGAAAGCTAAAGAACACTGCACGGTTCTATGGTATTCAATGTCTATGTGATTTGCACCAGTTTCAATTGTCTGTTACTCTGCACGATTTTAGCCAGATGTCACTGGTCACAATCAGTAAACACTGATGGTCAGTCACTGCACTTCCATGAGCTATTCCCAATACCCACCTAACACTGTAAATCATGGAACGTTGAATATTCACACAACTTTGAGAATGGATATTGAGGCCTGTTCAAACTCTGAAAATTCTCTTCAACTTGCTACAAGTAAATTCGCAAGTATTCAAACCAATGTAAGAGATGTCATATTACAATTGAGACAGATTCAGTTATGCCATCTACCATTACCTTATAGATGCCATCCCATGGCTACCATGACTTTTAAAACATCACTATATCGCAACTTTTTTGCCACATAAAATCGTCAATTTATAGTAATGTTTTTGTGAAGATAAGTAAGATCCGACCTTATAATCTGCTCTTTTGAACCATCAAAAAAAAAAACAGAGGTTTGAGAAGGTAAATTAGTGATATTAGTTTCAAATAAACTAAAATTTGTACAGAAAATAATTTGGCTAAATTCTACATATAATATTTCTTAAACTAAAAAGGTATTTCGTTCATTAAAATATCACTTGAACAAGCAACTTTTGACAGGAGTTGACTAATCTAGCTAAAACCGCATGGACAAAAGAAACTAATGAATGACAAATTGAATTACAAAGAAAACATATTCTGTTTACTAAGAGGAAGGCCAGTTTAAAGACCTATTGTTCAGGGGTTTTTTTTTTGTTTTTTTTCATAAATTCTGCAAGTTTACATATTTTTTAGTATGCAAGCAAAAATGCAAAAAACATCTCTAGGAGTAGGAAGGGCCTAGAACTAAAATTTCTTTTAAAATCACCCTCATTCATTCAAATGATCTAGTATTGTATGATGTATGAAGGAAGTTCAGTATCAATATGCAAATTTTGACCAGTAACAACCTCCTCCCACCCCCAAATAACAACACAAAATGCATAAATAATGTTATATAAAAATTGAAATCATCATTTACATAAAGTTGCAAAAGTTGCACTTTTGATATCGTTCGTACAACTTTTTCATGGCGTGTGAAAAATCCTCTTTCAGTACTGCTTGAAGTTCCTTCATTACAGCTGTTTGAATTTCTTTTTGTGTGAATTATTTCAAAAACCTGTGAAAAACTTAAGACACCATTTATTTATGAAGAGAGAAATTAACTACATCATTAAGTGAATTCGTTTTTTGCTTATTTTTCTGTTAGCGAAATCTTCAATGACAATGTCGAAGTCTATTTTGTTTGTCAATAATCTTTCTATAGATAGATTGACAAGATTTTGAAACCAACATTTTGTGAAACTTTTTCCTTTATAACTTTTTCTCCCATCACCCAACTGGATGTTATCTTTTTTTTATGTGACCAGTATTTTCTTATACACATCTTGCAGGTTGTGCCTTGGAAGCAGGTTGAGCACAGGACTATAAACTTTTAGAATTTCCACTGCAATAATTAAAATCATTCATAACCTGCAATAACTTCAGTGTTACACACAAATAATCTTCACATACGGTTACTGAAATCCAAACTGGAGGCACCAAAGTGGACTTTCATAAACCCAGGCTGCCATAGCAAGGAAGAAGGAAATTATTAGTTGGTAGTCTGATAAGTTTAATGCACTTCAATAATTTAAACATCTGATGCATGATGCATAATAAATTCTCATTGCACATTTATGAATTATTCTTTAAAAATAGTTGTTTGCAACTCTAGATTTTAGTAACCATTTCAATAGTATTCAAGTTTAAAAATACATAATATTGCAATAAGATTATCTGCACAATTCTAGAATGTTGGAAACAATGAATATAATTATGATTAATCTATTAAAATTGTTTGAAACTTAATTAATCCCTTTTAAACTATTTATTATTACATAAATCAATAGAGTGAATGATTCCATAAAAATATGTTGGTTCATATAATTTAATGTCTTCACTTAGACATAGAAGCAGAGGCCCATCTCGAATATCATTGCTCTCTGCCAAAACAAGAGAGCACATCTTTCGTAGACCAAGGATCCTGTTGTTGAACACTGATGACTGGAAACCTACTGAACAGCCACATGAATCAAGACAGTAAGGTTATGATTTGACAAAGAAGCATCAAACTATGTATATATCCTAGTGACAATCATGTATGTTAGTGGTGGTAGTTCATATATTACAACTCCTTGCCAAAATATTAGAATAACAGCATTTGACATTCTGAATTTATCAAATTCGACTCCTTGCAAACTTGAGTGCAGATTAATCAACGAACTTTTCTAACTGCACATTTAGACTTTTTTCCTTGGATGATGTACTTATTCCTCTAGTCGACCTCAAAAACATTGAAAATAATGAAATAATAGAATAATCTCAATACAGAGAAAGAAAATAATTAGAATAGGCGAATTGCCGCAAAAATTTATATGGATATTACACTGTTTTATCTTTTTTTCGTACAAAATATTTCCTACAAATATGTAAAAAATAAGATGAAATTTTTTAAAAAAATTATCTGATTCCATAGGAGTGTTACAGACTTTATTCTTTAAAACTTTTACTGATGAAAAAAATCAGTTGAAGACTCTCAAAAATTTCTACCTGATGAAGGTCCTTGATTAAAAAGACCGAAAGGCCTCGTATTTTTTGTGATGTTTTCTTATTATCTCTATCTTAACCGCTATACATCACTTATATTTTTCTTTAGCATTTCTCTAGATATACGATGCATAAAGAATGGCAACAGGTTTATAGATCACTAAATGATGTATGACATCATTTTTAGCTAAGAATTGCCATTCTATTAATGTTGGCATTTCTGCAAGAAATACTGCTAGATACCCAATGGGCTGGATCTGGATCGAATAAGGTGCATGGAAACGAGAGGCACTTTTGGATTAGACATCCACATCTAGCTGATCCAGTTGAAAACATGCAGTGAATATGCACTCGATCCTATCAAATAAGGAGTTATATCATGCAACTAGATTTTGAATGCAGATGGGTTTTATCAAAATGTTTCCAACATCTTGTGGAGGTAATGCTATTAACTCATTCAAACTGCACTGCTTGCAAAAAAAAAAAGAAGAATTAGTTGCAGTAACTTATTCTCAACTTGAAGAAATGTACCTGGAATACCTGGTTCCACAAAATTGAGTAATTTTCAACAAGCGTGTATTGTTGGACAATACGAAGTTGGTGTCATCTAAAGGAAAATCTCCCGTGCATTTCAGATTCCCACTATCAACAGGGTATTATACAGTCCAAAACACCAAAAAACAAACAAACAAACAAAAGTTAATACAAATTAGCAATATGGATAGTCTATCATGTACCAATGTACACAATTGACCTTCTACACTTTTCTTTATGCATACTTCAACAATATGGATCCAATGGTCCAAACAAGATGCCCAGAAGAAAAAAATCCAAGTGTCAGATCTTGACAAGAAGGTGGCCATGCTATCTGTTCCATTTGACCAATCCACCAGTCTGAAAATACACGGCCACATTTCTCTCAATAATCAAACTTTATTTATTTATTTATTTATTTATTTATTTATTTATTTATTTATTTATTTATTTTGCTACAGTATGACATTGCAAAACCTGGTTTGTTCTCTGCATAAATATACAGGGTGTCTAAGAATGAATCAGTGTCCAACAATGGCACACTTAAAGATCACCTTGGAGGTCACAAATGAAGAGACATGGTATCTAATTAATTTTATTTATCTAGCTTAAAATACAATATGTGTTCAAAATAATGACCACCTGTATCAATACAGGCCTCACATTGCCGAACCGTTCAGGTGTTCAAAGATTCCAGGCACCTCTGAAATTCTGCTGCAGCAGCTGCCATGCACCCCACTGATTCCACATGGGTTTCATACACCGCATCCTTTATATGGCCCCACAAGAAAAAGTCCATGCATGTATGATCAGATGATCATGGTGGCTAGTTGATGGGACCTCCTGACCAATCCATCTCAGGGTATGCATTTACTTGCAATCTATGTGTCAAATGGGCATTTTTGTTAAAAATTGACTATGATTTTTTGATTAGTGAGATAAAATTGACTCATTAAAATATTGATTATCATCGGCCATATTCTTCACAGAAGATTTTAAGCTCACTTTATTTTGTTCTAGTGTTTAAATTGATAATTAACTACAGAGATTGTGGATGCATGTAAAAGTATAGGAGTTAAAAGGAATCTAAAATTTGACTCGTACCTTTCAGACTGAGGAATCAAATTGACTCTTAGATTTTTGCTCCTGCAGCGAACCCTGCATCCATTTGGAAATCTGAAATTCAGATAATCATGAACCTTGAGGGTGAAATGTAGAGGTGCCCCATCTTGCTGAAACAAAATATCCCAGCGAATCACCAAAGGTATGTCCAACAAAAGGTCTGATAAACCAATCAAGAAAAATGCAGTATGTGTGTCCAGTTAGTCGAGCAGAGTTAAATATGGACCAATAAGGTTTTTCATCTACAATTCCAGCCCAGACATTCACACTGTAGTGCTCTTGAAATGCACAAGCAATTTGTGCATTATGGATTGACTTTATGCAAATAATAAAATGAAACCATTATTTTAGTGGGTAAGATAAGATTTTTTTGGTCAATGTGGTTCTACTTTTGATGTCCCATTGTTGGACACTGATAAGGGAAATATCTGAATCAGTACAGGCAACTCTGTTTGAACCTGGTATATCTTGGAAGCATTTGATTACACAGTGGCATAAATGAGGAAAAAAAAACAAACATAACGACAAGGTGGAAGCAAAATAATAAAATTGTAAACAGCGGTCACCAAAAAATGTCAGTTACAGCACAAGACCTTAATTTTGCTATACAATTATTTGTCTTGTGACGGGATGTACAAATGGAGTATGTAGCATATGACCAGCCACAACAGATATGAGTTTATAGTTAAAACATATAAGTGTGTTTCGTTCCCATTTAGTTTCGTAAAGTGGAGGTAGGAGAGACGAATTTACATTTAAAGGTGAATGGTAGTACAGTCAACCAAAGGAAATAATCCACACGAGTTTAATACTTAATATTACATTTCATGCTAATGTGTTGTTTAATAGCTTTTTTAATTATAATTATTTAAATTTAATAATCTTAATAATGTTAACTCTAAATGTAATATTAAATTATTAAAAATAAATTAATATTGAAACGGTAAAACTTAGAGTAAAATTCAAGTGTGGATTATTTCCCTTTGATGACTGTGCCATGTGAGTGAAGGAAAACCCTCTCCTTTTGGTTCTATTATCTCTTTTTGGCTGTATATTATTTTTTTTCGTAAGGCAAATAACTGGGTAGAGAGCGCACAGAGCAACACAGGGAGCGCACAGGATTTTTTTTATCGAACATGGTGGGCAATGCTCAAGAGCAACCACGTTTCTCTTCTTTATCTGAACAGTTTTGGCGGGAAGAAGGAGAGAGACAGCGGGAGCTCAATGCGCGATGGTGGTTGGCATGGCAATGCTCTCATCCCTTGGGAGCTCCGAGTGATGGAACTCTTAGAAGAAACGGAATCAACCAATGGTAAGCGTTATCCTTGGTGGCGATTTCGACAGCAGTTAGTAGGATATAAAAAGGGGAATACAATTAAATATCTCACTCTCTCAAAAATTTTCTTTTCTGAACAGGAAGAAGTGGCTCTTGCCAAACACACTTGATAAGAAATGGTTATTTTCACAAAGAACATCTCCTACAGTCTTGAAATAATTTACAAGATGAGGTAAGCATTCATCAATATTTATTTAATTTAAAAGTATAAAGCACCACAATAAACACCCTCTTACCAACGCAACATATTTCTTGGCTGTGGGCCCCATTAAATCACGCGACAGGCTTGCCCTGGTTTCACCCGCAAATGATATCAGCCCCGGAAAATTTAAGAAGATTCCAGAATTAATTAATATAATAATAAATTAAGGATATGGTTATTAATTACTATACAGATTATTTTATTACTGGATGGCAATTAGCTAATTTTAATAATCTATTTTTAAAAACTAAGCTTGTTTAGAAAGTTCAAAATCCATTCAATTGGAATTAGTTCCATTGCTTTCATGTGAAGTGGATTCATGCATATTATCGAGTGGTGAAGTAAAGAGTTAATACACACACAGCTTTAACTATGGCTTAACAATGGAGTCTTTGTATGGCTATGTGAACTCAAATTTTTTCGTTTTTTCTTGGTTTATTTCGAAAGAAACAAAATGTTGCAATTTCTTATTAATCCATCCATCCATCCTCGCATGGTTAAGTAACCATTGGGGCTTTTCACTGCTTCTTATTAATGCAAGCATCAATAGTAGCTTTAGGCGAGTAAATATTTCTATTTGGTGTGAAACTTGAGATACAGGGGTCGGAAAGTTCCCTTGCGAGTTATTCCCGAACATGGATTTATTGGCAAAAAGTGTTCATATACATCCCCTCTATTTCCCAGTTAAGTTAAGCAAAGAGTTTTGAGACACCATGTATGTGCTCTTTCTTATAGTTGAAGCTCAAGTTTGTGATGTTTCAAGTGTAGCTAGTATAAAATTTCCCTAATGAATATGATCAAGGGCATAATAATAAGCTGGTATAGACTGCAGAAAATAATCAATAGGTTGGCCAGGCATAAATTTTTAATAAAAAACATTGCTAACAAGCAATAACTTGCATTTATATTAAGCAATTCAGCCTTAATTAAATAATTCTAAATATCAAACGGTAAATACTCCATTAATACAGAGGACAAGGGGGACATTCTACTTTGGAAGTGTAACTACCAATTCAGAATATTTAGAAAATAATTGATGCGAGAGAACTTTTAACAACTAATGAAGATTTGAAGCAAAAGAAATGCACTACTGCACAGTAACTTTTGAATCACCCTGTAAGTTCATTCTATGTTATATAAAAAGATCTTGTTTGCATCCCAGTATAACAATAATTCCTAAATAACCTATTTGTTCAAGGGCAGCAATATCCTAATATTCATATGTAACAAAATGTCTATTATAATTGCAGCTCCAAAAATCAATCTGTGAGTGATAGATGCAGAAGAAAAGAAGGATGAGACACAAAAAACCTGGATGATACCCTGGAAACAACAAAGTGAACACAGAATGGTGAAACCCTGGAAACTGACATTTCATATAGAGAATATCATTTATCAAAGCAAAATACACGTAATAATCACCTTTTCTTCTTTATCTGAACATGATGAAAAGTCAATTTTCAGCTTCAAAGGCTTATTCTAATTCTGAAACCATATGTAGCAGTGATGCCGCTAGACAAAATCAGCGTGGCGCAGAGCCATGCTGCACCTTGCCCTGCCACAAAATCCCTCGACCCCACCACGCTGCCCCTGGACGCCGCACAAACGCAAGAAACTGAAACCAATAAATGCCAACAATGTGCGGCTTAAGTATTCATTAGAGCTTATCATTGTGGCATGAGTGATTTAAAGCCTAAACATTTTAATTAAACTGCTACGTACATTCATTTAAAATATTAACTAACTGCATCAGTTTAGTTGGTAGCCGTGACGAGCTGTTTATCGTGTTACTCCTTGTGCTTTTTTTTTATCCTCCGCGCTGACAAGTCGAGCCTTTTGTATTCGTTGTGGCAGTTTCCTGTGGTCGCTTTACTGTCAAAACAAACTGCTTCGTCCGCGAGAAGAAGTATTCCTCAATAAGCTTTCATGTTTAAATTAGCATTAATAAAATGTTGAGGGATAATACAAAATCAACTGTATAAGGTATAAAGTTTAAAAATCTTAATGCAATCATTATTCGCAATTTTATCCTGTAAAAATAGTGGATAAATTGTTGAAAAATATACTTTAAAAAATATTGAAGACTGTACCACCAAATGATGTCTTTTCGTGGCATCACAAAGTAAAGAAGAGATTAGCCTAGAAGAAATTAGAAAGCCTTAACATGCCCTAATCGCATACAGATTCCGAAGTTAGCATTATACCTTAAAAATATAAATGTAGGTCACTGAAATGCCCATGTACTTTTATTAACTTTAAAGCAAGAATATAGCGTATTCAGTGCCCCTTTCAGACATTCAGTGCTCCATTGCCTTCGAGCACGCCATGCTGTCCTTTGTTTCTGTAGCCATCACTGATGTAGGAAATTTCTTTGTGATTAGTTTACCTAATTTTTATTTTTGAAATGTTATATAATGCAACTATATTCATGGTATAGTGGAATATTTATGAAATTATAACAAATTTGAAAATGCTAACATGTTATCTATTGCAATAACATAGTAAAGTTGTTTCTTTTTACTAAATTGTAAACGTATTCAATTCACATGAATCAGTAGATCACAGTCACATTTATGTATAACTAGCAAAGGCACCCGGCATTGCCTGGGATAATTACAGTTTAAGTAAATAGAGATCTAGGTGGGCAGAGATCTTCCCCAAATCAACTACATGTATATCATTCTGCAAAAGTTAATGTTTTTTTAATTCTGCATCATATTATACAAGCAAAAAATTTTGACCATTTTATTCATGATGATTATATTAGCTTAGGTTACATTATCTTCAACTGAAAAAATTATCTCCTGTCTGATAACTTATGAAAGAAGAACTTATGTAGACTGATAGTCAGAAATCTTCCTCAGCAGATTGAAAGAAATCCAAAATTTGAAAATTAAGCTACCTTTGAAAGTTTCAAATTATTCTTTCCTCTATCACATCCTTTACAAATGAAGATTAGGATAAACCTGCCACCTATAAACTAACTAAATTCACATACTTTTCATCCGACAATTAACATTTGAATACTATAGGCATATTAATCATAAAGCTCTTCAATCATTTGAAATCAACATCCTTTTAATGACCTCTCCAGATCTGCAAAATAAAAAGTCATTCAAACTAATTCAGCAGTTAAGAACGAGGAGATTTTGAACCATGCAGAAAAATAACTATTAAAAAGGGAAGTTTTGAGAGGGGAAATTGTTGCAATGAAATTTGGTGAGCTTTTGTGATTCACAGTCTATTTTTTAAGTTTCCATATGCTTCATCCTGAACTACACAACAGCTTCAGAACCTGTCATGAAAAATGTTAAGTTACTGCTTGACTTGTCGATATCCATTCACAACGGATCCAGATGTACTTGTCAATCAGTTCTTTATTTCTGTATAGAAGTTTTTCTTATCAATAGTGCATTTAAAAAAAATTTAACTTCGTCTCCTTAAATGAAAATACAGTTTTTTTTTTTCTTTTAATAATGCAATGGCTTTAATAAATGATAGTGATAATTTGGTTATGTTAACCTCTAATTATGCTTAAAAAAGACCGAAATGTGTCATAATACTTTATATTCAAATATGTCTAATCTGTAAACATTAAATATTGTTTCTTTTCTTTTACCGAATTTAGAGTTAATAATTAAAAATAAAAATACACAGTTGAGTAACATTAGCTGGCAATTCGATCAGTGTGTTCCATGATTCAATAGCAATCATAGTTCAGAGACATCTTTTTACATATGCTCATTGTGATACACCAGATGGAAACGAGTGTGGATAGATCGTTTGTGTCAAAATTTGCCCCAAGATTAGCAAAGGCCGTTTTTCTGAACACGTCAAAGAATTGAAACAGCATCAGCCTGATCTGATGAAGACGGGGAGCTAATCATTTTCCCCTTCCTTATAACCTACCCTATCCACTCCTTTACCTTAAATCTGTTTAAAATAAAATCAGTGGGTTTTTTTTTTTTCATTTCTTTAAAAGAATAAATATATATATTCTTCTCAAATTTTTAAATAAATGTACAGGGTGAGTCAAAAAAAGCTGGCTTGAGAGAAAAAAAACTCCCAGGACAATAGGTATATTCAACAATAGGTCTATTCAACAGTAGGTGTGCTGTGAATGGTTTGTGTTTGTTAGTTTCTTTTTCGAAATCAAATAATAGTTGATTTCGTTTTCGGCGACAATAGGTCGATATACGGCTAGTGAACAAATCGAACTAGTTCGTTGGTATTACCAACAAGGAAATAACGTTGCAAACGTTAGACAGCAGTGGGTGCGAAAGTATCCAAATAGGCAACCACCTGCAAGAAGCACAATCCAGGCATTGATTAGAAAATTCAAGCCAGATGGAAAGGTCAAGGATGCAGACAAGGGACGAAGCGGCCGACCTACAACAATAGTAATGCCAGAAACTTGCGCAGATATCCATTGCACACTGATGGACACTCCTTCTACATCAACTCGCCAGTTAAGCCGACAGCACAATGCTTCCCAAACTTCAGTGATACAATGCATTAAAAGAATAGGGTTCAGGTGCTACAGACCCCAACTTACGCATGGCACGAAGGAAACTGACCATGGCCGCCGTCTAGAGTTTTGTGGTTGGTTGTATAACATTCTGGATGAAGAACCAAGCCTGTTAGACTGCATTATATGGACTGACGAAGCTAATTTCACCTGAATGGATTAGTGAACAGGCATAATTGCGTCTACTGGTCGGATGAAAATTGTCATAGCACAATTGAGTAAGGCTTACGGAGTCCAGGTGTTAACGATTGGGCAGGAATATGGTCTGCTGGGATAACTTGGCCCTTTTTCTTCGAGGGGAATTTAACTGCAATTGGATATCACATGCTGTTACGGGTAAAGATCATTACAGCAATTCAAGTGCAATGTCCAATGGACATCATTTTTCAACAAGATGGTGCTCTGTGCCACTATGGTAGAGTGGTTCGTAATTTTCTCGACATCTTGTTTCCCAAGAGCTGGATAGGTCGAGGTGGGCCTGTGGCATGGCCTCCAAGCTCCTGCAATATCACACCTATGGATTTTGCAGTGTGGGGAATTGTCCATGATATGGTCTATGTATATGGAACCCCCACACAACATCTAAGTCGTTAAAGTACTGGTTGACGAGCATTCACTATGTTTACCCACCACTTTGGGCTAAAATTTGTCGACAAGTTGAGCTTCACAAAGTGCTGTGTTTTGATGAAAATGGTGGACAATTCAAACATTTATTTTAGGATTAAGTCATGCCTAACACCTCTGTAGCCAACGAGAAAGACAGGCCTTGGCCAACACCTCCTAGAGAGAAGGCCTGCAGATAAAAGCAGTGTTCTCCCTAGAAAATTTTATCAGGTGGGCGGTAAGCTAAAATAACCAGGCGGACAAAAATTAAAAACAAAAACAAATAAAATATTATGCAGTGTTGTGCAGTTTTTCGTATATTCTTCAGCTGGGCGGACGCCAAAATCAGCCGGGCGGCGCGCCCGTTAAAAAGGGCCTGGGGAGAACCTGTAAAAGGTATATATATTGTTACATCAACATCAAACGGCTATTGTTAATCGTACTTCTACCAATAATAAGCCCTAAATTTGGCCGCTTGATACACCTTTTGTCTGCAGGACTTTTCTCTAGAAGGTGTTACCTCGGCGCAGAAAAGTCACCTGATCATAGTAGTCCGGCCAACAATCAGGATGGAAACAATGAAGATTACTTTGTTACTCGGACTAGTATGGTCAGGTGACTTTTCTGCACCAGGGCCGGTCTTTCTCGTTGGCTACGTAACACCTCGCATTTGCGTAAAACTAGTTGAATAAACCTATTGTTGAATAAACCTACTGTTGAAAAACCTATTGTCCTGGGACTTAGTTTTTTTTTCCTAATGCCGGCTTTTTTGATTTGCAATGTATATGTATATACGAGTATTTTATTTATTTATTTATTTATTTATTTATTTATTTATTTATTTATTTATTTATTTATTTATTTACTAAAATATATCGTAGAATGATTCTACATTCGTTAATTTACTCTTAGCAAATCCTTTTATATTTCTATCGATTTTCATGCAAATATTTATATATATTTTATGATAAAGATATATATTTTAAATATATTTTCCAATGAATGTAAACATTACAAAGAGAAATTTATATAAACTTTACAAAATAAATTGTAATTGTAAATAATTGCAAATAAATAAGTATAAAGCTAATACATTATAAATATAAGCAAGGGATCAAGTACACAACAGGGAGACCCAGCCCTGGATGGAAGGGGGGGCGGGGGGCTGAAGCAATCTTGCCAAAAGTTGAGTTTCCTTTAGTAACAAAACATGACTATGAACATACATTTTTCAACAATCGTTGCAGGAAACAGACATGTTATGTAACAAATATCTATCAGGCAATGTAACAAATATCTATCAGGCTTAAAACATTCCAGAATTCTCAAGAAGCATCAAAGTATGGACATGATTAATCATCAAATAACCACTATTAGTAAAATCCAAGTTCTATCTGTGTCCATTTTATAGATTTGGGCCCTAAAGAGATACCATGAAATCACCTTTTTTGTGGATTCTTCTGACCATGTAAAGGGGTGCTAGTGGGGTTTTGATTCCAATTTCATTTTTTTTTTTCCACCCTAAGATTTTTTTTAATTCAGTTTTCCTGGATCTCAATAGAGTTTTGTTTGAATGGAGCAATTTGTGACAACATTCTCCGATATGACAATTGGTTTTGTTTGGGAGAGTGGGTGAGCACAAAAAGATAGCAACAACTGCAAACTGTCATTTTAAAAAATACATTTCTGGAGTTTAAGTGTAATGTCTTTGACACTGAAACTTTGGCCGAGGCCATAAAAATTTGAAAAGTTCGAAGGCATAAGAAAGGTAAAAGAGTCTTGATGGTCTTAAGAGCTTTATTCACAGTCCTTTTAAAGGAGACCTGTTGTGGTAGCGTTGTTATTAAAGCTGATTCAACATCTTTTCATTTATGCTACTGTTAAATAGAGTTCTGGGAAGTTCTTTTTCTGATCAATTTTGCTTTTTCCATTTATCAATGTTTTTGTTTTTTCCCCTCGAGTATAGATATTTAATTTTAAATTAATTTTTCTCTCTATGAAAAAAAGTTTTAAAAACCTAGCTTAACATTCGTCCTTGACGGATTGCCAAAATAAACTAGAAATATTACAGACATAAAAGCAATTTTAATATATATATCTTCAAGAACTGTAGTTGTATATTTATAATGAGAAATTGTCACTATAAATACTCAAACATGGCACTGCAAATAATAAATTAGGATGAGATCAAAAACCCTAACCGGTGAGAAGAGTCAGCAATTGATCGGTAATAATTTCAGTTAGCCAACTGTGATGTCACTTTCATGCAGTTGAAAATGGCAGTTAGTGATCCTATGCCTAACCAGGTAGTCACCGAGAAAAAAGACTGTTAGTCTAGTGAGAAATTCTCGCTAACTCTTCTCACTGGTTAGGATTTTTGACCTCGACCGTAGTTACAATTAGAAGAAATTCTTAAATAAAAAATTAAAAAAAAGGAAATTTTACAGCAATTAAATTTCTGTAATTATCTTCGTAGATACCAAATGTTTAACAAAATCAGAAGAAAAACAAAAAAAATTTGCAGATTCATCTCAAAATTTTCATAATTGAAATGAGCAACTAGAATAAAACAACCAAAATAAGAATGTTTTATCATTTATATTTATATCATCAAAGAATTTTGATATCAATGTAGTGCCATCTGAAATACAACCATAGCTTGTATTCAGTAATTAATCTTAAAAAAACAAAAAAAAATTATAAATGAATATCAATAAGTAGCTTCCTGAATATTTTAACAAAATCTGATGTAATAAATAATCTGTAGATTAGTACAAAATATTCCAGATTATCAGAAAAGTTTGGGTTTAATTTGGAAACAGGAACATTTTTCCTGGTTTCTAGATGTGAAACATTCCAAGGTATCAACTGATGAATGAAAAGAATTTTACTTATAACATGTACATGATGTGTGAAACTGCTTTAGCTATAAAGAATCTATAGAAAATACGAGGATGGTCCGATATTAATGGTTCAGATGGTTGCTCCGACAATTTTCTAATGCACACAGTCATTCTTCCAAATGTGACGTCTCATGAGCTGTGGTAGTGGTAAAGTAAAGTGAATATCATCATGCTCCATTCAATAGTTGGGTGTAGCAAGCAGACAAAATGGCAATGGCATAGAAAATTATTCCAAAATTGAGGTGCGTGCAGTTATCCGATTTCTTTAAGCAGAAGAAGTGAGTTACAGTGAGATTCATTGCAGATTAATGAACGTTTAAGGGGTAAAATAGTATCAAAAAGAGACATCCGTTTGGTGCAAAAAATTCACAAATGACCAAGCTGAACTGCATGATGATCTAGATGAACGAGATCTGTGCACACACAAGAGATTTGTGAAGTGGTGGAAGGTTTGATAAGAGAAGACCAAAGGATCAAAGTACGTGAAATTGCTCAACAAACTGGCAAGAGATTTCAGGATCAAACTGATTTAGAAACCACTGTTCAGCAGCACTTGGGCATGGAGAGCTATCATGACGGCATGCTTAAACTTGTGCAGCACTGGAATAAATGCAAATGTAGCTTGATTTTCAAACTTTTCCAAATAAATGCGTTCCCCTAACTTTGATGTATACATTTATTATCGGATCATGCTTGTACATGAGCAAATAAATGCATAAACAAATGGAAAAGATCTCAGTTTTCACATTAAAGTTGCAAATGCCAGATCAGACAACTAACATATTCAGCCTCAATGTCATGTATTCAACAGCATATCACAATATCAAACAGGAACATGCATAATGATTCCTTAATAGCGTTCCCTATTGTCCAAAAATAAATTCTGCAGAAAGGTACGTCCGCTCGGTGAAAGAAAAACTGTCTATCATGGAATCAAATGACTCAGACTGTACTGTACTGGGCTGTAATGTGATCAACAGTAGCTGGTGACGTCACATCAAGTGACACTTGTCACATGTTGTCAAGTTATTTGTAACAACGATGGGTTTAACAGATGCTTAGATGGCCGATTTGAACATGTATATGGAGCTGCTAATGGAAACACAGGAGAAGTAGCAAGGCTTTACAGACAGTGGTTTTGTAACAGACAGTCCCAAACCACCTAACATTTACAAGTTTAGACAGACATTCGAGAGAAACTGGGACTTTTATTGTTTTAAGACATATGCTGACAGGGGAAGAGATCCTACTCAAAACTGTTTTGAATTTGGCCACATGTTTATTAGACATTCCTATATTGTATTATGTATAGAATCTACATATGAAGGTTTCCAACAAATTTTTAAGCACACTGTATAAAGATCATATTCAGGGGTAGTGCTGCTGATCACCACTTTCGC
Source organism: Rhysida immarginata (assembly GCA_023313115.1). Lineage (NCBI taxonomy): Eukaryota > Metazoa > Arthropoda > Chilopoda > Scolopendromorpha > Scolopendridae > Rhysida > Rhysida immarginata. Next base: position 1,930,596 of record JAHWFO010048912.1, read on the forward strand.
CATTGGCCCTAAATAAATTAAAGTGGCGATTTTTTATTTAGAAGTGCTGAAAGTCATTGGCAAAAAAAAAACAAAACATGTTTACATTGTATCTTCCCTAATCACCATTCTCAACTGTGACTATTCTTGAATTACTTGCAGCGAGCTTAAAATTATTCAGATCATTTTAATGTGAAATGATCTATTGATTTATCTTTTGGAAGCCACTGTACAGGTCATTTTATGTCATAAATGTGATGCCATACATAAACTTTTTTGTAGCCTACGAAAAAGACAGGCCTAGGCACTAAAGTGGCCTGAACAAGATATCTAGCCACAATGTAACCTTCATTATTTCTATCTTGGATTTAATAATCAGCATTTTTGTTAGTTTGAAACTATGAATGTTGGATTGTGGCGCTTGGCATAACAATTAGGTTAAGACATCATCCAATGTAGAGCACTATACTGAAGGTATATGCAATCAGCCATTTTACAGTGATTTTCGGCGATTGACATGTGCGTTAGTTGCCAACTTACATACTATTCCGCTAAATTTAGAGAATTTTACACGAAATTATGCAAAAATCCATTGAATTTAGCAGATTTAAGTTGTTAGTGCAATTGAATTAGCTGACGTTTTGCTCTGTTTTAGCAGGAATAAATTTTTTGGTGACTAAAAATATACGAAAGTGGCTAAAAAAAAAAATGTGAAAGTGGCTAACAGTAGCTATTAAAAAAAATAATTCCAGATCCACCCCTGAAATTAAATAGCTTTATGAAATTGGTAGAGACTTTACAATACAATAAAGGGAGAACAGAGTTTCCGACTACTTTCGCCATTTATTCCCGGCTTTATCCAAGGATATAAACTACACTAGAGGCTTCTCGTCCTTATACAGGGCGTTTCATAATTGGTGTCCCGTCTTTAGGTCCAAAGAACGACTCAAGGGGCATAGACTGGGGGAAAATGAATATTGATTATTTGGTTTTAATGTCCCCTAATTCAGAATAAAAACATTTCGCGTCCCTGGGGGTGAAGGGGTAAATTTTGAAAATTTTAATTTTGTAGGGGTAGGGGTTAGACCCCATGTGTTATTTAGAAAGTTGTAGAGCATCATGTAAAATGTGGGTTTAGCAAAAAACCCGGTGAAAAAATCTCATCCCCTGCCCTTTATCGAGTGGGTAAAGTGAAAGGTATGGCTAGCCGATGTGGACAAAAACAATACTTATTAGAAAATAGTAGGGCCTACATTTGGAAAATTAATAAGAATGAATGAGTCGTTACCCTGAAAAGCTAATAAACTCGATCGGGCTTTTCCCCCCAGGAAAAACATTATGAAATTTGAATGAGTTTTCTAATGAGTTTTTCTGTTTTTGTCTACATTAGCTAGCCATACTTTTCACTTTACCCACTCGATAAAAGGCAGGGGATGAGATTTTTTTCACCGGTTTTTTTGTTAAACCCACATTTTACATGATGCTCTACAACTTTCTAAATAACACATGGGGTCTAACCCCTACCCATACAAAATTAAAATTATCAAAATTTACCCCTTCACCCCCAGGGACGCGAAATGTTTTTATTCTGAATCAGGGGACATTAAAACCAAATAATCAATATTCATTTTCCGCCAATCTGTTCCCCTTGCGTCGTTATTTGGACCTAAAAACGGGACACCAATTATGAAACACCCTGTATACAGAAATATGGTACAATGGAGTAATATGATTGGATAAAATACAACGAATGGCATGACAAAGGTGGAAGGTAGAAGTAAAATAAACAACATAGGTGTATGTTGATTGGATAAGAATACCAGGGTGTCTAGCAAAACGATTTCGTAAAATTCCCCAACTCTTCCCTGACTTTTCCCGGTTTCAAAAAAATTCCCCAACTTTTCCCGGTCACTAGTCACCCTGGAATACAGCGAATGAAAATAAGAGAATGGGTACACTATAAAAGGTACACTAACTGGATGAAAGCAGAAAAAAAAACGATAGGATAACAAATAACAGAAAAAAGAATATAAAAAGTGAGGACATAAATGAAGAAAGAAAGGTTGATCCATAAAAGAATATAAAAAATAATAATAAAATGAGAATTACAGGAAGTTTTACAACGAATTTTTAAACTTCCTTTATAGAGATCATATTAAATAGTATTTTGAATTTGCAAGAAAATTTTTATTTAAAAAGAATTTCATCTAATAATGTAATTAACCAACTAAAGTTGGTTTGATTTTTATAAGCTTTAATACAAGATAGATTCTTCTTTAAATTATTTATGTTAAGATATGAACTATATAATAAATTCTATTATATTGTGGTTTATCATTTGAATATAACCAAATTCATACACTCCAAAACAATCTGAATATCAACAAAAATTCAAATTCATATATTACATATTCTGAGAAAAAATATTACATGTTCTGAGCCTTTTTTCTATTGGATGTACGAACAAGAGCAAATATTGAAAATGACCAAGACCGCCCAATAAATACATATTTGTATTATGATAAAAAAATAAAAAAAAAAGGCCATAATCACATACAGTAAATCTGTCTATATCAGCAAATCCACATCTCTAATTTTTTTTCTACCTACAATCAGTTGAGAACATCTGATTTAACATGCCCGAGACTGATAAGCAGTATAAAATCCCTTTGAAATAAAACGGCGCATTTTTTTTTAACCCATCTTCATAAGTTATCAGATTTAAATGAGACCTGTCAAATGTTTTTGATTTCAACAATTTTACTTGAATAAAAAAATTAAGCTATCAAAACTAAATCAAGATGTGGATGAGAATTTTATCTGTCGATTACAAATATTTAATTTTCTGATATTCGTATGAATTAGTGATTTGCAGAATCTACATTTCAGGTAGTTCTTACTGCCCAAAAACCTTCCCTTTAGTTTTTCCCTTAGTTCCTCACAAAAGAAAAAATAAAACTTCAAATATTCACTGTATTTGATAACTTAATATTTGAAAATAAAATCTGACTAAGCATATTTTAAACTGAGAATTATTAGAATATATTGCTGTTTACGTACAGGAGGAAAAAAATCATCCGGCATCCTTAAAACAAACAAGCTAAAAAAAAAAAAAAAAAAAAAAAATCTGATTCTTTTCTTTAAATTTACAATAATTTAATTTTTGTCTACTAAGATTATATTTACTGTGCTTAATTCATGACCTTAACTATTTATTAGGTGATTCACTCTTTCTATTGCTTGAGTTGTTTGACCTCTTAGTACAAAGCATTCAGCCACACACTTCATATAATAACCTTGGCCACTGTGTAAGCCTTCTTAATTCACTTTTAATTCACGCAGGCTTTAAAATGGATTAAAGTAAATATGAAATATACAATTTTAAAGAAAACAAATATACTTTTTCTATGTTGCACTATGGTTAAATTAAACAGTTCAGTATTGGTAGTGATTTTTAAGTATAATTCTGATATTCCAAGAATATTAATAGCTATTTAAAAAAAAATTACTTTATTTTTGAAAATAATACTATACCTGTTTTTTTTTTCATGTGTAAGAGAAGGTAATAAAAGGTATCCACAAAGAATATCCTTCCTTCAACTTGATTTCTATGAAGCAGCTAGTCCATTTTTTCTAATAAGGTCATGGCCCGAATTCTTTTAAATGTGTTCGCGTGGCTTATCATATTAAACACTTAAGAGAATTTTTAGCCAAAAAATTCAGCAAAAAGGAATGAGAACTGCGTGATCCTTCAGCTTTTAATTTTCTAATTAAATATTCTGTATTTAGTCGTCATTTGTTTTATTTAAAAACAATTGTGCAGGTAAAAGCTCTAATATAGAAAAGAAAACAAAAGCATAGCTGAACTGCAAATCGCCGTAATTTTAAATCAAGAATTTTAGTTTAACGTTGCTGCATATAATTTCTTAGTTCTGAACTGAAATTGATTATTATCAATGTAGTTTAGGAAGAAAAAAAAAAATCACTGAAACGGACTACTCTACAAGAGCAACTTCCACCGAGTTGGAAAATAAAGCCACATGGCTGATGAAGCGAAATAAAAGAAGAGAAAGAGGAAACAAGCATAAACACAATGCAAAGAGTCTACGTATTAAAGCAGACACTCGACAAAAACAAAAAAAACAACAACACGATATTCGGTAAACATCTGAAGCTCTCACGCTCAAACAAGTAAAATACGGCAAAAACTGTCGGGCGATCAACTATCGGCGTGAATTTTTGACGAGTAAAAACTGCTCCTTTTAGGACTAACAAATCATTATCTCCTTAAACAACTATTCTAATTTTGAAAAATAAACAAAAATCCAGGTTCCGCCATATGATCGGCGGAGGAAAATTCCGGGACCGTCATACACATCATCGATGCATAGCGATTCGCAGCTGAAAAATGTAGCTCGTTTGATGCGATTGATCTGGCCGAAAACAGATCAATTTCTAATCAAACCTGCTTCATTAATCGAACTTTCAGCATTACGATTTGTGCTTGTGCGGAGCATTGATCGAGACAACATAAAAATAGAAGAAGAGAAGGAAGTTTTTCAAGAATTTAGCCTGCTAGTTCCTTACCTGTATCACAAACATTTCAACTTGTAGAAGCCTATCCAGTTGATGTAGACAACTATCAATACAACAAAACCGTAGCAATGCTTTCGGAACAGCTGTCCCTGCAAAAGCATTTGCCTCACGGAAATACGTCATTGTCCCACGTGGCACCTGTTTTTTTTAGCGATTGGTTAGCTCGTGTGACGTCAACCAAACTTGAGGCGGCAGAGATTTTAAAAGAGAATGGGGTTTTTGACAATGAAATTTTTTTTATATGTATATATTCTGATATTTTAAGTTAAAATTTAAAAATGAAATCGCCTATTCTCTAATATTAGCATTCTTTTGCAGCGGACTTAAGCTTTAAACTTAAATTGGGTTGCCCATTAAGCTTAAATCTAATTTCTTCACAGCATTTAATTTTTTTCAAACAAATATATTCTGCTCGAAATGAAGTTCAAACTTGAGCGGAAGAGGATTTTTTTATATATATAATTCATGTTGTTTATTTATCATTATAAATAAAAAAAAACCATGATGAATGATTTATTTAATAAAAGTAAATAAACTTATATACACATTTATGTAATTTACATTCCTAAAATGCCTAAAAGAACCGTACTTGGGGTCGCAAGTCATGTGGGAGGTCTTCCTCCCCTTCAAACTCATTCTGGGATATCTTCTAAGATTTTTACTACCTAAAATACAATGTTAAAAACCCATTAATGCATTAATGTATTGCATTGCAAATCAATTCATGATATATTTATTGCTAAAGGCTACGTGGAGTATGAAGAGTCGAAGCTTTTTTTTTTCCCTTCTGGAAAAAAGTTTTATTTAGAGTTATGGAATATGATCTAGAAAAAGAAAGGTTCTCGTAGTTATAGCTCACAGGAGTATTCTTTAAAGTTCAAAATCGAGAAAGCATTTGTGCTTCTTCGTCATCTTGGCCAGTTTTATGTTAGTTTAAATTCCTGTCGGCCAATAAAAGTTATACACGTGGATTGCGTTACTATGCCATATAGATTTTCGAAGCGGAATTTGAATTCATTGTTACGATTCTTGGCACGTAGGTGACATAAGAATTTTAATACGTACTTGATGATGTTTTAAAAGCATTATCAATCCCTATTAAACAATAACAATGAGATTTTTTTTAATGAATGATTTTTAATTTTGTTTGGAATAACATAAATAAGGCGTTAAGAAATTTCAAATTAAGCGGTCCATGAACAGCTTATTCGCAGAAAGTCATAAAATTTGCATCACGTGGTAAATAATTAAACACCATCATTAGAACAATTGATATTAGAATAATTCTTCACGATCAGAACAATAGAATAATGCTTCATGATCAGAATCTATTTCAATAAATTAATCTTCAAAAAGTGAGAGTAGTTTAGTCATTTAGCATGGAAGCAAGTTTTATGTATGTGTTTACGAAATGATTTTTTGCTAAAACGCCTTTTTTTTTTTTTTTTGCCTCTTACACGATTTGAAATGAAATCGCCTTTATCTTTATATTCGTTTTATATACAGTGAAATCTCGGTACAACGATATCCGGTAAAACGATAATACTTTTTATTTCGATAAAAAATCTAGTATTTAGTACTAAACTGCATTTTTGTAAATTTTCTATACAGCGATAAGTTCCTCTACAAAAATATTTTTTGCTGGACCCCACGACATCGTTGTATCTATCAAATGTGTGTATTTATTAATCTTACGTTTTCTTTAGTAAGAAACAAAATAAAGCTTCAACGGAGATTTCTATCCCTTCCTCATCTTATACATAAAATGAAGGATTTATATTTCGGACAGAGTTAAAAATAAACCAGCTGAGAATGAGTGGTGTTGGATTGTCAGAACGATCTTAATAGCGCAAGCCAGTTAAGAATATTATTAACTGAATTTGCAAAGTCAGTCGTTCTGTTGGCAATTATTTTCGAATTTTTGGATTTTGACTTTAGAGTCGGATAGAGTATCAAAATAAGGCACACATGTCCTATCTTTTCGGGAACATGGCTAAAATGGCGGTCAAAGAATAGATAACCAAACTATTTTAGGCATGTTCCGAATAGATAGGACATGTATGCCTATTATAAATTTTACTTACTTTTTGATGTTTTATCCGAATCTGAAGTCAAAATTAAAAAAAAATTGGCAAAAGAACGACCGACTTCGCAAATTCAGTAATGTTTTTAATGTAACATCATTTCCAGGAAAGAGACGAGGTTAGACAATCTGAAAAACCATCACCAACCTCAATGAAGAAGTCGTTACTGCCTCCAGAGAGAAACGCCCCAGGAATGTACAAACTGACTTGGCCAAAAAAATGCCCAAAAGTTCATATGTACCTCCAATTAACATACGCACTTATGGTAAACCTCTTAGAGAAATTCTGGATGAGATTAAGAAGCATGTACCAATTGAAAATTCCATAATGCACACTGCCAGAGCTGAGAGTGAAAGTGAAATGCCTAGATGAAGATATTCATAAGAAGCTAGTCAATGGTATGATAGCTGACAATATCCTGAAAATTCAGCACCATCAACTGAAAGCATTAAAACAAGATTAAACAGAGTATAAAAAAACCGACTTTGATGAAAACTTTCACTATCGTCTAGCTATATCAGCCCATATCTTGAAAACTACTGAACCGATTTTGATGAAACTTGGACTGTTCCTTAAGTTGAAAGATACTTAATCCAATAAAAAAGAAGTATTGCAATTCGATTTCTAGTTTCTAAGAAATACGTGGACAAACATACATGCATACACACACTTATGAAATTTGGCACACCTGTTTAGAAACCCGCATAGACTAACATATACGAATATTGTGCAATTCCAACAATATTACATACATACGCGTCGAATTGATAACCTCCTTTTTTGACGTCGGTTAATAATGCAATTCTTGATTTCTGACATTGTTAGAAATGGTTTCTTTTTCATGCATATTACGAGAAAGCGTGATTGCTTTTATCGGTTTACAGTTTATGACAAATAGCTCATCTTTTTTCAGACGTTCTGACCTCAGAAGTATTAGTTATATATTCTTTTAAAAGCTGCTTGTTCATTTCTTTTTGTTTAATATTTTTTAGTTTCCCCAGTCAATCCATTAACGTAATGATAGAAAGAAATTCTTTTTTTTTCTTCTTATTTTCCATGCGCTCATGTCTTTATACAGGGTGTAAATTTTAAGTTGACAAAGCAGAATAACTCGAAAAATAAGCTTCACACGAAAAAATGCGTAGAATCCAAAGTTGATTATTTTCGAGGGGGCATCTGCTGGTGCTAAAATTAGCCCACCCCCCCCCGGCCCCTGGGGGTGGGGCGGGGGGCAACTTTAAAATTTCAAATGGGAACCCCTATTTTTTATTGCAGATTCAGGTCCTACATAAAAAACTACGTACATTTTGTCTGAAACATTTTTTTTATTTTTGGTAGATGGCGCTGTAATTCAAGAAAATCCATTTTCTCATTTTTGCGTGGAAATAACTAATTTATTATTCATTTCGATTCCTACATTGTTTTAACTACAATGTAATTTGAAGACATTTCGTCAACAAACAAATAACGTAAACATTGGCATTTTTTTCAGAATGTTTACATTTTAAATTCTGATCTTTAGAAGAAAAGATTGTAATTTTTCAACTGTTTTTGTGAGTGTACAACGCCGTATTGCTTTTGAATTTACATTATGAATTATCTTTCTGTGGAAGAAAAAATTGAGATGGTGTACATTTATGGAGAAAGTGGGAGAAATTTTGATAATGCAGTCGCGCTTTATGCTCAGCGTTTTCCTGGCCAAACGCGATCACGGTCTTCTTTTGTTCGAGTTATTAAACAATTTACTGCGGAAGGTAGTGTGAACCAGAAAAAAAGAACCCGTGCAGCTACTGTTTGTGGAGAAAACAATCAAGTGTCAGTCCTAGCTGCTGTGGCTCATAATCCACATGCGAGCACAAGAGAAATATCAAGGCAATCAGGAATTTCACATATGAGTGTTTGGAAAATGCTGAAGCTCCACAAATTTCATCCATATCATGTATCTATGCATCAGGAACTACATGGCAATGACCACCAAAACCGTCTAACGTTTTGTCACTGGGCACTTCAGCAGATGCAAACAAACCAACATTTTTTTGCACGAGTTCTTTTCTCCGATGAGTCAACATTCACAAACCACGGGGAAGTTAATCGACATAACATGCATTACTGGAGTGAACAGAACCCACACTGGATTCGAGAAGTCAACCATCAGCGACCTTGGTCAATTAATGTTTGGTGTGGGATAATTGGCGATAAACTTATCGGTCCATATTTTATAGACGGTAATTTGAATGGCAACAAATATCGTAACCTACTTGAAAATGAACTACCAGATCTACTTGAAGACCTGAGTATTGAACTTCGACAACACATGTGGTTTCAACATGATGGTTGTCCAGCGCATTATTCATTAGTAGCGCGCGAAGTACTACATCGACTTTACCATGGTCGCTGGATCGGCAGGGAAGGTCCTGTGAATTGGCCAGCCAGATCGCCTGACCTTACATCGCCAGATTTTTTCTTATGGGGTTACCTCAAAGATATCGTTTATAAGGAAACGCCAACCACTCGCGAAAACATGATTCAAAGAATAAGAGATGCTTGCGCTGCAATTACACCAGACATGTTATCAAGATGTGTTCAGGAATTTACAAAACGAGTCAATAAATGCATCGAAGTTGGAGGTCATCAATTTGAACATTTAATTTCATAAAACGGCGAGATGCAAGGGATTTAAGGACAACAAGCAGGCCGAAAGTGAGAGGCGAGGGGACTCACTGGAAATACAAGCACCCCGAAATTCATTTACTTGCAAGTATTTGCAAATAAGAAAAAATAAAACGAAAACAATCGGTCCTTTTAAGGACCACCAAATCTTAAACGGGAATAACTTCATCTTTACACAGTCTTTTACTTTTTTACTCTGTTAGTTAATGAGTTCACTCGTTAGTACGTAGGATGTTCGGTTAGTTAGTTAGCTAATCAGTTGATTTGTTTGATAATTATAAAGTTGTGTGGCCTCATGACCACGAAACAAAACAAAATTATCCTAATCCGCGGCAAAAAATAATAAAATAATAACTTTGCGGCAAAATTTACGAAGTAAATAAGTATTTTTTATTTCTCCGTAACCATTTCCACGCAAAAATGAGAAAATGGATTTTCTTGAATTACAGCGCCATCTACCAAAAATAAAAAAAATGTTTCAGACAAAATGTACGTAGTTTTTTATGTAGGACCTGAATCTGCAATAAAAAATAGGGGTTCCCATTTGAAATTTTAAAGTTGCCCCCCGCCCCACCCCCAGGGGCCGGGGGGGGTGGGCTAATTTTAGCACCAGCAGATGCCCCCTCGAAAATAATCAACTTTGGATTCTACGCATTTTTTCGTGTGAAGCTTATTTTTCGAGTTATTCTGCTTTGTCAACTTAAAATTTACACCCTGTATATATGTATATGTATGATAAATAGGAGTTAGCGCTTTCAATGCTTCTCCATCTTCCTTGAATCAATAATGCCTCCATTCGGTTACGCTAAATTAACAGCGTCATAATTCTTTAGATATTGTGTTAAGTTTGACATTAGCTCTATTAGACTTAAATTATTATTTTATTTAATACAGTCGATCCGAATTAGGATTTATTGGCTTTAATATACGTAATTCAGTATCATCTACTTGAATTTAAAAAGTTCATTTCGTCTTGTTCTCTAAATTTTTATTGTGTGAGGATGGCAGCAGGAGAAATGTAAGCACCTGGGTCTCTGCCAAAATTGGATCGCTATGGACCCTAAAATCGTTCAAGCAAAACACAAGTCTTGGTTATAAGCTTCTCTAATAACCCGGGCAGTTCTCTTAAATCTTCCACCGGCGGATGGATTTAAATACAGCAATAACCAGCGGTTTAAGGAAATTCGTTATTAGAAGAAGTCTGAGATCTTTCCTTTCTGCTAGAAACTTTTTGGATTTTTTAAAATATTTACTTATATGTCTCATTTAATCACATTCTGGCTTTTTTGGAGCACATTATTATTATTATTATTATTTTCAATGGCGTAAGGAAAATATATAGGATAATTATAATTTTATATACTTGTTAAATTATTTGATTTTTTTAATTTAGCCCTTAAGACAGTAATACTTAAGGAAAAGTTATTGTTATAAAAACAACTTATAACAAAAATGACTTGCATTTTTAAAATGTATGTATCGGAAGGAAGAATAAATGATGAGTCTATTAAGAATCTGTTATAAAGAATATAAGTTACGCATTTAAAAAAACATAGTACTTCTGAATTCTTGTACATCGATCTCGCAATCGATTGGATTTCAAAAAAACCTAAAATTACAACTTGCAATGTAGTTCAAGCTTTATATTGTACTTTGACAGTGAAATCATTTCATACAGTGTAAAGGTAATCAGGTCACATGACAGATACTGGGAATTTATAGCATGATATATTTTATCAAATATTATTTACGGCAGTGCTTTTCCCTTATAGCATCGAGTTATTCCTGTAAGTGGATCAGAATAAATTATTACAGATAATTTACATACAGAAATTTTTGCCGCTGGCTTTTTTGATTAAAACAGTGACCCCCATTTTTTAATAAGGGACGCTCGCTTTGAATGATTCTTGCAAGAGTATCTTACAGAATCTTACAGAATAAATTGGTAATACCATCTGATATTCTTTCCGAGGATGTAACTTACATTTCGTACAATAAAAATGTATCGCCAAAAGCACGCGCCATATTGTATATGATCTCTTAAGTGAGAGCGTTTAAGAATGATACTATATTGTAACCAAAAAAATCTTGGGCCCGTGAGATCCAAGAAGGCCAGGCGATGAATTTATATAATATACGGAATTTATTTCTAATCATACAATACCGGGCGATTTTTTCTCGGGCTCCACCTGTCACTAATGACGATAAAGGAAAAGGTATTACGGCAGTTTGTTTTGATGAACTTCAGTTTTGGCAAATGTAGCTTTTCGTCTGCCAAAAAAAGACAAATCTGATCATTAAAAAAGTTTCGTATAATTAGATTATATGTTACAAAGTATCGCCATATTTCGTCTTAATACTTTGGGTGGGTGAGGAGAGTCAGTCAAAAATAGCGAGTTTACTTCCGGATAATAAACTATTTTAAGGAATAAAATGTCACATAATAGTTTTGGGACGCTAACACAAAACCTTTTAGTTCACTTACTTCATTCATGTGTATAAAAATGTTTAAATCCTCTTCTGAATATCGTATTTCGATTTTAAAGTTATAAAAAGAAGCAATATTTTATATAAAGAATAGTCAATAAAAACCGAGTATTGATTTATTTCAATGATCTGTTGAGCTATTTTTTATCTTTTGCCGGGCTAGTAATCGATTTGTTTCATTGATTGCTCCAACACCCTTGACTGCAAATTGCTCCATTTTACCGCAATAAAACTTTCTTTTAATTTCCTTATATTTATGGAAGCAAGTTCAATGACTGATGGTGATAAAGGAAAATCTTAAGATATTTCTTTTAAAAACTTAATATTAAAGACAAAAGTCAAAGCCTATAAATTAAATTTTCATTCAATTAATATTCAAATTAATTTTACCAAAATACGAATCATCTTAAAGTAAGTTAAACTCTGCTGTCTCTGATACTTCACCTATAGCAGTATTATCTTGTTTTTTGACCACTCACTCCCTATGCAACCAATTCCATTGGCCGATTGCCACGGAAAGCCCACTTATCTCAAAACGATTGATTTGCACATCCAAATTTATCAGGCCTTTCGTCTCAAACTAATTTCAACAGCGCATGGTTAAACTATTAGAATCAGTCATTTTCATGCTGTCTAAATGGCTTTTGTTTTGATTTGATTTAGTTAGTTAGGTTTTTGGGCTAAGCCATTTTGGGCACTTCAAAGTGAATACTGCCTTTACTGATTCTTAGAAAAACACAAACGTTCATGCCCACGGCGGGATTCGAACCCACAAATATAAAAGATTTCTTAGAGTAGGTTTTTAACTAATAAAACTTACAGAACTGAATAATAAAAATCAAAATATTTAAAAATTCATAGCCCGATAATCATGTTTCCAATTTAGCAATAGAATTATGTGACACGAATATTGTGATTACACCAGATGATCAGCAATCGAGCAAAGAAGCAGTTGTTCCCAAGCCTTTTCCCACTTCTGAGGTAACAGAAAAGTTGCTCAAGGTCATTGATTCGGCTTTCTGCTACCTCGAAACTCAGTCCTATTCATGTACAAAGGTTTCATAAACGGCCAATAATGGTTCTGCACCATGTTCGCATTATCGAAGCACACGAGACTTTAAAGAAGTTGAAAAATTAACTTTAAAAAAATTACGTACAATATCTGGTCAGCAAAAGTCCTGTCAGAACAGATGCAAAATGCCTTTAAAAAAAGGACCATACGGGCATTTGATCTCATTAAATCTTGTGTGAAGTAAATGATAATATGTAGTTAGCTGTTGATATTGTGCTGAAACTATTTTATTGCTGCAATTTACTTTATAACTTTATTACAACGATAAAATAATAACAGAAGGGTCAACAAAATATTACGACCATCCTCTATTTGCACTGAGATATTAAGACCGACTGGCTCCATTTGGGCTTAATAGAGCAGCTAAGCCCAGCTTTAACATTTAATGTGTGTGTAAGCTTTAAAATTTAGACGATTTTCTTTTTGTTATTGTTGTTCAGCATAATGTTGTGAACACAGATTGCGTGCTTGCTAAGTGTTTCGGGAAAATTAAAAACTGCACACCATCCAAGGCGGCATAATTTTATATTCTTTTGTTTCAAACTTCATATATGAACATTCTTGGTCTAATCTAATTTCAGTGACTGAATTTAATTTTTTCATGGGTGATTAACATAAGTTTCCAGAGGAAAATGCTATCGATTAGGCATATCTATTATTAACATAGTAATAAACTATACAGAGACTTTAAAAACATAATTTTCTTGAATAGATTAAAAACAATAAAATAATTAGTACATATTGGGATAGTCCATTTAGAAATAAGATGAATTAATTTTTAAAGTGATTTTTTTTTTCAATGAAAGACCTGAAGCAATCTCAATTAATGTTCTACATTTCTTTGCAAGCTATCAAAAATTGATGGTGTTTGCATTGTATCTTGGTTTAGTGAACGACTACTATCCTGTTGAACACGCAAAAACTGCATTAAAAAATAAAAGCGGCTACATAGATATAAATTCTTATCAGGCAAATCTTGTTTGAAGTCTGTGCACTCTTAAGTATTGAACTTCACTTTGCAGATAAGGATAGATAATAGATTGTTACAATCAATAAATGATTTTAGTGATGTAGACAAATGATAAATAGTTGTGAACCTGACCTTTTAGAGAGATATTCTATCTACCACGTCTTCATTCAAAAGATATCATTCTTAACAGAAAACGTTTCGTGGGTTCTTACTTTCATTTCTAGACAAACAATTCAACTTGCTATTTGTTATCATTTCTAATCTTTGCTCTGTAGATTACATATAACCGATATCATTCCAAATCACTTTCTAACTATTTCTGTAAAATTTGATTCAAACCGATAGCAATTATAATTATTTAAAAATGACGACTCACGGTCTGTTAGCCACAGAATGTCAAAAGTCCAATGTTTAAAGTAAAATCGTGATCCCGGCCATTTTATAGAGTCGCAATTTTGTGTAATCGTAATTTCAGTGTAAAATTCTGGAATTTTAGGATCGGCAAGAAAGGTCGAAACTGTGTTAGCATGTTATGACGTACGTTCTTCTAAAATTGAATTACACTGAATGAAAATGTGGAAGGAAACGGGAGATAATCACATGTCAGTGATTTCACTGGATATATCAATTCGATGTGAAGGAATTATCTTACTATATAGCATGTGTTTTAAACCACTGATTTCTGTTCATCATTCTTAAGATTTCATGTAGAGATAGTGGCAAGAAAGAAGTTATTATTTTATTAAAGTATTCTTCATTCATTCTCCTGTAACAAACTAGAGAAATCCTTCAGCAGCTCTGTGTGATAAGAAAACACCAGTGAAGTTAAAAGATAAAGCGTATAAAACGGCCGCACGACCAACCGTATAGTTAGCGGAAATGCGAAAAGATGGACTAAGGAGTGATCATATGCAGAGTCCAGGACATTCTGGGACAGTGAAGGCCGCTAATATACAGAGTGATCCAAAAGTCGCGCACATCGAAATAATAACACTGGCCAACAAAATTTAAGATTTTTCTTGCAACAAAATGAAAGTGGGTGATTTTTGGTAGTATTTTTTCTGCTGATTACGAATATAATTTTTAAATTTCTCTAGCACGCACAGCTTTCTTGTTTTACAATGAAACATTTTTAAATCATTCAGTGTTTGGGGCCTGGTAAATTTCCTTGCGGCCCCAAAATATGGATAGTTTAACAATGCAGACGCTTCTCTTCACACCCATTACTTTAACATAGAAGTCTCATAGTGCATAACTTGGGAACGTGACGTGATAGAAAAAATCTAAAAGCAGATTCGGATTCTACATACAAATTACTACTAAGAACACAATATGTTGTCTTAGTTATAAAATGTGTGTTGACTAGTGTAATAAAAACCAGACAACATTAAGTAATACTATTTGATACAGTATTTACACAACACATGTATATTCTTACAACATAAGCTCAAAATATAAAAGTTTCAAAGTAGCCGATGAAACTGTTCAACTATTACACTATTTATAGACAATAGAATTTGGATGTGTGCGACTTTTGGATCACCCTGTAGCTCAAAAGATATAAGCAAGAAGAATAAGATAGCTTAAATATGCTATCAGAAGAGAAGAGAGAGGGAAAGTATCTGGACAAATTGATCACAGAAATGAAGTAATAATACATAGTCACCGAGAAAGTCTGGATAACCAATTAAAGTACAGGAGAAAAAAACGAAAGAAAGACTTTCCCAAAATAAAATGTGGATTTCCCATTTTCAGTGTGGAAATGTGTTTCTTTTTTTCTCTTGTACTTTAAATGGAGATCGAAGTTGAGGGGAGGAGGAGAAGAGAGCGCCCAAAGAAAAGATGAGAGAACCTTATCGAGGAGGACCCCAAGGCTAAAAGGTTAAGGAGAACTTGGACGATGGCTAGAGATAAGCAGAGGAACTCATCCAAAACACTGGCCTCACGTAATGGTTAAAGCTGCAGAAGATGAAGAAGCAGAAGAAGAAGAAGAAGATTCATAGTAGTGATTCAGTGTAGTAATAGTAGCAGTCATATAACTATCGTCACATGTATGTTTGTTCATAAGCGTATTGAGATGAAATTTATGTTAAAAATTATTACGGGCAATGTAAATTGCTTGTTGGTATTAAAAGTAAGAAGAAAACTTGAACGTCATCATATTTTTACAGCGACTCATGAAAAGAATCAATAATGTAGGCGTTTTTTACACTGTATATCGATATCTGGAATTTTCTTAATTATTCTGAATTTTATTGCTTAATATTTGTCTCTTCAGGGTGATTCAGAACTTAATTTACAGAAGAATAGGGCAGATAGAGGGACTAAAACAAACATTTATTATTAAGCAATATGTGTCGTATCTCGCACCGGTACATCGCTACACTTGCTTCAGTTGCAGCAACAATTCATGCAAGGACCAGTTGCTTGACTCTCTGATGGCTGAGCTTTCACTTAACAAAGCGGACATTGACGTATGACAACGTGTGTATTAGAGAAGTGCTGCAGATTGACGCCCCCTTCTCTTTTACACAACACTGGCATCGCCGAAGCATCGACTGCCGGACCCATTCAAATATGCCAGATGTAGTACGTATAGTGTTATAGGCGTCAACAACTCGTTGAAGAAGAACATCGACATGGTCTATATGTGTAGCGTACACTAGGGTCTTCAGATGTCTTCACAAGAAGAAGTCCAGTGGATTAAGATCTGGATATCTTGGTAGCCAAAAACGACAGACATTGGCAAACAGTCAAAACACTGAAACATGCGTAGCGCCCTACCGATGCCAAATACGACATATATTGCTTGATTAAAAAAGGTTTGTTTTAGTACACCTTATTCTTCTGTAACATAAGTTCTAATTCACCCTGTATATAAAAATTTATTTTGTTTTTTTGCAACCAACATAACTTATCATTGGAGTTGAAAATTGGCTGATAAAATTCGCATACATTAAACTATTCTTTAAACGTGCATTGAACTTTTATTTTATTTTATTTTCATTATTGATAACTATTTTTTTGCAGAAATTCATTTTAAAGTACAGGTAATTTTAGCTTCAGCCTGTTCAACGAAATTTGAACTGGGCGTGTCCAAATTTTGATTTCAATTGTTAGACAAGAATGTCTTTGCAAGAATGTCTAACGCTTAGAATTGGTAGTTCAACTGAATACGCCCAGTCCAGCTTTCGTTGAACATATTAATCTCATGAAAAGAGAGGAATGACTGAATGCCAACCACAACAAGAAACGAATCCTCCCGAGGAAGATATAGGAAGGTAGCGGAAGCCCTGAGTTTATCTATTTTTACCTCTTCATCTGAACTTTTTAACCCTCCAATTTTTTTAAAATAAAAAAATTGATTTTTTCGAACTTAGTATTTGGAAAATATAAAATAACCCTATTTTCTTTCCTTTCGCTTCATTTTCGATCGAATGATATATCACATGCCATAGTTCTAAAGACAAAGTGACTGCCACCCCAACAACTCCGACTCCACTTGGACAATTTGGCCCAAACTTCATAGTAATCTAGATTTTGCCTAGAGGAATCTGCATATCGAATTTCACTCCTTTACATACCTAAATACCACATAGACCACTTGGTCCCCTCTAACTTCCACCCCCGTAATTCCGACCCCAAGGGCCAATCAAAACCAAACTAAATAGTGAAGATACATATGCCCATAGTAAGCTACATTCCGAATTTCAAACTTCTCCCTCAAAAAATGCAGAAATATTGAGGGGACAGACGGACGGACGGACATTGTAAAACCAATATAGCTCCATTCTTCCCCTACTTAATAAAGGTGGTAAGTTATTTGTGGGTCCGTGTATGCTGTATCCAATTAGAAAACAGACGTTTTCTAAAGAATTTTTTCATCTATCAAAATAAAAAAATTATTCATTCAAAAAACTCTATGTAAATCCTTATATTGAGCGAATTATCCATTTATTGAATTTCCTCTAGTGACAGCAATCGTGTTTTGTTTCGTTGCCATATATTTAATACTTTCTCAATTTATAACAGTTTTGCAGAGGTAGTTCTTCAACTTGCAAACAAGAAACGGGAAATTGTCATTCGTTTTTTAACACCCTGCAGAGGGGATCAGTTTCAATTCCATTTCCCTTTTCTTCTTCTACTTCATAGCTGCAAGAGTTCTTTCCCTTTATTTTTTCTTCTGTGGAAAGCGACGTCGTGGGTGGGTTATTGATGTTGTCACACGCCTTTTATTTTTCCAGCCTGAACTCCTTTATCTGGAAATATCTGAAGGTTTTTTTGTTTGCTCAAGTCATTATGTTAACAAATCTATAATTTATTTGAATTTCTTTTTCATAAACTTTATTTCTAAACATCGGGTGCTAGTATTAAATATCCTCTTTTCACCATAAATGTCTTTAGTAGCTCATTAAACGTGACTTAAATTGCTTTGTAAATCTTTGCCTCGACAATCGAGCTCGCTAGTTCAATTCTGGCCGAGGAAAAGGGGGATTTTTTTCAGCGCAAGAAAATAAACCGTGGGTATCATGAAAGAGTTACCTACTGTAATTTAGAAGACCTTGGGCAATTGAATTACATTCCTTATCTCCCTATGAGGTCAGTAATTAGGCATACTAAAGCTTCAGAATAAACTGATTTACAGTGCTAGATATGCTATGTTGTAAATACTTATAAATAATGAGCACATGCATTTTATTACAATAGATTGTTTAATTTTAAGAATGTTCAGCTAATTTATGTGAAAAATAAATATTTAAATGAAAAGTAATGCAAATTTTATTTAAAATATACGTTGTCATCGTGACAAAATCATAAGACCGGTCCTTTAATGAAGATGTAGTGTGCATACAGGCATTAAAATTATGATGCAATCAGTTGAATTCATTCACCAGATGATTTTGATACTGTAAATTATACTTTGAAATGTCTACAATAATGCCACGAATCTCAGAACTCACTGAAGATGAAATTTGAGAAATTTAGATTTTGCATGGAAACGGACTGTCCCTAGAGGGCAATTGAACAAAAATTAAGAGATCTAAAACTGCTGTTTTGAATTGTGTTACACCGTAGTATTAATGATAGTGTCAAGAAAAAAAGTGGAAGACTACAATGTGTGACAAGTGTCGCATTCTTGCATTGGTAAAACGTGAAAAGTTGCATGCATATGAAATAAGAGTTGCTGTACAATTTCAGTGTCATCAAGAACAACTTGAGAGTTCCGTACTTATCAACAATGACATCATATTTAAAAAACAAGCGCAAACCTCCGTTGACTGCTAAACATAAAGTAACGCGTTTGAATTCTGCCCGTGAAACAATTCCTTTGACTCGTGAATAAAAAACAATTCAGCCTAATTGGATCAGATGGATGTAGCAGCACGATAAAAGACAAGGACATCCAAATGAGCCGCCAAATAGATGGTGGCTCCTGCATGGTTTGGGGAAGAATTTCTGCACAAGGAACAATAGACATTGTGTTTATATGGTCGTATGAATGCATTGATCTGTATAAATTGTTAGGATGGCAGTTGCCTCGATATAAGATAATTCTAGGAGGAAAGAACGTCGTTTTTCAGCAGGGCAATTCTCCGTGGCACTCAGCTAAATTTACAAAATCGTGGTTCAAACCCAACGGAGTTGCACGTTTACCGGATCTTAATCCAAAAGAGAACCTAAAGGGTCAACTGACACGCATTATTTATGTCAAAGGACGTCAATATTTATTAGTACAAGAGCTAACGAGTGCCATATTAGCTGGGTGAGGCAATTGACCATTCTTACATACTAAAGCTGATCGATTCATTGCCAAAACGCTTTATCGAGCTTATTTTCAAGAATGATGGATGGACTAACAAACATCCTAATTTTGTTTTGGTTTTAAGGTGGTCTTATATTTTTGTCGCTTAGAAATCCCGAGTTTGCATACTTATTGTTCAATATTTGTTTTTGATTTGTATGTTAATTACTATAAGTACAAGAACAACCATCAGATTGCTTGAAATATATAATTCATTGTTGCAATAACCAATGTGATCATTATCTCGTATTTGCCACAAAGATGTAATGTAGTAATGGTCTTATAATTTTGTCTTATTCGTTAAGAAACTTCGATATTCATCAAAGTTCACTGTTCGAGGATGTTGGAGAGCATAAATTCGACGTCCAATCATGTCCTATAGATTCTCCAATGAAGGAAGGTCTGGAGATTGCGCTGGCCAAGGAATCACCAAAACATCTTGCAAAGCAAACCCGATGTTGTTCGCAGTGTATGGGCATGGTTGGCTGAAAAATGGCATTCGGCATGCCCTCTGTGTACTGTAATATTGTAACCTGCAGCACCTCGTCAACAAATATCACTGTGTTGTCAAAGTCTCGGTATGCATATTAGAGGGACTGGCTGTTGTAGCTGTTATTTTAAACCATCCCAAACCATGACTCCACGTTGAACAGCTGTGTCGCACTCAAAAATTGTAGAAGGATAAAGCCAGTTGTTACATCGTCTCCAATCGTGAACTCGGTGATCATCTCTGCTGAGACAGAAGCGAAATTCGTCGGTAAACATCACAGTAGTTACTCCAGGTAGCTGTAATGCGACACCATCGATATATATATATACTAACTAGATGTTAGTAAATATAGATCGATGTGCGACACAACTGCAAGATGATGGTACAATATTGCTGGAAAGCCTGACTCAGTCAATTTAAGTCGAGACTGTGTCCAATATTTCCTCCACACTGCAAAATGGATTCACATTTTCAAATTCGACTAACGGTTATTGCATCCCATCCCATTTCTGCAAAGATCAACCGGCTATAATGTTGAAGCTCGAGTAAAGTTATCTGTTTGACGAAACTGAAATCGACGGCCTCTTACAGGCATTTTCATTCCTTAAGCTTTATTTTTACACAAACAGCAGCACAAAGGATTACTCTTAGCGGCTTGAAAATCTCAAAAGTTACCTCAACAGACCGCCTGTTCCCCTTTTTTATCGCATTTTCTATGATGACATTGAATGAATGACTAAATCAGTGATAGGTATAAGATTGTATAGTGTATTTTTCATAAAGTTAAATTTTGGTAGAGGTTATGGATTTTTGGTCACAAAGAGAATATTCGTCGAAATTTATAAACATGGTACTGCCTCAGCTAAAATAAAGATCTAACAACAACATTATTATACTCTTTCGAAAAGGAAACACCTTATTTAAAAAAAAATCTGATATGGACACCACAGGACTTCTTTGTACGCCTGTTAAATTACATATGCACATTTTTTGCTGCACTTCATTTAAACTTATTTCATTTGAAAGTGAGATACGATCCTCCAATTTTTTTAATAAAGAGAACAGTTACACAATTACTAAAATATTAGCTTTTATTAACATCAAATATTTATACAATTATTAATTCAACAATCTTATCTGAAATATTAGGATCTTCGGGAGACCGATTTGAACCATACTGCGTGTGTGAATTGTGCACTGTTTATGCGTCTTCATCACAAAATACTAACACGCAATATTCAATTATACTCAAGAAAAATTGCCCTAAAAATTTTCCTTAGCTTTTTCTGTTAGTTTATTTAAGTTAATTTTGTTTCACGTTGCTCTATCAACGGAAGTAAAAAACAATAACATTGAGTGACACCATTTGTCCATCTTTCTATTACAAAAGTAGAGATACGCGAAGCTATATATATTTTTTTTTTTGCTAAATTAAAATATGCTTTTAGAAGTTCTTTATCAAGTCCAGTAAAAATTGAAATGAAGATCAAAATTTAGGAGGTTCAAAGACCATGAAGGATATAAGGAATTTATTATTTAAGTGAAAACAAAGCAATTCTTTAAGTTTTTGAAATTTTAGACAAGATTTTTATTATATTTTTAATTAATATTATTTATTTGGTTAGGTCAGGTTAGACACAAATTAATGCAGTCTTTAATGGTTTCTTTTTTCTACCCAGTCCGTATTGCAATACTAGTTGCAATATCATCACCGTCATCAAAAACAACATTCTTTAATAACAAAAATAACTTTCATTTTTGTTTATTGTAGTCAACTACTCTTCTCCTATCTTATGTGTACACACAAAAAGGAACAAGTTCTGTGTTTTAACTAACCTTTTTTTTTTGCTGGTTAAGGAATTCAATTTAAAAATAAAAGGTTAAAACGGTTTTATAAAACCTGTTCCATCCTAATAATCGAAAGCGGAGACAGCTGTTAAAGGTGCCGGGAAATTGCTATCGTTTAATGAATAGCTACTGCTTTTTTTAAACGCAGTGTAGACCTTTGCTGATAATTTGCTTTTTCTTTCTTTTCTTTTTATTATTTTGTTTAGCAATTAGGTGCTTGTTCACTTGTTCACAACGGAAAGAACCGTGTTATCACAATGCTAAAAGAGTTTGAATTAATCTCAACGACTTATCTCCAACATTTTTTAACTATAAAAAGTAAAAATGTAAAAAAAGAAGTTCCATGCATATTAAATTAAGGGAAAGCTCTCAAAGTTGACGCATGTTGATGGCGTGTCATCTACTAGTTACAAAGAGACTGTTATTGATCTCCTTAATGCTTTAGAAAATTCTCTCCCCCATTCCGCAAAAAAAAAATGAAATTTAAAAGTCCTTGAATTTAAAATTTAAAATACAGTTACACTTTAATTTGAGTGTCATATATAGTTAGTTAATTTTTTTTTTAAATTGTACTTTCCAAAGTATTCAAGAAATCATTGTAACAATCTACTTTCTAGAGGTAATCTCGTTTATAATTTTATAATCAACTTTCTAGTTCTTTTGTCAACATACCAGTATATTTGAGTATATAAATTAACCATATGATCGAAAACGATGTTGAAGTCATCCTATGAGCCGATTATAACCCGGTCTCACGGAGACGCTGAAATCAGACAATCAATTCTTTTTATGACTTTTTTCTGATCATGAATATATTTATTTGCGCAACGAATTCAACTACATATACGGTTTTATATATTTTTTTTTAAATATAATTTATACTCGACTACTTGTGACTGGATCATCTGGAATAGTACGTGCGAGTACGTGGGTCAGTTTCATACATACATTTAAATTTATCAAAGCAACTTAATCTTTTTGAATCGATGTGATTTACGGATATTTAAATTAAAGTTTATTTTTTTTGCCATATCATCAAAAATATTTTAAACAATATTGGACACAATCATTTAATGATAGTTCTTATTGTTAAGTGCTTTAATTTAGTTGCCATAATAAATAGTTTAGAAAAGTGCAAGAAAAAACACCATATAAAACAACAAAAATACGGTTTCATTTTTCAGAAAAATATAATTTATAATGTTTAAGAAAGTATACAAGCGTTATTTAAAAATGTGAAAAGGAAAACGGTTTATTTAAATAAGATTGTAAAAAAAAAAAAAAAAAATTCTTGCCTAATTCAAGTTTATAAGCACACAGGACAAAAAAATCAGTCACTTTGAGAGTTCTACAATGCTTCTATGTAAAGTAGTTTGAATATACAAATGAATGGGCGCATTTCATTGCGAGATAGTAGTAGCTAAGCAACGTACAAGCATTGTTAACAACAATTTGTGCTATTCCGTGTCGAACTTGGCTGTCGTAAGCCAGACGTATCTCAGTGGCAGAAAGGGGTCATTGCATTTGGGCGGCCAAAAGGGCATCCCGAAAGAAGTAGCTACCATTGCCGGAGTATCAAAGGGCACAGTCATCCGTGAGTTCAAGAAATGATTAACAGGCACATCGGGTGTCAACAACTGTCAAAACTGTGGTCGGAAGTCAGTGTTGACTGAACCGGACCAAAGACGTATATCGCGCCTGGTCACGGCCAACCGCATTCAAACAGGTGTCGTGCGATGGTATAAAAAATCGATGCAAGTTCAAAAATAATCGATTTCATAATCGATGTTTGGGAAACTAAAAATTCAATAGATTAATTGTTTACGAATAAAATCCTATTAGAGATTAAGAAAAAAATACATTCGACAGTTCATTTTCCACAATTTTAGTTTATACAAATGGTTTTATGATTTTTTTCATCTTTTGATGAACCTGGGAGAGTTCAGTAACAGAAAGAGAACCTAATATTAAACATTCTCTAAATTTTAGAGATTATACTTCAGATTAGATCTTCGTTTGCAAATTATGTGGACTGCTTTTAAAACACGTCGTTCAGAAGGTACTGATATTGCAGATACACGTAGGCACTCTAATGCAATTGCACAGAGGTTTGTAGTTGTGTTTTTGAAGTAACCTCCATGGATAGAGTGGATTTGAATTGTGCTCTCCATATAGCTTTTTAAGCTGGAATGTATTCCGTAAGATACTCCAAACAGAAAAGTGGAAGTTTGCATGCTAAGTGCCACCCCAACCGAAAAGCTGCTCACAAGTCATTTGAGTCATCATCAGCTACTCGTACATCTGTTTAGATTCATATTTAATAAGATGCTCTCCATTGAGCATGTGATGCTGTGGGCATGTTTTCAGTGCGATGAACAGAGAACTTTCGTTGAAATTAGCACCAGATTTAACCCGCATCACTATCATGACATTCTGGATGGACAACTGCTGCCTTTTGTGAATGACCTGGACTTCTCGACTATCAAGATGATAATTGTAATGTTCAAAGGGCTAGATCCGTGAATGAGTGATTCGACGAGCATGATCAGACCGTTCAGCATTTCGATTGACCCGCCAAACCCCCAGATCTGAAGCAATAGAGAATTTGTGGGATCACTTGGACCAACATGTTGAGCGGAAGAATCGCTATCCGACTAACATTGTCGACCTGCGGAATAAATTGTATGCAGCATAATTGGAGATAGATAAGGACTATTTAAAGACACTTGTACAATCAATGCCCAAGCGTATTAAAGCTGTAATTAAAGCGAAGGGATGTGCAACGCACTATTTACAGCAGGTGACTAACTTTTTTGTTCGGTGTGCTTAATAGTGAATGTAATAATACGAAATGTTTACTTGGTAGTTTACACCACTCTGGTTATACTTTCTACAGGTAGAAAGTTGCGGGCATGAAAAAAAGCTGATCTTAGATAATTTTAGGATGCTAAAAACGAAAATGACACTTAAAAGATGTGATTGGCTCTAGTTTTCATAATATAAGCAATCACGTAATGAAGTAAGGCATATAAAAAGTATGATATAACACCTTAAATACAAGAAAAAAGCTAAGAGAAGCTGAAGCGACACAAACTGAAAACAAAACTAGTGAGAAAGTTAAACATTTTAAACGTAGTTTACTAATTTAGCTTGCCTTGATAATCATATAAAAGATATTATTCCAATTATATATTATTGCCTTTATTTTTTAGCTTAATATTTGTGGAAACGAATGGGTCTATATGTAAGTATTAAGTTCTGGCGCATTATGAACTTATTATCCACAACTGAAAAACGTAACTTTCCGTTTGCATGAAAACTAGAGACAATTTTCATTGTTAAATTTGAATTCAACATGTGAAACTCATTAAAAAAAATGGCACATTTCATTTGCGAAACTGAAAAAAAGTGAAAATTCGTAAATGATCATTTACTTGCACAGGTGATATACAAGTAATTTATCTATATTCATTTGTTAAACTGGCAACTGCCATTTTTGTTAACAAAATACAAAATTCTTTTTTTATTCCGTTTTCAATATATACAATGAGAGAATTCTTTTGGCTTTAAATAAAGTTTTAATCATTTTTGCGTTAGACAAAATAAATCGAAATTACCTTTTATTAATTTATTGAATCAACTGTTTCATTGGGTGTAATTTTCAATAAACTAATATCATAAAATACAGTATACTATGACAAAAAAATCAACACATCAAAAAAGGAAGTATGCAATTGACATGAAATGTACGTGTATAGAGGAAGCAATGATTAGAGTTTCGAAATAATTGGATGACTTATTGGACACAATGCGTCAGTAAGGCTTTAGCACATTTCTGGCCTGAATATAAGCTGATAACTAACGTGGCATAAAGTTGCTGGACGGTTTTCTGAGGAAAATCTTGCCAATGGCCTCCAAATGGAGGGCTAATTCGTCGACACTCTGGAATGGTCATCCTGCGACGACCCCATCACATGCAAAATGTGCTCAATAGAAGAGATATCTTGTGTGTGTCGCAAGGACGGAGACAATCCACGGAGACTCTTTGCCTGTTTAGCGTTGAGACTTTTAACTTCTTGCCTGCTTTCTCGCCCATGAAGATAAAAACCACCGTAAAAGATATGAAACTAATATATCTGTTATTAAAACTGGAGAAGACTGGGAATTAATAACTGCCAGCATAACGAATCGTGGAATATCCTCAATGTATGGTTGTGTTGTGAAGTACGAAGAGGGTCCACCTATCAAACAAAATGGCACCCCACTCCAAAATTCCCTCTTATTATGACATATGGCGTGTAAAGTAAGAACGTGGTCCTGCTCTATCCGGGCCGTGTCCATACACATCCGTGAAATTTTTGACTATTTGCATATCCGGTCGAAAGGTAAAGTGTATGTGATCTGTTCATTTCTCGTTTTTTTTTCAAGACTGAATTTGAGATTATTTGTAAAGTTACTGGAAACTTTTCTTGTTTCAAACGCAGTAGTCAAATAAGTAGTGAACTAAAACAATAGGAACAAACTTCAGGAGGTGATTCCTGGCCAGAAAAGAAACAAAAAATAATCTCATGAACATATTTCCAGAAATGGACGCTTTTGTCTGTAATAGAGCCATTAGTACAGAATATAACATTACTATGCCAGTAATTGTGTCAACTTTACAAAAGATGTTCGAAGTGGCCTCCTTGGGATGCAATGCAAGAATTCACACGTCGCATCATGGATTGCCGCACACGTTCGAATGTTCCAGCATGTACTCGAAAAGCGTCACAGGCTGCACTGACACGCTGTTCAAGTGTCTCCGCGTTAGGAACTGACACCGCATACACATGAACATGTCGCAGCCACCCTACATGTTCGCCTCTTTCGTCAAACGAACCGCCGAAAGATGGTTGTAAGATGGTTCATTGTATTCGGGTGGTGCTGTTTGTCGGGGTACTTTTCTTGGTACATCCGTGCGTTTTCCCATGTGCTTTTCGTATGTGAAGACCATCTCAGCTTGTTCCTGATCTGAATACCGGACCATTGTATCTCCGCTGCGCAACGATCATTCAAAAGTAACTCTGCAAAAGAAAAAGCACACTCTCTGTATTGTTATGGCGGCATGTTGCATTCAATTTATTGCCCTTTCCATGGGAAGTGTGAATTTCTGGGCGTATGTTGATATGAACTTTTTTTTTGTTACTTTTCTTGTGAGGAATCATTCCCTGAAGTTTGTCTCTATTGTTTTAGTTCACCCAGTATTTTTAAAATAGCGTATATCATCAAAAAAATAGAAATAGTAATTTTATGACGAGATGATGAACTAAGATTGAAGAAAATGCATGTGTCGAGTCGATTCTGAATTTTACGGACTATCTGTGTGGCAAAGTGATTTTAGGAGAAAGTGATTAGACTTGAACGTGACAAAGAAAAAAGACGAAATAAATGTGATTACCTGAGTTTGACAAAAAAGACTATGATCAAATGAAGTGTGACGAACCGGATAGAAATCCAAACTTAGATAAATAGCGCAAAAAAAAACCCTGATGAATTTAACCATAGAAAATTAACCAAATTTGTTGAACTGCGTTATTATCAAGGGCCTTGTTAGGTATTACAAATGCGCGTGACCTAATTTTCCCGGATGCAAACTCCATCGTCCGTTTTAGCTTTTACGTCAATGGATTGGGCTAGGAAATCTCCATCTGTCACGAACACAAATGTTTTTCTTCACCAATTAATTACTACAGAGAGAGAGAGTTTAATCTTTTTTTCAATTAAGAGGAATAAAAAACCTATTAAAGAGGAATACGCGTCTTTTTAATTTCCTCATCTACAGAAAGTAGCGAAAGAGTAATTTTAAATAATTTATTATTCAATTCAAGGGGATGTATATTGACAGGAATTTCTTTATAATCGAAAATATTGATCGGCAATGGTTGCAGAAAAGTACAGTATTGTTGTTGCCAAAACTTCGAGGATGAATTCAACGAGGGGAAAAAGGGAGGGGTATTAAAGTGTATAGTAAAGGGAAAGCGAAGTGGAAGGTTGAATGGCATTGGGTCTAATGAAGGCATTTTGCAAACGGTCCTTTTGTTTACGACCGCGTTTTATTAAAGAGCAATGAAGTCGACACCATTTCAATCGCCGTCGTAAATCCGAAGCCATTGACTTGAACGGCCGGCAAAAATGAATGGCAAAGCAGATGAGGGAGATAAACCAGGCCTCCGAGAACATTGGCCGAATTTTAAAAATATTTAAATAGCTTACGAGAGATTGCTTGCTTACCAGTGAAAATGAGTTAATCTTGAACTTGTTCTTCTCCTCTTGGAAGATTTTTTTTTTTTGTCCTTCATTTTTTTTTAACAGATTTAAGCTATCTTCTTTAATTCTCCACGTTAAACGAATTTACGGAAAAAAATTAAATCGCTACATGCTTTTCGCTCTGTGCGTTTCTTTTCTGTAGAGAAAAAAAAAACAATTATAAACGAATGAGGTATTTTTCTTAATGTTTAAAAATAAATCAAAACAAAATGAGTGCAGGGTCTTTCTAATCTTGATAACTTTTCCTCCTTATGAATTTCTCTTATTTATTTTGTTTAAAAAATATTATTTGATCAAAGCTAGAAAAAAATGCAAAATATTATAAGAAATATGAATCCTATTAGAATGCCAAAGTCATTCCAACACAGAAATCCTTAACCGAACACTGCTCTCATTTTCAATCGGTATTTATTAAATAGCGAGTGAAAACAGGTTCCCACCCACGAGCAACACGTTAACATTTGTCCATTGCTTTTTTTTTCTGTACACATGTAAATCCCAACTAATTTAATAAATCCGTTAATGAATGTACTGAATAAGGAGCATATCCAAATAGAATAGACCACCAGGAAGATAACTAACAGCCTCGGAAAAATTTCGTTTATAAATATTGCAGTAGTTGAAAATCAATATTAGAGCGACATTGAACAAACGAGGACAAGCAAACCTTTAATAACTCTAATATATCGATTTCTTAAAGTATTAATTCCTTTTGTATTAATGGCCTTAATGAAATACCCATTGAATTTCGCAATTGTTTATTTTTACGCTACGAGGGGGACAAAAAATCTTTCAATATAGTTTCGATAAATATTCTATCACTTATTATTGTTTTTTAATACAATATAATATTCTATTACGTGAATCTAAAGTTGTGATTTTATTGCTATTAAAATGTTTAATCGGAAACGAATTCGTT
The DNA here is from genome assembly GCA_023313115.1 of Rhysida immarginata. Taxonomy (NCBI): domain Eukaryota; kingdom Metazoa; phylum Arthropoda; class Chilopoda; order Scolopendromorpha; family Scolopendridae; genus Rhysida; species Rhysida immarginata. Next base: position 1,959,820 of record JAHWFO010048912.1, read on the forward strand.
GTCAAGCCATTCGAAATGAAATTCATTGTGTATTAATTCATTAGATATGGATACGACCGGATTAATCTAACTAATACTTTGAAATACCGCAGGCGAAGAATCAAATCGATAACAAATGCCCTTTACGGGATTTTAATTTGATTATTTACTGTGTTGAACGCTACTCTCTTCCACAAGCGAAGTGATGTAACATTCAAAGCTTTATCTAGTTTGCATATTGCCCTGTTAAATTCTAAAGTGTTCATTACGCAGGAGACACAACTAATTATGAAAGCAGGATAACTTCGATGACATCCAGTAACGAACAGTACAAAAAGAAATTTAAATTATGCTCTTAATATAAAAGAATTCCCTTTTTTCCAAATAAAGCTCGTTAGTTTATGTTTAAGCAAATAAAAATAAAATTTTCATTCGAATTCATGCACGCCCCCTCAATCTTAATTTTGATTTCTTCTAGTACGAGTTGCTATTCCGTGGTAAATGTTGTCAACGATTTGCTTGGATTGTTGATGCTGAACAAAGCCAGGGTTCGTCTCTTTTTTCTCTTTTGTTCTTTTATTTTTTTCGCTCTTCTTTTTTCTTTTTGTGTTTTGCTTTTAGCTGAGTGTGTTATTCACATTTCACGAACGCTTCACCATGCAACACTGCACTCGCACTGTTTATCAGAGGAGGGGGGAAGGGATGGTCCTTGTATTTTGCTGATTTCCTGTTTTTCTGAAAACACGCCCTGCTTAAGAGGAAAGGAAACACTTTCTGTTGTTCTCATGTCTATAGCTGCGAAGTTATGGAATCTTAAGGCTTTTGTACCCCATAATAGAAATGAAAACGCTCATCGCAGCATTTATGTTAAAAGCGCAATGAAAATTCTTTTGAAAGTTTTGTAACGGCATAAATCTTAAGGAAGAACAGATATTCATTCATGTACTTTAATAGTATACAATGGGGTCTAAAGCTTTTAATAATAACAATTCAATATGTAAATGCGTACGTATCCATAAATAAACTGTCGAATGAAGTATACAGGATGAGGTAAAAGTCGCGATCTTATTCTTTGAATAAGTTTAAAGTTGACGAATATTTTATCAGTCAATTAAATTGTTTGAATTAGGTAATAATTTACAATAGTGCTCAATAATAATATTCCAAACAAATGACAAAGATACTGATGAATTTACAAATAAACAAAGATATGTAAGCAACGTATCTTTTGGTGTGCTCAAACTGTTCGCCTTCAACTTGTAAACACTTTGAAATCTGTAGTAGCATCGGAACATTCGTTTATCTGCAACAAATAATATAAAAAAATCAGTATAATATTTACTACCCGATCTCACCCAATAAACCGTACGAAACTTTTCTAAAAAAAATTTCATTCATTTAAATGCTAAAGACGAATTTTTATACACTAAAGAAGAGTTTTAATTTTCTTCTTTGAAGCAGACGAACTGACTTCCAAATCCTCGTTTTAGAGAAGGCGAATGAAAACTGAATTTCTTTTTGGTCGTACAAGCGTCATCAAAACTATATAGTGTGATATTATTTTCAAAGCGTAATTACGAGTAGATTAAAAGTGAAGTTCGGCAATTGCAAATTAGCGTTTCCCAAATCTTCAAAGGAAAAAAAAAAAAAAAAAAAAAAAAAGACTGACGTTTGTTTTAATGTTCAGAATTATTAAAAACATGAACACAAATGTAAGTCATATTAAGTTGAGGTAATTTTACGAGTATTAATAATTTGTTTAAAGAACTATTTATTCATTTTTAAAGGTCTATACTGTTGAGGTGTAAATTAACTTTCAATTAATTAACAATGAATACTCCCGCTTTAACTACCGCAATATGACTCATATGAAATACCAGAATTCAAAAATAGATCTGAAAATCGAAACTGGAAATATTAATAAACATATGCTTATTACAGAATAAAATAAAAACAATTTTTAAACAAAACTTAAAAATATTTAATAACATCAAGTACTAATTGCATAGATTATTCATAATATTTAGCATTTCTTATTTAAAATAGGCTGAGAAGCTTATTATAAATAGCACATATTTCGAAAATTGCTCGGCCGAATTCTACCAAATTTTGAAGCTATATAGGAATCTAATCTCACCTATCTCAAGCTATCTCACCTCCCTCAAATCCCTCAAACTTTCATTTTTCTAGCTTTAATAGTTTCCGAGTAATCGACTTCTCGTTGCTCTGTGGAATACAAGATAATAATATACGAAGAACTGTGGAATGGAAAAACCTATAAAGGAAGGGAAAACCTCAAACCACAAAGAGAAACGAGGCACGAAATATTGGATGTGTCTTTCGATGCTCAGCCTTAATTTTAAATGACACCAAAGATAAATTAAGAATAGAGAACAGATGGCTAGAGTAAGAGGGAGAGGGAGGTGAGATAGGTAAAGGGCTAAAATTTTAGTTACTATTTAAATTAATAAATAAAATTATTAAAGATATTTATTTAAATGAAGTTAGTATTTAGTGTATATACGCATATACATAAGTAAAGGTAAATATATGCTTCTATTTAATTTTTGAAAAAAAAACTTGATAATAGCTTTGCTTTAAGAGGAAAAACGTGAATGAGTGAATGAAAACCGAACTGAACTAACAGAAACCGAAAAATTATTTCTATGAGTGTAACTTTTTTTTGACGATGAGTATATATAATTATTTGATTGGTTGAACCTGGTACATTTTATCTAATTTTTATATTTATCACCGTAACATTTTTACAATACTGTGTTGCTATCACCATTGTTGATACAAACACGACTGGCCTATTGTTGCACAAACTTTGCCTTGATTTGTTGGTCATAAGATATATATTGTTGGTCCGTGCATATTGTTGGTGATACTTCCTGTTAATATCACGGTCTTCTAGAAACCAATGACGTATATTAAAGATAGACTCCGAATCCTATTGTTGTAACTTGAAGCAAATTGGGAAGCTCCATGCCCAGAACTGTCATGGCCGAAAGTGAGTGAAGATGATGCAAAACATATGGCTAAACACGAGAGTAGCTGATTAATAATTCTTTCACACGCCGATCATGGACAGATAAGTTTATCTTTTCGTTTACTTTGTATTTGAAGTATTTTATTATATTTTATAAACAATTTTTCGATCATGGTTTCAATTTCAATTTCGTTTCGATTGTCTTTCAGTAACGTATTTTCATTTTAGTTACGTATTTTTGATTTATTTTTGTGGAAAATGATTCCTGATCCTTTTTCTTGTTTGTTTGTACAGTTGTACGCAGTTTATCTTTGAGGAATGGTTTTGAATTAATTATTCCTCAGGCCCAAAATCTTCAGAAACAAAGCAGCCAGACAGCTAATTACTCCATGGCTCACTCCTGCCCAGAACTATCATGGCTCAATTTGCTTCACTTTTTGCCGCTGTTAACAATAGGATTCGGAGTCTATCTTTAATATACGTCATTGCTAGAAACTACCAGGCCTGAACATGGCGTCAAAAATGTATTATTGAAGAACTAAGAATGTGACGTTGAACCGAGGCCAACGAGATAACAAGGCTTGGAACAACGCTATGTTTTTTAGGTGGTGTTGCCTGGAAGCGAAAGAGTTACCTGACCATCAGAGTGCTAGCAACAATACAATCTTCATTGTTTCCAATAAAAGGAAAAACACTGATTATTAACTTCCAAGATGGAGACAATGAAGGTTGGATTGTTGCTCGCACCCCGATGGCAGGTGACTTCTCCCAACACCCAACACCTCCTAGAAAGAAGGCCAAACGACTGAAACGTCATACATTGTTACATCATCATAAGTCGACCAAATTTAAGGCTTATCATTGGTAGAAATGCGGTTAACAATGGTCGAAATAAGAATCTACCATACGTTTCGGTTGGAACGTATAAGAGAACACCAATGGAATATGACGTTTCAGTTGTTTGGCTTTCTTTCTAGGAGGTGTTGTTTCTCCGCTTCCAGGCCTTGTTATCTCGTTGGCCTCGCCAGAACGACATAACAATATTTTATCTTTACCATGTTCAGGCACGGCCTTCTAGAAACTACCGAAGATCGTGCTTCAGGCTTGGTAGTTTCTAGAAGGCCGTGTTAGTATGTCCTATCATCAATTTGAATTGATTATTATTGATAATTATTATTTTTTCGAAATCTCATATAGACAAAACCTTCCAAATGTAAGATTTGTGTAACACACAAACATACAAACAAAGATGTAGATTATCCGAAATGTTACCTTTATGGAAATGTTAACGATTTTGTGATTTTTCAGTAACCCCTACCTTATTCCGTTAAAACGTGTGTTTTCGGGAATATATGTCATTTTGAGGAATTTGTTTAGTAGAATTGTATTCTTTGGGCAACGTGGTATTAATTTCAGAAAGTGGATGAATTTGTGTGCATAAAATATTTCGGAAATCATGGTTAAAGTAGAAACTTCACGACAACTGAAAACTTCCTACATACATAGGGGTGATTCTCATAGGTATTAAGGTCCTCTACTCAGTTTTTCATTTTGGACGTGTACCGTTGGGACACCCTGTATATAGACTGATGTTCAGTAATAAAACTATCCATAAGTTAAAACATGGGAGCCATTGTTATAGATTATTTCATTTTATTCTTAAAGCAATTTCCCTGCCAGGAGTTTAGCTCTCACGGTTAAGAAAAGCTTCATATGAAAAGCTTTCTGACATTAAAAAAGCAATTTCCTGAAGCATTGTTTTTCTTTTCATGGTGTTCAGGACATCGAAGACAGCAGAAAGATAACAAATTGCTTGATTATTGTAGGAAATGTGTGGAATTTCGCGAGAAAATTCGAAATCGTTTTTGGAGAGGGAATCAAATGAGAAGCAGTGAAAGCGGAGGCAAAAAAAAAAGGCAGCGAGAGAAAGAGAGGAGGAAAAAAAAGGATTCTGTGACAAATTGTGACTCAGTAGCGAATCTGATTCTTCCGCTCGAAGGGTTTCTTTGCACCACTGGAAATGACGTTACGAGCATTCTTCATTGTCGTGGAGGCATTTAGGAAAAATCATCATCAGATCAGTAAATCTCCTCGTAAAATATTTTTTGAAGCAATTCAATCTAATTTAGTTGCCTGCTATTTAAGTCTTCTTTTTTTTCTTCTTCTTCTTCTCTTTTAGTTTTTCTTTTTATTTATTTTTTTAGGGCTGCTTAGGTTTCATGAGAGAAAAGTTATGATTATTTGATTAAAAGATTAAGTTAACTTTTTTTTAGGCTGTATTTTTTTTTAACATTGTAGCACATAAAAAAAAAGTTTTATGCGTTTTTAAAGAAATTTTTGCATTCATATCTGCAGATCGTCGTATAAAAATAGCTGATGCATCAAATTCGGTATCAAAATTCATTAACAGAGTCTTTGCTTTGAGGAAATGAAAGTGAAACAAACTGTCATAATCAAGCACTTTTAAGAAATTCATGAATTGTGTTAAATACGTTTTGACACGAAATCATCCAAATTTCCATGACCATTGCCCTGAATAATCACATAGATTTAGAAAGCGTTTAAACTTATCAAACTTTTGAAATTAACGTTTATAACATACTTTAAAGAGAGTGAGTAAACTGATTAGATAAGATGTTTCTTAATAAAGTTTTTTAATATTTTTTTTAAGTGATTTGATAAATTCTTTAAATAATCGCTTGTCGATTTTTCATGCACTCGTTTTCATTCGTTTCGTACGAACCTCAAGCGTGACAACTTGCAGCGTCGTGCAGACTTTGCAGTGGAACAAAGGAATCATCCAACGATGAACAAGTGAGTGGGAAGAAACAGGATGTGAAGAATGGGACCACCAAAAGTCTCTTTGGTCAAAGAATTTTTACGGGATTAGAAGAGAAGTGAATCATGAAAAAATTTATGTGGAGCTGCAGTGTGAGCTAGAATCACGGTGTAAGAATAAATTTATTCTTACACCGTGGCTAGAATAGATGTAAGAATTAGAATTTCGTCGAGGACTTGCATATTTTGCATGACATGACTCGAACACAGTCGAAATTTTATACGACTAAAATATTCCTCCCCCTCATTTTTTAAAATCCTTTCATAAGTACATACATCATTGCCAGAGATATGATTATATGCCAATCATTGATAGTCGATCATCAATCGATGATAGGCGCCAATAATCAATGTACTTCTTCATTTGATTAATGATTTCGTTGTATCAATAATTTCTTTGAAGAAGGGGTTAAAATAAACTTTATATCTAAGGAAATTGAAAGACGTGCTTTTAATTATTGGCTTTCTTGTCACAAATGCATTCTATAAATGATTATTCAAAACCATTTAGCCTAATAGATAGTGAGTGTACATTGTACGGTAAATTTCACCAAGGTCGATTTCATTATCTTTAATGGGAAATCTTAATGCCTGTTTTCAAATTTTTCGTTCTAATTCATTCTAATTAATCCTTAGCTGCAAATAAACAAATAATAAGGACTGAGCTCATTCTCTAACGTGAATTTAAGATAAATGTTTTAAGCCCGTCGTAATTTTCAAACACCTATTCATTATCAACTATGTAATTTCTATTTTAATTATATGCTTATGCTGAATGATAACTATTACTTCCACAAAGCCTAAATAGAGTTCGTTATATTCTAAAAATGCAGACTAACAATCTAACAATCAAGCAATTTCAATTTTTTGAATTAAGACCATCCCGTAGATAAAACAAGAGAAACGGGCGAACGTTCGTCTCACACAAGAGCTTTGGTTAGGTTAACTATCAAGGTAGACGAACTTCAAATTTACAATTCGTTGGGTTGTTAATATACAGGGTTGTGCATAACCTTTTGCTAGGGGTCTGGAAAATAAACAAAACTAAGTGGAATGTTCTGCGGTTGATAATCAAAAAGTACGTTTATTTCTGCTTTTATCACATCAATATTTAGTGTGGCCACCACCTGCTTCTCGAACAGCATGCATCCGTTTCGGGTAGGAGCGGAGGAGTGTCTCAAACAGAGCAGTATCGTACTCCATGTCCTTCAGCACAGATGTCAGGTGTCCCATTAGAAGGTCTCGAGAATACCGATTTTCACCACGTTCTTGAATCATTAAAGATTCCACTGCGTCTTTTGACACGGCTCCAAAATGTTCAGCAACGTTTAGGTCAGGGGATGCACCGGGCCATTCGTTTGATGAGAAGAAATCGATAGCACTTTCTCTTAGGATTTGCTGTGTTGCATTAGCCTTAAAGCAAGGTGCCTTATCGTGCAAAAAACAAACTTCATGCGGGTCGATAGTGTTGTTTGGATCTCGAAGAAACGGAAAAACATCATTTGTTAGCAAATTCCGAAAATAATCACCATTCCATGACTCACCCTGCTCCTTGAATCTCCACATCATTCGCTTGGCGGTGAAACACACGAAGATGCCAATGCAGTCAGGCTTCTTGGACAGCTCTTGATAGTGTTCAGCGTCAGAAATATCTGTAATCGATAAGCTCCAGACCCTATCGTTTTGGTAATTCGGACGTCTCATAGTCCACACAAAGAACTCGTCGCTCGGGGCAAGGTGCATGAAGTCGTCTTCCACCCAATCCCGCAGGTAGTCGCAAAACCAGAGCCGGTCTTCGATGTTTAATGCGGTCTTCGTCGGTTTCGGAATAACATGGAATGGCTTGATGTTTGCACGCTGACGATGTCTTTGAACCGTTGAACGAGAAATTGTTTTTCCACGCTTGGTTTTAATTTCTTGTGCAACGTTGACACAGCTGCGACATCTTTTGCCACTGTTATTAGCAATGATGTTTTTGCTTTCCTGTGATAATTTCTCGGGCCTACCCTCAGCAAATTCGGCATGGCAGTTATAACCTTTCTTCCAATTGTCCGTCACCCATCTATCCGATCGGTTTAACTTGTTTGCAACCCATTTGCGATTAATAAAAGACTCACCTGCTTCCATTGCCTCTCGATATGCATTTGCACGAACTCTATCCATGAAACGCTGCTCTTCACTGTCATTTATTAAACCAGCCATATTTGTTTGATACCAATAGACGCACAATGAACTACTCTCTGCCGAAGCGTCATAAGAGTGTGCTACAACGCTGCGTTTTAAGTCGCAGCCCCCTAGCAAAAGGTTATGCACAACCCCGTATATATATATTTTAAATTAATTTAATGAATTTTTTTTCTCTTGAAAATATTAACATTCAAAGGTTTCTTAGGTGATCCAACTGTGGAAGTGAATCTATGTGATTCTCAATATTGTTAAAAACACCATTACTGATTTTGCGAAGTCGTTCTGTTGCCAATTTTTTTCCGAATTTTTCTTATTTTGACTTCAGATTCGAATAGAGGAAGTAAAAGTTATAATACGCACGCATGTTCTATCTATTCGGTAACATTGCTAAAATGGCGGTCAAAGTTAGTATGTGATATTGTACAAGGTGTCCGAAAAGTAACTGTGCAGTGAGATAATACAAGAAAGTACAAAATGAGAGCACACTGCATTGCCGTTAAGTACAATCTCAAATTTCTTTCCACCATTTTTACTGCGCAGGTACTTTTCGTACATCTTATATACACTACCCTATCAAAAGTCATGGGACACCATCACTTTATTAGGAACACTCAAAAATATACATATTTTAGTATCTTGTTGGTTCACAAGTTTTTGATACGTTTCGACAGGTAATGGACAAACTTCAGGGGGTGATTCCTCAAAAGAAAAGTAACAAAATAAAAACATATCAACATATGTTTCCAAGCATAGTTTCCATGGAAATGGCAATAATTGTATACACGACATCATGCCCCCATAACAAAACAGACGAGGAGGTCAAAAATGTTGTGTATGCGGAGCTACTTCCTGATGTGGAGACATTTGAACAGCGTGTCAATGCAGCCTGTAACGCTATTCGAGTACAGGCTGGAAAAGTTCGAACGAGTGCGGCAATCCATGATGCGACGTGTGAACGTTTGTATTGCTTCATCAATGAGGCCACTTCGAATATCTTTTGTAACGTTGACCCAATTACTGCCACAATAATATCATGTTCTGTACTTTGTTCTATCCTGAGAAACCGGCCATTTCCGGACATACACTGACTGCTCAATTGAAACCTGTGGATGGAACAGACGCTTTATTTACAGTGTGTTAAATAGCACAGCGTTCACACGCTGTGGCATGCTCTCCATCAGTTTCAGATAGCAAGCAACCGGCATTTTTTCCCACTCCTCCTTCAAAACCTGCATAAGTAAGATGCGCGTTTCCGCTCGCATGGGACGGGCACGAATCCGATGCTCCAATTCATCCCAAAGATGTTCAATAGGGTTGAGTTAGGTTAGTATCTGGAATCTGGGCGGGCTACTGGAGCTCCTGAACATTATTCTCTGGAAACCAGGCGCTGACAGCACGGGCCTTATGGCACGGCGAATTGTCGTGCTGGAACATAAATGGCCCTTCACCGAACTGCTGCCATAACGTAGGAAGCATGGAATTGTCTAGAATATCCAGATACTGTGTGGATGCTATGTTCCCCTCGACCACAACCAGCGGACCAAGTCCAAACCAGGAGAAACGACCACACCATCACACGCACCAGAAAGCTTTTTTCAGCAAGACACTAATCGCCATCAGTTACTGGATCGTTTAGTGGCTGATGGCAACGTGTCCCGGTAGAGGAGTTTTAAAAAAGCCCTATCAATTTTAGGACTGACACACTCAAGTACCAGCTGCTCCCCTGGCAAACGCCACACAAACGATCGCTAGAGTGTGAAGCGTGATTGTTCACTCCACATGATGCTCTTCCAACGGTCCATCGACCAACACCGTCGCTCTTTACGGCAGGCCATACTAGGCTTGTAGGCAGCAGCCTGACCTGTGTACCCTAAGGCATGGAGCTCCCGACGAATCGTTACGGTGCCTGCTGGAAGTCCTGCCGCCGTTGTTCACCTGGGACAGCCCTGTTCTGCCATACCAACCGCTTCAGAGCCCTCAGGTCTCTATCGGTCAGCATGCGGGTTCGGCCATCTCCATGACGTCGTGTTTCTACTCCTTCACATTTCCACTCCTTCACATTTCCACTTCGTGATAATAGCATCTACGGTCGACTTTGGCAGGTTCAGTGTCACTTCCTATGGCACCCTATGACTACTCCAGGTTGAAAATCTCTCAGCTGCTTTGATAGTGGCATTTTACCTCAGCACGTGGTAAGAAATTACTCCACATGATCGTACTGTTTTATAACGAATATATTCAAATTATTATCCGAATTTGCATAAGTTGTTCCACTACGGCAGGTGTCCACTTTTAAATGAGCAGGCAGTGTATTTTAAAAGCATTTTTTTTTTCGTTTTTAAACTTAAAATAAAATTTTAATAAAATATACATTAATAGATTAAGTGGAAACTCTCCTTTATAAATTATAACAGAAAGTAGATAAAATAAATTAAAGAACTGCACATTTTATTGTGCAGAGATCGCTTTAAAACTTAATCTGTTAAATCCAAAGTTTCAGGATATATTCTAGGGACCAAAAACAGAAAACGTCATATGAACATGGGGTCGTAAACTCTTCTTTGTAGAGTTATAACGGTTTGAAGGTGTCCTGTAGTAGAAGAAGAGTTGCCACAATTCAAAGAACCCGCTGAAGAAAACTGCTCTTTTCAATATCAGATTAACTGCTGACGTTTGATGGTATGCATTTCCATGGTATTTTCCAACGAGTTCGCCAATCCGTGCGGCAACGTGCACAGGCTTCCATTTTGAGCATTTGCTATAGCAAGTGTATTGTCTTGTTCTACCGCAGAAATAAATCACACAGTTGCAACTTCTATACGCTTTAACGTTAATTTCGTCTACTGCATGACACTTTCAAACCGTTATAACTCTAAAAAGAAGCGTTTTCGACCCCATGTTCACATGACACTTTTTGCTCTTATGGTCCCTGGAACATATCTTAAAAGTATGTACAGATCAGACATACTGTCACGTATAAAAACTAAGAATATGAGAGTACGCAGTGGAATGGCAAGATACGTGAACAGAGACGTGAAAAGATTAGAATTGAAAATGTTTATTTCATAAAGGAATAAATTATTGAAAAGTATATATCTTCTATCTGCTTAAACTTAACCAATATTGACAAAACTAAGATACACAAAAACAATTACGCCAATTGCCGAAACCCGGCTTAAATCTACTTATAATTATCCACCAAAATTCTTAGCAATAATAAATCTTGTTACAATACAGGAACAGAACATCAAGTGGTCTTCATGAGCCACAACAATCGGAAGCAAAGATTATCATCCACAGTAACAAGGAAAACTAAGCTTAGAGCTAAAATAGTTAAATTCCAATAGCTAAATATATATCTATAAAAGAGATTTCCTAACTCCACTCTTTACATACAGCTTATGATTACAAAAAATATTAATGTTCAACAATAAGCGACCTATCCATTCACCCTTCGTCAAAACGAATTGTTTGTTGTAGCATTCAGGCAATTCGTATTAAAGAATCAATACCGTTAGAACACGAACCATTCATCGGCACTGAATATGTGTACCGAGTTTCAGTATTCTAGGTTATCGGGAAGTTGGTTTAATGTTGATTGCAAGATTCGTACCATACAGATAAAACAGATCAACAGACAAACAGATAAATAGATAAACTTGCTGGTGAGTGTAGAATAAAAAATTGGATGCTCCCATTACGAGATCTTTCGAAGATAAGATCTTAGAATTAGCTACATCGGTTCGATATCGTTAGGAAAAAAATACAATTGGGTTCTTAAAAAATGGATGGTATACGGACTAAAAAATCCATAAAGTAATACCTGCATCACATTTCAACAAAGTTATTTAATTTTACACGAATGCACATTTCTTCTGCCATGCAGTCATCTCTCAGCGTGATTTCATTCATTAGCTTAACTCGCGCAGAATTATGCTTGCATGGTAGCAGAAATGTGCATCCGTGAAAATTAAGTAACTTTGGGAAAATGTGGTATCATTTTCTGGATTTCTTCACTGTTAGTATCCACAGTATTAAAGGTAATTTACTTCCTTGTCTTTCATTTTTTTAAAATTGAGAATTTAGCTCACTCAATCCTCTTCCCCTCCACTACAAATTTTTGATTTTATCTAAAACGGTTTTTCCATTGAAAAGACTTCCTATTGCTCAATGATTCAGAATCTTAAGAAAAAATAAGAAAGAACTCTTGTGTGGAATTGCCTTTTTAGTAAGGAAAAATCTACCAAAAAACGATATGAAACGCCGGATGTTTTTTGTGCTTTTCCTTCTTATACACTTCAGAAACTTAGAGAAATTGAATTCTGGCCCGCTGTACAATGTAATGAAATGTTTTCGCAATATTCTGTTTACTTGCCAGATCTTTATTTTGTACTAATGAGCGATAATTCTATTTAGATAGTTTATAAATATAATCCCATCATTCGATCTCATCATCGGATAGCTCTTGTTTCCTGGACGGTACTCGGATGAAATCGTTCCCCTATGTGTCGGCATACTTCACATGACCATCAAGTCCATCCAGTGCAAATCGGGACTCCTCTGTGACTAACACGTTTCGCCAGTAGCGGAGTTGCAAATGTTGGTGTTGTCGGACAAACAAAAATCAGAAACGTGCCATCCCGTACTTCGAAAAAGTTCATTTTGCAAGGAACTGTGCGATTCCTCAAGGCTTTAACTCGCAGTAAACAGTGGTATCCCTGTGCCTACTTTGCCCAGGTCGCCTGTGGATAGTTCCTGTCCTTTCGTGCGGTCGTTCAGTCTCCAGATCACAGTCTGTGAAACCCTGTACAACACGACACTGTGTATGACGTTCCTGAAACAAAATCTGCCTGGAAATAAACTTAAGGCCACTTGCAAATTAATACTTGGTTTGTTACCATTAAACTTAACTACTTCAATTAAGCGATCTGTCATTGAATTACACAATATCATTCCATGCACGAATAAGAGCATCCTTTAGTTGTTTAGTCGAGTTACTGTATATTGGGTGCCGTTGCATAGACAGTCCTAACTAAATCACGCCACAGATCAGGACTGCATGATGGCCACTCTAAAACATTAATTGAACGCTGTCCGAACCACTGGAGTGATAATTCAGCTGTATATATGGTGCAATTATTTTGCTGGAATAAAATTTGGATCATTTAATTCACCCTTAGAAGTAAAAAATAATTGCCCACTGTATCTTGCTAATCTAGAACTTTATATTTGGGTTTAACAAATGCTACCTCTGATTTTCCACTTGCTAAAAATGCACACCAAATCATAATAGATCCTCCACCCATAACCCTTCCTGAAATTAATTTCTCCTCTTGTCGTAAGTCATGCGAGTAGTATTGGATTCCATCTAACCCATCAAGTTTAAATTTCTTTTCATCGCTGAATTCAACATGGTTCCATAAGTCACTATCGTCTATGTCAGCTCTTGCAAACTTCATTCTGCCTCCATATGCTTAGGAGTTTAGGAGCCAGCTTTGGTTTTGCCTTCATTTTGATATAAATGTAACTTCCATTGGAATGTAGTACATTTCTGGTTGTTCAAGAAGTGACAGGTAAATACATCGCTATAATAATCACAGATGATGATGCACCTGGTGATGTTACCATTCTCAAAATGCCTCGGTTTGGTGGACGTCCTGGACTCTTTTTTACACCATACATTTTAGGATTTTTCAGAAAATTGTGATTAACAGTTTTAGATTTTCCAATTACTGCAACAATTTCACATTGCCCTCTTTTACCCTCCAAACATAAACCTACATTTTTGCCCATACTTACTTATTTTTGAAATCCGCTTATCCGTTAGGATCGCGAGGGCAGCAGCCCTATGTCCTCGATGGTGTATGTCCTCAATGGTAATACCCAAGACTCGAACCTAGATTCTCCATATAGTCTAGCCACTTGGTTCTAGGCCGACCCTTTGGTCTCTTACCCACCGGCTTGGTAAATAGCAATTGCCTAGGAGGACCATTTTGCGGCATCCGTATCACGTGGCCATACCAATGCAACTAAGACCTCTCAATGCGGAGAAGTACCGGCTCAACACTTAAAGACTCCCTTACTGTACTGCTGTGACTCTTTAAGAAAGTTTATTTCCAGGCAACTCTAATTTTACGAGTGAGGATCGAAAAGTAACGCACAACAATTTTTTATGGAATACTATTTTAGCCCGAATATTCAAATTTGACAAATTGATACTTTGAATCTTTCGCAATGGCTTGATCGGTGTCGCCCTAGTGGAAGGACAGTTAACTACTAAGTTAAAGATGGCGCGTTTGCTAGCACCGTCAACTTGAGAAGAATAGCGAGGTGTAGTCCGTTTTTTTGTAGGCCAATCGAAAAAATTGCGAGTGAAATCTACAGAGAAATGTTGGAGGCGTTTGGTGCTACTGGACCGTAGCAACATCTCCAGGTGGTGCATATTCTTCGAAGAGGGCCGACGAAGCACATTGAGGAGTTTGGCTCGGAGGTGCTCAAACGTCCACCCTACAGTTCAGACCTCGCATTACCGGACTATCACCTCTTCGGACCAATGAAGAAATTCCTAGATAACCAACGCTTTGGCTCGGATGAAAAATAATGATATTATTTGAAAAAATGGAAGGAAAAATTCTGCGATCTGTATTCGAATTAGGAACCACGAATATCACGCTGGACGCCTCTACCAATTGGGCTATCGCAGACACTGTACAGACATGTTGTCACCAAGTAGTCAAGATGGAGAATTAGCTCCAGACTCCTCCATTTTTTCAAATAATATTATTACATGATGTTTGGAGAATTAGCTCCAGTTCTCATTCATTATTTCGGATGAAAAGGTTAAATGAGCCATGCGCAGGTGGCTATACAACCATAAAACGGGGTTTTATGAATGCGATATATTGAATCTGGTGCCACGAATCTGGTGCTACGAATATGAAATGCGTCGAGAGACTTGGTGCATATATTGAAAAATAGGTAAAACCTACAGCTTTCTTGTGCATTTTTTCATTTTTGCTCATTATTAAAAATGCTGCCACAAAAGACTGTTGTGCGTTACTCTTTGATCCTCTCTCGTTTATACTAAAGTTTCCAATTTTGTAAAAACTGCCAATTTGTAGTTTATTGATTTTTTTTTCTTTAAACAACTCTGATAAATGAGTTGGGTACATCTATATAGCAAATTATTTAAATGACTTTTATTTTCAGGATGGTATTATCATTTTTTCCAGGACTGTAATTTGATATCTCACTGCTTCCCTATAACAAAACTAGCTATTTTTTTAATAAGTGACCGTCAGTTTGCTAATATTTGTTTGTATTTGAAACATCTAAACAAATATAATTAAACCATTAAGGAATGACATAACCAAGTACCGAAAGGTTAAACACAACCATTCGCGGAACCATATTTTTAAACCGCCCTATGTTAACATTGTAAGTTTCTAATGGACCATAAAGATACCATTAAACCACGTACCTTCGAACCGATTTCGACTATCATTAATTTTGATACGTTGTATTCATTCATGACACATCATTCCAAGTTGTTTGATATATTACATGCCATATTTTAGCATTGAAAGTTCCAATGAACCATAATGGTTCCACTAAACCAGGTTCCTTGAAACCAATTTCGACTATCACTAATTTTACGTTACATTCATTCATGATACATCATCTCAATTTGTTTGATATATTACATGCCATATCTTATCATTGAAAATTTTTGAGAGTGTCATAAGGGTACCATTAGCGCACGTGCCATTGTTTCCATTACAACCATTTTAAAAATGGTTCATTTCCTAAACCATATTTATCAATTGGCGCAAATAGTAATTTATATCCGCTTCTATCTCGTCATTACGAATTTGTTTGATATATTACTTATTATATCTCTCCATTGAAAATTGCTAGATGGGGTCGTGAAGGTACTATTTGTGCACGTGCTATTGAACCGATTTAGCTAATATTTGTGATTGGTTCGTGCCATGTACCATATTCATCGACTGACGAAAATAGTAATGAATAACCGCTTCTATCTCGTCATTACGATTTGTTTGATATATTACTTAATATATCTTCCCATTGAAAATTGCTAGGCGGGAAAATAGAGGTACCATTTGTGCACGTGCCAATGAACCGATTTAGATAATATTTGTGATTGGTTCGTGCCATGAACCATATTCATCGACTGACGAAAAAAGATTTTGAAAATCTTTCATAGCCTCGGAGGAGTTAGAGTTACAGACAGACAGACAGACGGACAGACAGACAGACACGTTTCCCCACACTGATAGCATAAAGCACTTTTCGGAACTTAATATCGACATCATTGTAGACGTCATTAAATTAACATAAATATAAACGCTTAAATGTATATGAAGAAGTTAAAATAGAAATTAGGTTTTTTTTATACATAATCAAATAAACGATAATCATAATTATCAAAATTGAACTGGTTATTACCAAAACATATTTCAACACTCTTTTGACGATTTTACAAACATTCGTTACACTTTTATTATAAAATTAATGATTAAATCTGAAATAATTACAGACGGATAGGCTACATTTTATTTACAGGAAAAGGAGATTAGCTACAATAAATTTGTATGTATGTGCTTATGCTTTTATAGCTGTACGAGACAGACAAAGAAAGAACAGAACGACCATATGATGAAAGCTTGAAAAAAAATCTAAACATCAGTGGAAATACCGCATTGAGTTGCGACATAGCTTCGTAGAATTTTTTTTTTTTTTTTGCCAACAGCCGGAAACAATTGCTGCAGATGATTTCCGTTGACTTTCTTTGTTTATAAAAATCATCGCCCCTCATTAATGAATGAGCGTGCATAATGTCCTGTTCCAATTTCGAACAAACATTAAAAGTATAAATTTAATGACACAAAAAAAACACATTTTTCTTAAAAATAAAAAGCAAATCCAGAAAATTATCGGCATATTAGTCCGATTAAAAAAAAAAAAGGATAAAGATAAGACTTAACCTTGAAAAGAAAAATATATAACGCAATTTACTTGATGAGCTTTTGTTTTTTAATTTATTTTGGAGATTGTTGAAAGATAAATTTAATTTCTTAAACAGTATCACGCAGCACACATCAAACTTTTGCAGCATCGAAAACTTAGGTTTGAACAAAATAGAATTATTTTCATTTATTAGATCATTTTTCGGATGACCCACAAAATTATTCGTAAGAAAAGGAATTTGTCCTTTATTGAATGTTTCCTCAAACATATTTGCATAACATTTTTCTTCGACTCATTGTTCAATTTTTTTGGGGGCGTTACGGAACACCACAGCCTCGTGGACGCGCTGGACTGAGCCCGAATATCATGGAGGCCGCGGGCGCATTTTCAGTGACGCTGGAAAATCTTCTGCTAGGACTGATTCAACAATCACAAAGAAGAAAATTGTCCGTTTTTTTTTCTCAAAAAAGTAAACAACTCTATTGTTATTCTAACACTCCATCAATTTAGGAGATGCTAATATATCATATTTTCTTATCACAATTCATGTCATCACTAATGAGTTAATTTAGAAGTGAAAGATTAAGGATGTTCCATTCACGAGTTTTCCATTCATATTCCGCTCACACCTCATAATTAAAAACGCTTTGAAAGCATTAATTGGTTTATAGTTCTACTTAAATGTTCGAGGAAGTGAAAGTTAATACTTCTCTAATATGATTAAATTTGTTGCGACAATGGCAGTGATATCGGCTACGCTTGTTAACGGAAGTTAAACTTATCAGATATTGAATTGACTAGTGAGAAAGCAGACATATGCAACATGTAAGAGTGGGTTTAGTGGTTTGGAAATAATACTTCATGGCTTCATGGACGAAATAACATTTTTTATAATTTTCTCTCGTCTCGGTCTACTTCTGTCCCTTATTCTTTACAATAAAAATTGGTTCCTCGAGGAATGATTCGCTTTACATCGCCGCTTCTTCCTTTGAGAGCAGCATTTTTTTTTTCGAATAAAATATCAGAAAAAGCCATCTCGTAACGAGACGGATAGAGATGCAATACGCAGTAGTATCAGAAAGGGAAATTGCTGGAAAATCCGTTCGATTGAGCATTTCATAGAACGATGACTTTGGTCAATTGCAGATGAATCACGGCAGAAAAACAACACAACAGGAAGGGAGAAAAAAAAGGGATTGAATATAAATATGTTTGTATTCGGAGATGATGGAAAGGGGATGTATGTGCGGATAAAGGGTACAATAACCCCTTTTTCTATTGACGTAACAGCTTTATCGAAACTGTTAACGTTTTTGTTATTAAATCATTAATCATTAATAATTAGCTGAATTTAAAAAAAGAAACCCGCTTGATTCTTATTTGAAAATACTTTGCAAACGCTCTAATTTTTGTATTAATTTAAATTATTAATAAATACTATGCAGTGTTTTAGTTTTCTTTCTCACTAAATATCATGAAAATTAATTTATACTAGCTGATATGTCCGGCGTTGCTCGGAGTGTTTGTTTTGATGAAATTTTGCAATATCTGAATTTGAATATAAATAGAAAACCCTTAATAAAGTATATATTCACTTTGGAAAAACGAAAAGAATTCTTTAAAAGTGCTTGCACTAGAATTTTGTGTCCAATTCGGTGTGCCCAGGAAAATTCGACATTGCAACCTTAATATTTTAGAATATCAAAGAAAGCCTGTGAGTACTGAATTATTTCTGTCTATATTAAAAATACATCACAGATGGATTGAGAGAGTTGAAGAACTCTGTTTACAGCGTCATCAGCATCCCTCATCAGCATGTACCGTTTCAATAGAGTTGTATTCAGTCAGAGAGCGTGGAATCAAGTCCTGAATGTGGTTGTTTATATTGACAGTATCAGTTTTAACAGCAAAGATTGCCCTCTCACAAAATCAGTTGAGATCTTTATAATTTTCTAATATGTTTAGATAAACTTTATCTATAACTTCTCTAAAATAAGTTAATACATTACAAAAACTACTAGGTAACCACTAAAGTTCTTGCCGTTTTCATGTTGCCATAAAAGGAAGTGATAGAAGATATGCAAATGAGCGTACAGTGTGGTCCAAAATCTGTCAGGGGGGAGCAGGAAGGTTAGCCTGTATAAATACAGGGCTGTTGGGCATTCACATCAATCACAGCTTTTTGACTTCAAGGTGGGCTTGTCAGCAGCAGCATCAAGTCGCCGAAAGTGTCTATTCCTCTTATTTTAATTTGTTTGTCCCTACCCCCTTCTGCCTGATTTTGAGTAAAGATGATCTGCAATCACGAATGATCCGTAACATTTGCCTAGATACGGACAAAAAACTGGATGGTTAGAGTTTCTTTTCCGCGAAGCTGAGCCCTCTTTTTTTTGGTAAATATGAAAATAATTTTGTTTAAACTGTAAGGGAAAAGGCGGTTTCTAAATGAATAGATTCAGTTTCTAAAAACTTTCACTCCCCCCCCCCTCCTGCAACTGCAAGTTTTCGTGATATCGATGACATCGGGGAAATTGCATGTTACGAGGAATTTTAAAGAATGAAACGTTCTTTCGGGGAATCAATCGGCGAATCTCTTAATATTAGACGATATCATCTTAAATAATTGCGTTTGGGGATGATGCTGTGAATGAACGCACCGCAAGGCATTGGTTCCAGAAATTCAGATCGGTAGAATTTGCCATTTCTGATGAACCTCGTAGTCTAGTGAGTCTGGTGGACTGGTCGCCAAATGGTTCACTACGAGCTGCTATCAACTGGCCAAACCATCACTGGGGACCTGTACTCCCAGCAGTTGGAACGTGTGCAACAGGCATTGCAGCAGAAAGAGCCAGCATTGGTGAATCGCAAAGGGGTACTCTTCCTTCATGACAATGCCTGGCCACATGTGGCGCGGGTGGCCAGGGAAACCATAGAGCGGCTTGGCTGGGAAACTTTGTGTCATCCACCTTACTCGCCAGATCTTGCTCCAACGGATTATCACCTTTTCCATTCTCTGGATAACCATCTTAGTGGAAAATCCTATACAAATGATACAAACCTGCGAAAGGCACTCACGGACTTCTTTGAGCCAAGATCGGCAAGTTTTACAGCCAGGGGATTGATCAACTGGAGACAAGTTGGCAGAAGGTGCTAGATTACCAATGGGAATTACTTTGGGGACTAGAGATACGCTACTTTTTGTGTACATCATTTTGTTTTCCGGAATTAAAAGCGGCAAGAACTTTTGTGATTATCTAGTATATGAAAAATAAATTTTCTCCATTAGAGAAAGTATTCTCATCTTTTCAGAAAAAGCTTGAGCAGCTGCACGCCATAGAAGTTGTATTCTCTTATTTGTTTAAAATTAATTTCTTATATCTCTCCAAAGCTTTTAATAAAAAAAAGAAATAATAATAATTTTTATTTATTTATTTATTTATTTATTTATTTATTTATAGGGTGACCCAAACTTATCCAGCAAGATTGTTTAGGAATATTGTATGGTTCAAATGGAACAAAAAATAAACATTACATCTAGATTCGATCATGTGTGAGATATCGACTTTTGTCTATTTTCTTGTAGAGTTGTTAAAGCAAATAAATAAAACCCTTGCGATTGCAGAACATCACCTTGAACTACAAAGCAAAACTAAAATGATACAAGGAATAAGAATAAGAAGAAAGTAACAAATCAGTGTTGAGGAAGCCCCTCAAAATGGTTGCTCCCAGTTCCAATGCACTGGTTACAACTGCTCAAATCAACCGCCAAGTAAAAAAAAATACCTTTCACACACGTTACAAGTACGACGATTCCTTTTCCTATTTGGCATATGCAAAACAGGGAGAGTACATTTAAGAATAAATAGGTAAACCTACTTTTTTCTAGGAAAATACTTTAAATAGAAGAAAATAGACAAAAGTCGATATCTCACACACGATCGAAACTAGATGTAATGTTTATTTTTTGTTCCATTTGGACCATACAATGTTTCTAAACAATTATATTGGATAAGTTTGGGTCACCCTGTATATATTTATTTATTACTTTTATAACATTATCCTCCTTAACCCTTTATCGTTACCCCATAAAAAATTCATGAAAAAAATTTTGACTGTTGCTTATTATTACTAATCGTGTCAGGACTAAAGTTATCAAAAAAAATAATTTTTATGACATGTAATTATTTGTTAATGTATTGTTGCCATTATGGCAAGAAAACTATTTGTGAACCAATATATTTCATTACATAAATTACTTTAATTCATACAAATGTCATGACTGATGGCAACATTATCGATGAAGGGTTAAAAAGTGAATCATTAAGGCAAGCATCGTAGCTTTCGAAAAAGACAGGCCCTGGCAGTGAAAAGTCACCTGATCTTCGTAGCAAAGCAACAATGTAACCTTCATTGTTTCTAACAAACAAACAAATACTGATTGCTAAAATCCAAGATGAAAACAATGGAGATTACATTGTTGCTTGAACTAAGATGGTCAGGTGAATTTTCAGTGCCGGGCCTGTCTCTTTCGTTGGCTGCGGCATGTACCATTATTAATTTCTTCAATCATTGTTGACGCAACATATAAAGACGACCAGCCGATTGTTGACGCAAACACCACTGGCTGAATGTTCACACATGCAAGCAAACATATATAAACCAAGTCTATTTCATATATATAGATATAAAGATTATTAATTTCTACGTTTTTAAGAGACTTATCTCCAGTTTTAGATTTTTTCCATCATTGTAGTAGTATTATACAGCTGTGTGTTAAATTTCAACTTTATAACTTACTTCCAAGTTGCATTTTAAAACCGGACAAACATACTTACATTTTGCTTTATATATATACCGGGTGATCCAAAAGTGTGTTGCATTTTTTTATATTTTTTCACGAAACTTTGTATAACAATTCTTCGATAACAATTTGTGTTTTATGATATATCGGTTTTATGATACACCACCACCACCTGTGAACATCGCACGTTGTTTTGCTAAAGAATTCGTCACGGCAAAACAATTATTAGTTTCATGAAAAAATGTAACACACTTTTGGATCACCCGGTGGATGTAAACATTTTCTTCAAAATCCTTAATTATGGTTATATGAAAAGAACAATATTTCATTGTTGAGTGTTGTCATATGTTCTAGAATTTGTTATTTTTAAATTATTTTTTATTAACAAAACAAAGGCAAGCAGCACTTTGGGGTACTTTTTGCGTGAAAAACTACCAAAAACTTGATTTTGAGTTGATTTCTCTCGTCTTTCTGAGATCTTCAGTTTTGAGCAAAACAGCGCAGAAGATAGATTAACAATCAACTAAAACAGCACTTTGGAGTAACGTTTTTCTTTTTTACAAAGAAAACGAATTCCCTTCCGAATAAGTTGCACACAGAGTGGTAAGACCTTGATAAAAAAATACAACAAACAAACTGACGTTTCGAATAGAGATTATCCTTTTTAATTTGTTTCTTTGACAAAGGATAGTCGTTCTCCGAAACATCAGCTATTTTCAGGGTCTTACCACTCCGTGTCAAATTTTGGTTTATTCTAGGGTTGTTGTGTCTCCTTCTTTTCTTCTATATCCATCTTCCGAATAAGTAAAATAGCTTATTGTTGCTGATAACAAACTTAAAAAACTATGGATAAAATGAAAATGCCCACGTGCATATTCAACAACGAAATTTAACTGGTGTGATGTAGGATTTTACACTGCTTGAGAATACGCAATTGTATTTCGAACTCTCAGAGGGCTTCGAATTTGATTGAAATTTATACAGTCAAACAGAATTTCTATTGCTTGACTATGTATTTCTGTGATTATTTTGAGCAATAAAAAATCCAAATCAATATAGATCTGAATTGCAACGTTTACTCAATAAAAGCGTAAATTCTAAATTAATAAACATCTTAATTACAATTTATCTTTTAAGTAGGTAATAACGATAATAATACAGTATATAAGTAGATAATAATGATATTACTTACAATTCAGCATATTCTGATAGTAGGTAATAATGATAATAATTAATAATACATAATTAATAATAACCTTGAGCAATGATAGCAATGTTGTTATGAGAACGATCAATTCTCTTACAAATAGAGTTCAAAGATGCTTCGACAAACATGATGGTCATTTCAAGCCTCGCATGTGACAATTCAGAATGCGCTGATTTCCTCAAAATAAAGTTATGAAGTAATAAAATCACAAGTAATAAAATTATTAATTTAGAATTGTTCCTATTGCAAGACGCCCTGTATTTAACTTTTAATTTCCTCCTCATAGTATTGCCTGCATATTTAACAGGACAAAATAATTTTTATGTCTTTACTGGCGAATTACGTACATTATGCATCAGTTCATTTTGAAAGTTCACCTTACTTTAATTGCTATGACTACCATTTATATTTCATATTAAATATCGGAAAATGGGCTGTGACCATAAATCAAATCAAAATTTAAAACTGGCCTATCCGGATAACTATAACATTTATAATAACGTGGAAAATCTCAATTAAGTCAGAAGATTGACAAAGATGCATCAAAATCATCTCGGTAGTCCTTAATATTGCCAAGATATCGAAGTTTGCAGATTTCGAAAGTTCGGGACTTTCGGGTGAGCCAGTGGGTCATGAATTTTTTCTTGGCACTCGATATGCTATTGGTTGATACCGATATGACTCTCTTAGATTTACAGCTTTATCCCTTCCGTTTCGTTGTTCCTTTTGTCTCAGCTCCTTTCTCTCTGATCACTATAAGATGTTTGACTTTTTCCTCTTGAGGTGCTGCAGCTCCCTATAAATGCACTTTTTAGCATTGCTCAATCATATAAATTATGACGAAATTTTCTATTTTGGCCGATATCTAAAAATTATATGGAATGCAAACCAAGATTTTAGTCAACTCGGCGCGCCATTTCACATCCACATGATATATTATAATATTATCTTGGATTTTTTTTTGCCGAAAAAGAATCTTGATGTTGAAAATTCAAATTTCATTGAAAATTTCCTCTTTAGAAGATGCTCCGTGCTGAAATATAAATTCAGAAACACTGAGCTTATCTTTAAGGTACTGAAATATCCTGCGGAAAAATTTGAAATATTCTCACGTTTCTGTACAAGGTTATATTTTTTTATAACTTCTCTGACTGACGATATACATTTCCATTGAAATTTTCCACCACTACCTTAAGCGAAAGGCAACAAAATTTTTCGAAGATTGTATTACCTGCTGCTGGCAATAGTCTATGTGCTTAACTTACTAAAAATTTCTAACATTAAAAGATAATAAATAAAAAAATAAATAAATAAACATTTTTTTATTCCAGTGTTCTTGTGTCTCGTCCTTTTTTCCTTCTACATCCGTCATAACATTAAAAGAAAAAAATGAGGTGTGGTTACCACACGATTTTCTTATACGTAAATGTCTTGATCCAAATACAGAAAAAAATTAAACAACTGTCTAAAATGGCTACTTCCGATAGAAATTTTGAAAAATTTTGTTAACAAAAGTTGTTTAAAATTGTAAACACAGCACTTTTCAATCCGTTCAAAATTTTCATAAACGCAATGGTTAACGAAATATTTCAAAATTTATATTTTGGCGCTGGAGTAAACTGATTCTGGCTTCCGGTTCACCGATTCCACTGGAAAACTAATCAGACCTCCCGAGGAAGATTATAATCTTAAGTTTAAAGACCAAAAAAAGTTTGGTCTCGATAGCTTTAGCCGTTTGGACGCTATCGTGGATACACACACACAGACTGACAGACAGACAGACATTTTCCAAAAATCACTTTTTCGTAATCTAGGTACCCTAAAACGTGAAGATCAGTGAAAATCTCGAGGTCGAAATTTTTCGTGATTACAATACTTCCTTATACTACGTATAAGAAAGTAAAAAGAACAATTAAATAAGAAAATTGGTAGCACTGATAACGCCAACTTTGGTAAAGAAATCTTACAAGAAAAATAGCCTAATTTTTGCGTGCTCTTTTCAAAAAAAAAAAATTGTTTAAGGCATCGAAATTCATGAGTTAGCAGTCTGTAAAAATCGCTGGGCTGGGTGAAATTGACTATAATAAACGCCTATCAGTTGACTTTGGCACTTCAGCAAAATCCAGATTCTACCGCCATGAATGCTTTCAAAATTGAGATTACCCGTAAATTTTTTAATGTAACATACAGAGTGATTCAAAATGATGTCCGGCATTTCAAAATTTTACTATGCATTTATTTTATAACATAAACTAAATCCAGACCGGGTTTAAAATGCAGGAAAACTAAAATATTTTTCACCTTCCCGCAATTGGAGGCTGTAGTGGCGCTAGTGTTCGATAAAAGTAAAGATGGCGTCTTGGTGTAAGCCACAGATATAGAGGAATAGATCGGCAATGCCATTGTGTTCGTTGAAGCCTCGCTTATGTTCCGCTGCCATCTTAGGTCACTACAGAATACGAAAAATTACAACCAAACACCACACACGTATTCACCATTGTACCTTGTATTTTATTCTAACTTACTTAATTAACTTTATAGCATTAAATATTCTAAGAAAAAGCATATGAATCGAATACTTGCTGCTTACACGTGTAGTACGGTAAGATGGCTTAAGTCGGCTTCACTAGCGCCAATGAGAAAGGTACGGGCATTGCCGATCTATTCCTCTATATCTGTGGTGTAAGCCAACGATATGAAATGAGTAGATCGCTCACGAGCTGCTTTCAGCGCCACCAACGCGTCCCCATTTGAAAGCCTGTCGGCCATTGCTTTGGTTGGCAAAAAATGGCCTTCATCGTATGTTTACGTTTGAAGTTTGCGTAGACAAACACAGTAAAACTCAATGCCGATTTCTTGTCCAGCTTTAAATTGTAGTAATAGATATATTAAAGGTTCACCACTGACCTTTCACAGGTGGGTTTTTATCTTTCTGGCGTCTTAGAATGTTTTTCTCCTGTAAAAATCCTGGTCATCTTTTATATCGTGGTTGTTGATACATAAAAGATGTCGATATTCAACCATGTTACCGTCGTTTCAGTGATACCAGAATGATTGTTTAGAGGCATTTATGAAATTATATACCGCATTTATTAAAAAGCATCTAAATTTGGGAGAGGTCGCTTAAGAAATTTCAGACTACAAGCACGATGTTGGTGGGGGGAGGGTGGCGATGTTGTTCTGCCAACCACAGTAATGGCGCCTACACTAACAACACTAACAATAGAGATTAGTTCCACTGTTCGCTACCTTCAAATTGCCCCAAAGATGGCGGCCATATAAGCGATCTACTCATTTCATATCGTTGGTGTAAGCAAAAACAAACTCTATAATTTTAGTCCAGCGGGCATTTCGTAGGCAATTTCATAAAGATTGCCCTACTGAAAAAAAAAGCAGCTGCAAGTGGTATGATCAATTTCTGGAAACTGGATGTCTTTGTAAACGCAAAAGCACGGGAAGGCCACATTGAAGTGAAGAAAAGGTGGAAGCAATAAGGGCCACGTAGACCGTGTGACTTTTTTCTGTGGGGATTTGTGAAAGACGCAGTGTACATGCCACCGCTTGCGGACAACTTGGATAACCTGAAAACACGGATTCGTAATGCTTTCGGACTAGTAACAGCAGACATGCTGAAAGAAGTTTGGGATGAGATTGACTATCGTCTTGACATTGTCCGGGTAATTCGAGGGAGTCACATAGAATATTTGTAATGCTAGAATCAATAAAAGTTTTCCTGTATTTTAAACCCGGTCTGGTTAGTTTATGTTGTAAAATAAATGTATAGTAAAATTTTGAAATGCCGGACACCATTTTGAATCATCCTGTATTTTTTTCATGCATAATAACGGGATGTTATCAAAATTATTCATTTGTAAGTAAACGATAAATGATGGATTCATTTTTAAACGTAAAATGTTTGATATCCGGTAATGTTATATTCTCTTTTAGAATTAGAGGAGTTTGATATATTTACTTACTTACTTTTCAAACCCGCTTATCCGTTAGGGTCGCGGGGGCAGCAGCCTATGGAGGATCTCCAGCGGTCGCGATCTTCTGCCATCAGGCGCATGTCCTCCCTGGTAATATCCAAGCGACTCGAACCCAGATTCTCCATGTAGTCTAGCCACCTGGTTCTAGGCCGACCCCTTGGTCTCTTACCCACCGGCTTGGAAAATAACAACTACCTGGGAAGACTAGTTTGCGGCATCCGTATCACGTGGCCATACCAGCGCAACTGAGATCTCTCAATGCGGAGAAGTAGCGGCTCAACACCTAAAGATTCCCTTATTGTGCTGCTGTACACTCTATCTAGTAGGGTAGCACCTGCCACACCTCTCAGAAATCTCATTTCGGCCGCTTGTACCCGCGATCGCACTCTTTCGGTCATTACCCAAGCCTCATGACCATAGGTGAGAATGGGGACAAAGATAGATTTGAAGACGGAGAGCTTGGCTTTGTTACCCAGCTCGCGTTTCGTTACCACGGATCGCCACAGTTCACGTCTGACACAGCTTGCTGCACCGATCCGAGCATCCAATTCTTTCTCCTGCCGTCCATCACTCGTGAATGCAATCCCGAGATACTGTACTTGAATTTCTCCACCTGTCTCAATGAGGCTCCCCTGACATGGAGAGCGCACTGAGCAGGTTGTCTTGAAAGCACCAGAACCTCGGTTTTAGCCACACTGATCTTCATCCCAGCTTCTTCACATTTGGCTGCAAACCGGTCTAGTGCATGCTGAAGGTTCGTGCGAGAAGACCCAAGCAGGACAAGGTCGTCAGCAAAGAGCAACCTCTCCACCAGGCAGTTGCCCACACAAACACGCTCATCGCCTCGGCTGCCCCTGTCTATCCAGTCCATAAAGATAATGAACAAGAGGGGCGACAGTACGCACCCTTGGCGGAGTCCAACACCCACGGTGAACGGTCTTGACTTAATGCCATTTATCCGGACACACATCTGAGCTTTCGTACAGAGACATGATAGCAACCAGTAATTGCCGATGATATGTTTCATTGTTTAATTTTCTCGCCAATGAGTGTCCCAAATTCATTTATTTTAAAAATGGTACAGATTACAGCACACTCTAAACAAATGTTTTCGTTTGTTTTCATCATCCCAAAATCATTACGAGGCATATTTATAAATTTTTCATTTGTGTCTCATGATATTATTTACATTGTTTAAACAAATTTAGATTGTGTTGAAACTGGCAAGTCGAATGAAGAGCTAACCTGTTGAAAATATGAATTATTTATGCATTCTCTTGCATACAACCTGTCACCAGTTGTCGATGACGTGCATAATTAAAGTGATTATCAAAATAAAGAGAACAAAATCGATACGCTGTGATATTATGCTCTTATTTTTGCTTGTCTAAATAAAGTAACCGAAAATCGATACGTTCGTTCTATTTTAACCCCACATAAAAAGAAGGAATCATATAAAACTTTATTATTCGACTTATCTTTATGACACTTCTCTCAATAACTTTAAAAGACTATTAAAAGTTATCCAGAATTAACAGATAGTGGGGAAAAAATAGGAAGATCCAACAAGATGGCCCTTTCTAATCCATTAAGACTGAAACTTTAATTTACAATGTGCCATTAGGTTCCTGTGGCTCATAAATCATGTTATACAAAACAATTTGTAATACGCAATAGATGCAGCAAAAGAACGTGATCGATACTCAACGTGGATCACTTGCTCTCTGCAAAATAAGAGGGAAATTAACTTATAACCCAAATCAAATATATTTTTCTATGCAATCCCCGAAATACGAATAAGCATTTTTTTTGTTATGATTCCTATATGCAGGTATTTAGGAAGCAAATGTTTCTTTTTATGGGCTTCATAGAGTCAAATTTTACTTTTTAGACTACATTAAGGCTTATTATATAATTTATTTTTGAGACTAAATAGGAAGGTTACTTACAAAGTCATGACAATTGTTTTTTTTTGCAGACAAATGTATTGTTATAGAAACATTTCATAGTATGCATATGAAAATACACAATGTACTTTACTAATAATGTCTGTTGCATGGGAAGTATTGTAGACAATGGAGAAGAGTAAAAATAAAAAAATAAAAATCCATCTACCGTAATAATGTTGAGCACAATAGTGTGTAAGCGCATTAACACATTAAGAACTTTCGAAGTAATCTCCAAGGCAATCAACCGTTCGCTGCCAACGATGAGGAAGGCGACGAATGCCATCAGCTGCTCCATTGTCCAATCTGGTAATATCGCGTCGCATTGTGTTGGCGATGTCTTCTCGTGTAGGGAAGCGTCTCCCGCGCAATGGAGCTTTCAATTTCGGTAAAAATCGAAATCGCATGGTCACAGATCGGGTGAGTAGTGGGGGGGGGGGGGGCTAGTATTTCCCATCTCAACATTAAGACTATTGTGCTCAACATTATTACATTAATTTTTTTTTTATAAGCTGTTATTAACTTTGCTGTGTTAGTTTGTTTAGGTCAAATCTTGTAATCAATATTAAACCAACTTTCCGACAAGCTAGGGAGCTGCAATTTACACACTTATGCAGAATCGATGACAATTTATGATAAAGAAAAAAATTTTCAAATCGGTTCATTGGTTCGTGTTCTAATGGTACTAACTCATTACTACGAATTGATTGTTGTAACAATTGGACATTTCGTTATGTCGAGAGTAAATGTATCTATTGTTTATTGTTGCAAAATTAAGCTGTATTGTTGCCACTAAATAAAACATTATAAAAGCTTGGTTTGATAAAACCTTTTTCCTCTTAACTTGTTTATTTTTACTCTTCTCCCTTGTCTACAGTACTTCCTGAGTAAGCCATTTGGCAGACATTATTGGTTAAATACATTGCGTATTTCATATTTATATTATGAAATGTTTGTGTAACAATTTGCCTGCAAAAAATAATTGCCATGACTTTGTAAGTGACACAAATTTTCTCCATAATATTATTCTTAGGTCTTCTTATGTTAATTATTCTGATGATATTGCACAAGAAGGAACACCAAGGATACAAACTTAGTAATAACAGGGCTACGATGAGGAGCAGTATTATTTATTTACCTCGATTTGTGAAATTCCCCATTTCATAATCAGCTTTTATTCTTTTTCCTTTCGCAAACCGGGAGATCTTTATAATTTTTCGGACCTTTTCTTTTACTTTTTTCAATTTATTATATAATCCAAAGATTATCTTATATTGCCTGTCTTCTTTTCTGATTACATGGATTTTTCACGAATTAACTTAAAATAAAAGCATACAATGTAGAATAAACGAGAAACGAGTCGAGTTTCATTTTTATTTTTAAACAGTTCCATGATTTCCATTCTCATTCTTATTTCAACATTCTTAACAATATTTTCTTCACTCAGAAGAGCACTTTATTCTTTCTTTCTTACTGAAAAAACTGACTGTAAATTTGACCGAGAAACTGACTCATTTTCATTGATCGAAATCTTCCCGTGATCAAATGGCGTTTTATTCCTTCACAGCTTTCGTAATAATTTGAGGGAACATGAATGGGATAACAAAAATATATGCTTAAAGAAAAGGCGGTCAAGGAAGATTCTAACAAAAGATGAAATTAAATTATTTTTTAAAAATCTCATCCTATTTTATATTGGATATGCAAAGAAACTGTAATATACTTATATAATGATCAAATAACAAACTGTAAAATGTAAAACACAAAAAATATTTCAAATAGTTGCCATACAAAATACGGATCGAGATAACGTGAAGCAACTTTATGCAAAGTAGCTGCGAACAATATCTTGTGCTTTCAACGATTGCGAATATTTGAATTAATCTGTTTGTAATTATTATTTAACTTAAGGATATCCGAGTACAATCTATTTTTATATGCAGAAAATAACAACAGGTGCGGCTAGATTTGGGCTTACACAATGTGGTGATTTTTCCTTTCTCGCCTTCTTTACCATAATAGAGTCTTTACAAAAGGATGAGATTTGTAAGCGAATAAAATAGCCATTTTCCGCTCTACACGGATGCAACATGCCCCAATAGGAAGAGCTGGGCCATGTCCAAGTTTGAAATGTTTTTATCGTTTCCTTGAATGGCATACATCAATACGATAATTAAATTCCTCCCGTACCCGGCAAAGTCCGGCGATATGACCTGTACTGTAGTGTACGCTTATCTGACCACAAAGATCTTGGAGGGACGTGAGTAAAGGTGGTCTTTAAAGGGCAATCCTAAGGTCGTACACAAATTATTAAAATCGAAAGATCAGCCATTGATAATATCGTGGTATATTTAAATTTTTTTTAATTTGAACCTTAAACATGTGAAAGAACAAAAATTCTGAAATGAATTTCCAACAGCGGGGTGTCCATCTTGGGTGAGACCGTGACGTCAACGGAGGCATGATCTTTGCTTCAGTATAAATTAATACATCGCACGCGAGGAATGTTTTAATTAAAAATTAAATTTGAGAGATTTAACACTTCAACAGATAAATAATCAAAAAATTCATTAAAATGGCAGGTTATTAATTTTAAATTAACTGATAAAGCTAAATTTTGAAACAAAAAGCCAAGTCTGAATTTTTTTTCAACAATAACAATCTCTTTTTGGACATGAATAATTTTATATTTTTGAACATAAACAATTTAATGTGACCCTTTACAGTGATGGCGTTGGGACGCGATTTCTGTCCCTGCTGTCCATTCTTTGTACACCTTCACTTCAGCGGACCGTGCACAGTTCACAAATCGCGCCGTTTCGGAGATGGTGCCACCCTTGCTGCGATAGCCTGTTATAACCCCGTTTTGGATGTCCGTTAAATCCGGACGTTTACCCATCTTGAGGCTCGTGTACCTGCCGTTTGGTGCACCAGCTTTAAAGCTTTTTCAGCCTGTTATGCAAATTTTGCAAGGTGTAATCGTTGTTGGGGCAAACCATGCGTGTGCCTTGAAGAGGTGCTGGTCATAATTCATTGATATGACAGTGTATGTTTTGCATGAGGATTAAATTATCTTCTCGTCGTTGGAGTCTTTCTTTCTCGTAGATGATCATCGTTATTGTCCAAGGAGCCAGAGGAATATTTCTGAACATTCAAGTGACGTTGTTGTTGAATCTGAATCTTCGTATATCTGGACGGCGCATGTACGGTAACCGATAATTGTAAATTGGAAACAGTCTTGTAACTCAGAGTGTAGAGCTCTTGTTTGGCATTCGAGGGAATTTGAAATGCTCTCACTAGATTGACGCCCTTCCCCCACTTGTCAAACCTGTATCTTGTGCTTGTGATGTTCTCTCATTAAAGAACCTTATTGTGGAGCTGAGTTAGTTGAAGTCTTGTTCTTTTTTTTGGTCAATTGATAAGTTTGACCCTTACCCAGGATCATTCCTGGTCGCCTCATTGGGGTTGTGGAGATCCAATCCCCATGAAGGTCACAAGAGGTGTAGCCTAATTGGCATTAGTGTTGTGAATGATAATGTAAGAGGTATTTGTGGGGTGAAGAGAAATATAGTAGATGTAATTTGGAAGTCCGCTGTGAGATGGTTTGGGCATATGGAACATTGAGCGATGAATATCTGAATGCTGGCCGGGTGGGTTGGATATGCGAAATATGGACATAGGAGGCTAAGGAAAGTGGAGCATCAGGCGAATGAGTGATAGTGGATAAGAAGCAAGGATTGTACAGTATGTAGAGAAAGGGATGTGTGGCGTTGTTTGATCAAGGTAATTCAACCTCAAGTACTGCCTACCCTCCAAGGAGTAATAAGACGTGTTGTTGTCATTGTTGATCTAAAATTTAATCTGATGCGAGTGATAGTCACAGATGGGATAATTTCATTAGTCTTCGGGGTCTTTAAAGCTCACATGATAAAGAAATATAATTATAGGATATTTTCTGCAGTCTTTTGACTTTTCTACGATCACAAAAGTTGAAATTGCCAGGCTTAAAGGTGACAAAAAGCAATAACATTTTCTTATAATTCGTTTTTCGTTTTGAGTCTGTCTGTTTCATTACATTATCCCCAAAGCAACTTTCTGTTACTCCATTCACAATTATCGACCCGTTCAAGATGTTTTGTTAGGAACAGTATTTCTTAACCTGTGCTCCCCAGCCGCTCCAGGAAAATAAAATAAATAAAAATTACTGAAATAAATAAATAACAACAATAATAGGTTATTAATAATATAAATAAAAATTATCGCGACCTGTCGCGCAAACTATGTCCGAGTGATTTGGCCATTCCTGAAATTGATTGTCCGAATGATTTCTTGCCTAAGGGGCTCCGCCATGGAAATTTATTCTAAAAAGTGAGTCAGAAGGTTTAGAGGCACATCAGATTATCATATAAATCGCATTTAGCCATATATTGATCATGCACGATGTATAAATGA
Organism: Rhysida immarginata; assembly: GCA_023313115.1. Taxonomy (NCBI): domain Eukaryota; kingdom Metazoa; phylum Arthropoda; class Chilopoda; order Scolopendromorpha; family Scolopendridae; genus Rhysida; species Rhysida immarginata. The sequence continues at coordinate 1,993,202 of JAHWFO010048912.1, forward strand.
ACGTATTTAATTGTTGAATTGTGATAACAGATTCTCATTTCATTTTTAATGAAATCAAAAGATTAAGAGTTTGTTGCAATAAGTAGTAAAGCTTGCTTGTTCACGTTTTATCGCTCTAATTAAAATCCACTTATCACGCCTCGACAAGAAATTGGCGCCACATTCTAAAAATTTTACGAAAACTAGATTACTCATTCTCTCACTAATTAACTGTTTAGAGCATTGCGAGAGATGTTGATGTTAGCCTGCAAACTCGACTGAGGAACTCGAATTCTGCTTGAGCAATGAATATTAAAGTTTATCCTTATGAATATTCTATGATGTCTGTTGGAATATTATTATTTTGAGATTTTTATACAATATTTTACTCGTTGTGAATATAATAAAGTTTGTTCGAAACCATCGATTTCGTAATTTTTGAGCCCGTGAAATAAGCATTAAAAGCAAGTAAAATGTCAGTACAGTGAAATGGGTTTGAACAAAGTCTAGTTCATGAAAAAAGGCGCTTTCACAAATTTATATTTAATTAATGTTTGAGGCGATTTTTAATTAAACGCTTTTTAAAGCAACGTTTTTAAAAACAAGCACATATTTAAAGTCTCCTGGAGTTCGTAATAATTCCTGGCCATAAAGTTTTGAAAAACATTTGGGAGAAACTTATAACGGATAAAAAGCAGTAAGGCTTACTTACAACACCGCATTGTTAAGCTTCCCACTGTTGCAGTTATGAAGAATTTTTTTTATAGTTTACGTTATAAATGATAACGATCGAGATACGTTGGTTCTTAAGATTAAGTTAGGCAAAGCTATTTCTTTTAATTTTATTAAATGACATAGTAATGAATTGAAAATTTCCTCGTCATTTTATAGGACGAGAGTGGTAAAACCCTGAAAACAACTTATTTTGGATAGATACTATCCTTAGTCCAATTTCGGTTTTATTCCAGGGTTTTTGTGTCTTCTCCTTCTTTTCTTCTACATCCGTCACTCGTCCCTTTATAAGAAAGTTATGAACAAAGAATTAAAAACAGCAAATTCTCGTAGACTTCTCATATACCAACGAACGGTTGCTACATTTAATCGATCTTCGAACTGCAGTAAATTTTTAATTTTTAATTTGTTATAATGAGAAAAAAAAATACGAATTCGTGTTTTTCCATCGCTCTCCACATATTTTTTTTCATTAACAGAACGATGTTAAAGCGCAAGCTACTTAAAAACATCATTACGGTATTTGCGAAATCGGTCGTTCCGTTTACCAATTTTTTTCGAATTTTTTGATTCTGATTTCAGGTTCGGACAGAGCATCAAAAAGTTAGTAAAAGTCATAACAGGCAAACAAGTCCTATCTATTCGGGAACACGACCAAATAATGGTTAAAATTTAACATTTTGGTTCCATGACCGGCTCGAAGGACCAAAATGAAAATAAATTTCTCTATTTCATGTTTCCAAGGATCAAAATTCCTTGTTTCCAAACAAATTTCTCCATTCATAAACATTTTGGTCCCGTAACCCGACTCGAAGGACCAAAATGTAAATTTTAACCGCCATTTTGTCCATGTTTCCGAATACATAGGCCATGTGTGCATATTATAACGTTTACTTACTTCTTGATGCACTATCCAATCTGAAGTCAAAATCAAAAAATTCGAAAAAAATTGGCAACAAGAACGACAAATTTAGCAAACTGAGTAATGGTGCTGTTAAGATAATGTGAAAAATCCATGCTTTTTACAGTTAAATGTTGAACTGAAATGTTGAAAATTGCAAAAATGGCTATGACCTTGACCTTATGAAAAACAAGTATATATTTTAGCTTTTTTTTCATTTTTAAATTTAAAATATAATTTTAATGAAATATACATTAATAGACTAACAAGGGAATCCCTCGAACATGTATGTCACAGATTTCCACCAAACTGAAACATGTTACTCATCTAAAGCTACTATAGATGCTTGCAAAATAAGAGAGTGCGAAATTGTGTTTCTTTCAAAATAAACCGCGAAAACGAAAAAATTTCAGCATACATAACCATACAAGGACTCCATTGTTAAAGCGGTTAGGCTATGTGGGGTTCCCTTGTAAGTGAAAATTCTCCTTTATAAATTATAATAGGAAGTAGATAAATAAAATAAATTAAAATATACAGAATAAAAACATAACAAAAATACTTGAGAGAGACGAGGTAGGAGACTCCACTTGTCCACAAAAACATTTTATTACACCATAGATGTATACATCGGTCACCATGCGGCCATCTTCAGTATGACTCAGGTTACACAATCGACAATCGAACAGCGCAGGGAAAACGAAACGAGCGGTTCGAAAGCAACGCTTTCACTGCCATACTTATCCAGTAAGTAACCATGGGAAGTACACTGAACTAGACAAGAAGCCAGATGAAACCTAGTTAAGTCATCCAGAGGATAAGATGGGATCCTTTCCTATAAGGACGATAAAGTTGATTGTTGATTGACGAGGGTCACGAGGAGCTATGAGATCCAGTATTCGGGAAAGATGGCCTTTTGGATGTCGTTGAAATTGATGTCCAGGTCGTGTCGAAACTTCTAAACGTGAGAGGATGCTCCAGAATATCTGCAACCAGAGGATTAGGATGGTCCTTATCTTCGGAAGCAACTTCTTCAGCGACTCCTGAACATAGCTACCAATTGGAGGTATATGGAAATCTTCAGCAATAGAAATATTTGTTGCGACTCACCTGTCAAGTTGCGCGATAGTCCTCAGGGTAACGTTTTGGAAAGTTTGGAGATCCTTCCATCTGGATTTGCATATTGTAGCCCAGGCAGGCATACCATAAAAAAGAATGACTCGTATAACTATCTTATAAAGCAAAAGTTTGCTATCCATTCCAAGGACGCTGTTTCGCCTCAGAAGAGCAATTAAACTGGACTTTGCCTTTTTAGCTTTATTTATCGCATAGGAGACGTGGTCACCCCAATTTAGCCTGGCGCCTTTCGATTTACATCATCTTCACGGGCAAACAGCTAGAAAGTTGTCTAAACACAATCAATGGAATTTATAGCATATAGAGTATAGTGTCCACCAATCAGCTAAATTGTTAACCAATGGACACATACGCCGTATCGAATAGAGAGTTACTTAAAACGCTGGTCCGAATAGAGGACTACTTATGACGTCACGCCTTATCCCTGTTCCCGCTCCGGAATTCGTCTACCAGGTCCAGGATTATGTCTTTCTCAAAGGCTATTTGGTTGTTTAATAGGCGTTTCTGGTCCTCTTGGTGACATTTTCTTATTTCGAGTGCTTCATAGACGAGTATTCTTTCCGGGTTCTTGGCTGCCTTCAAAATTGTCATGGTCTCTTGAATCGGTAACATCCGACGCCCATTTTTAATCAGATGTTCCGCGAAAGCCGATTTATTATCATTATTAAATTGATTATTAATTATTAGTATTACCACAATCGTCTGCGTTCTTTAAATTGCTCGATAAAGGATCGTTTCGTGGATCCTATGTCCGGTTTAGTATGTGTCCACTGGTCAACAATTTAGTTGATTGGTGGACACTATAATCTGTATGCTATAAATTCCATTGATTGTGTTCAAACAACTTGTAGCTGTTTGCTCGTGAAGATAATGTAAATCGAAACGCGTCGGTAATTAAAACTCGGTAATTAACCTTATTGCTTAACCGTGACTTTTGTTATATTTTTATTCTTCATTCTAGCAATATTGGGCAGCACGGATGTTATGAATTTGAGTAAAATATACAGTTCACCAATTTATAATTCGATATTGTATGAGATATGGTTCAGTTATTGGAAGAGATTATTATTATTTTTTTTATTTATTTATTTTTTTTTTTGCAGAAAGAAATATCTTGTAGAAGAAAATTGAAGATGTTGAAGAATGTTAAAGAAATGTAGAATTTTGAATTTCTTTTGAAGAAGTGATGTACAAATAAAATAAAATAAAATTTCAAACCTTTTTATAGTTTTTATAAATTAGTTTTTTAAATCTAATTCTTTATCTAAGTTAATTTAAAAGAAAATATTCCAACTGAATACATGTCTGGATAGACTAGAAAACGTTTTTGAATTTTTATTTTATTTTATTTGGACTTCATTTCTTAAAAAAAATTCAAAAATTCTGCATTTCTTCAACATTTTTCAACATCTCCATCCCCTTCCTTCTACAAGACCTTCCTTTTTCAAGAGTGTTAATTTCTTTCTTCAAGATATTTCTTCAAACAACTTCAAAATTCTACATTTCTTCAACTTCTTCAATTTCCTTCTATATGATATTTCTTTCTGAAAAAAAAAAATCATTTCTTAAGAGATAATTTAATAACTAAACCACATCTCATGCATTATCGGACTGTAATTGGTAACCTACCTATTTTAATTTATTTTAATTATTTTATCTACTTTTTATTTAATTTATAAAGGAGAATTTCCACTTAATATACTAATGTGATCTATTCCTCTTTTCTATTTAAACTATTTAATTTTATATACCGGTAGTTCTTCTTTTAACTTCAAGATTTCCGTATTCACGGCTACAGTTTTGCCAAACGCAAACCCTGTGAATGGAAAGTTTCTGCTGTATCTCCTTTCCTTGAAATCATTAAAATTATCCGTTATTACTTTTCTTTTTATTTTAGATGCAACGTTAGATAACATTGTAATTAAGGCGGCAATTTAATTGAGAAGATTTTGAATGGAGGCGGGCTGAGAAGTTAAAGAGTACAAGATTCCTTTCAATGGAAATTTTAATGGTTCTTTCATTGTTCTTTAATATTGTATGCAAAAAAATGTGTGCAGTTCCCATAACTTCTTACACAGAGACAATTTTTGAAAAACTTTCAGTTAAGTAGTTTTAATGAGTGGAAATTAAAAAAAAATTAATGTGTAATTCTTTCACTATTCTACGATGACGACGAAGAGTTGCACTTTGGTTTAAATTATATCATCAAAGCTCAAGTAATTATAGAATCATAGTGAAGCAAATAACATAGTATCAAATAATTATAGAATAAGGTTGATAATTATTATGACGAAAGCAACTGGAATTAATTGAGTATGAAGTACATAAATAATAGTTTTTCAATATAAGAATTATATAATCTAGAGATAATGATTATCTAAAAATAATTATTTCTTATTTCCTGGTTGATATTTTGCAGTTTTTTTTTCAATATTTTATTAAAGGATTTAAAAAAAAACACTATGAAATACTTTCAGGAAACTTCATTAATAAATTGCAGTATTTTTTTAAAAATCGTATATACTCTTCTAAGATTGTAGAAATAGATTATTACAAACTTTAAAATAATTAAAACCTTTCGCGCTTAAGAATCTTCTACTAAAATAATGTTTAAAAATTATTTTTACAATTTTTTTAATCTTGGTCATTATGGAAAATAACTAGCATTTTGAAATCTTTCCATTTATTTCTCTCAACCCATTAAAGACTACGCTATTTCCTCATTTTGTATGTAATTAGTGTTTACTATATTCTTGTTTCTAAGAAAATTTAATTATTAAATACGACTTAGTAGACCCCTATATTCAACAGGAAAAGGAAGGGAATTAAAATCCTGGCAAGCAAATTCTTCTAGACCTTCCAGTTATTTCCTATCTTTTCTTTATAAATCATGACGCTATACAGTTTTATTCGGCTGAGAATGTTTGTTCCAAGAAGATGGGGGAACTCAATAATGGCTTCATTTCCACTTCGGAAGGAAAGCGATTTATCTCAAGGAGATGTTTCCCTTTAAATCGCTTGCTGCCTCCTCGACCGGATAATGAACCCACTATCTGGGAATTAGTGAAGTCATGGCAAAGTTCTTACTCCTCCATAACTCGGATGGATTAAGTTCTTTGGCTACAAATAGGACCTCTTATCGAAATGATATTATATTTTTTCCTTTCTTAAACAGATGTTGCATCCTTATTTTCTGTAAAATGTCTAAATTCTATAGTACTGCAGTTGATATGTTGTTGTTGAATCTTCCGACAAGATTAGGAGTAAAAGAGTACCACTCTATGCACAGTTATTATTTTTTTTTCCATTTTGAAAGCAAATAAAGGCCTTGAATGAAAGACTTACGTTTTCTAGTGTTCAGCTTGACAGGAAAAGCGAATTGTAATTCGTAATTATATATTGCATTGAATGCGTTAAAATTTTATCAAGAGGGCATGTTTATTTTTAGCCACATTGACAAGAAGACATTAGTCACCTCTAAAATTATAATCTTAATAGTATTCTGGTGGGAGCATCTCTTAATCCCTGCATAATTCACTGCACTTTTACATAATCACTTGTTTACCTTGGACTGTTTTTTTTTCTCCCTTGTGTGGAATATTTCCTTATGATTAAAGAAATGACGCTATTGCTAAATTAATTGCTCGTAAAATTTAAATTTATTGTGCTGCGCCACATCCAGTTTAATGAACGAGGGAGAAGGCATACACGCTATTTCATATTAGAAAGCTTAATATTAAAATAGAATGTTATTAAGTTAAAATCGATTTTAGTGCTCAATGTTATTTTAGTCAAAAACAGATTATCGATATGTATTCTAGTAAACAGTATTTAATTAATACTTCGTAATAATCAATGGTGCTCCTCTGTGATTATTTTTTCTCTTCGTAAAAGAGATTTTCTCTGCCTCATTTGGAGGGCTAGAGCAATACGAAAAGCGCATGGATGTATATTTATAGTAAGAGATCGATAGTGACCGAAGGGAAAGTTATTTTCAGCGGGCAAGGGTTAACCGCGTAGAGGAGTCATTTGGCCGTTGTCTACGTAATTATGAGTCTAGACACGCGGCTCCTCGAGTGACTCGTTGTTCGTGGCTCCCTCGAGTTGAGTGACCAGAAAAATGACACTGGACAAACAAAAGAGAGAGAAAGACCACCGCCCACACTTTTTTTACCATCACGACCAACACACATCTCAAAAGAGAGAGAGAAAGAGAGACAAAAGTTAGAGAAGAGAATAATAATAAACCCTTGAACTTCGTAGTCGGAAACGTGAAATAAAAAAAAAATCACAAAAAATTGCTTTCTCCGAAATCCTTAAGGGAATGTGGTAATTCCGCCCAGTCACCAACAAGTCTCAAAAGTGAAAGCATTCTCATCTTTTCGTAATTTTTATTTTTTTTAAATTCCATTGTATAAAAATTGGAACATGAGATACTACTGTGCATATAGTATAATAAATAATTTATATACATGTGGTAATAATTTTTTAGTACGTTTTTACCACTTTCATACAAAGGGACCGCACGGACATGTAATCGCGGATTTGGTCGAAATTTTAGGAGGTCAATCTACAACATTATTATGACTTCTGTATAAAAGGATTTGATTCAATGGCCTTTCGTTTCGGAGGAAAAAAATAAAGGGTTTAAAAGGAAATCTCGATTATTCTCCAAATTAAACAAAATATTAATTATTATAATAAAATATTAAAATTTGATAAATTTAGATGAAATATAAAACAAACGCAAGTGCATTTCTTTTGGCTCATCTCTTAAATACATAATGATATAGAATATGGAATTTTAATTTTATGCTTTTTTCTTATTAAAAATTTGACTTGTTTATGCCATTTTATACATCGTGTTAAGAAAATTGCTTTAAGCAACGTAAAATGTTTTTAGTAGGGAAAACGTTTTCATTTCCTTCAGCTTATTACATTTTACTTTACTTACCCTCCCGTCTCCACGAAAGTAGCAATTATAAAAATTTTGCTAATGCCATGAGATGTCTTTGTAACATCGTCTTCAAATTCATTTTCGCAAATAATGAAACGCAAATTAAAATTTCATGACAATTTAAAATGCTTTGAAGAAGTGTTAAAATTGGTTAAATGTTTTAATGAGTGCAATTACGTGTAATGTTTATGCATTATTCACTCATCTTTAAAGCTCAGAGACAAAATAAAGGAATAAATACTAGTTATTAGCTTACACTTATTACGTTCTTTTCCTTCTTTATTTATTTTTCGCTTAACATACAGTATTAGACAAAATTATAAGATCATTACATCTTCGCTGTAAATACAGTATAACTTCGATAATCCGGACAGATTGCCTGGTCCCATTTTCATTCAATGTAAAATAATACAAAAAATACCCTCGTTAATCCAGACAACTCTATATTCCGGACACTGGACAAGAATTTCTAATTCTTCCCTTTGAAGTGGCACTCATAAATCCGGACAAGCTAAGTATGTGTCAAAAAATAATGCAGTAATTCATTTAATACAGTACTACAATGCTTTAATTTGACCACTGAGAATGCTCCACGATCTTTAAATGCTCCACGATCTTGAGAATGTCACAGAAAAGAAGATTTTCATGATCGAAGAAAAAATTGACCTCGTCATCAATTATGAGAAAGTTAAAATTACCGTTCGAGATTTGGCCATCAAGTACGGTATTGGAAAACATACAGTGTCGGACATATTAAAAAAGAAAACATTATGAAGAAGAATATGCTACCTCAAACATTAAGATGAAGAATCTTAAAAGGTCTGGGAACACAACACAATTAAATGAACTTGTATACAAATTTGTTATGAAGGCAAACACCTTGAATGTGCCAGTGAGTAGACCAATTATCCAAGCTAAAGGTATTGAACTGACAAAAGAAATGGGATTCACAGATTTCAAAGCATCAGAAGGATGGCTCGGAAACTTTAAAAAAAGGTACATTTTTGGAATCTACTGCGGAGAATCGAGTGGCACTGACATTTCAACATGTGACGACTGGAAATCTCGACCGAGTAGCTTGACCGAAGAAAACTTGGATAATCAAAGAATTGAAAGTCGAAGTGTACAGAATGATTCGTTATATCGTTCAACTTTTTTTGTATAAATAGGCTATTCGCTCTGTCACTTCGACTTTCGATTCTTTGGTTGTCCAAGTTTTCTCGCTGAAACAGCTGACGTTGTCAGCGAAATGTACATACGAGGTATACAAAATCTTGTTGTGGAATTGTGTTTTCGTTTTTTATTTCTCTATTTTAGGTAACCATTGTCCACAGTTTCTGGCTTTCTGGTGTATATGAATGTGTACTGTATCTTTAAGAGAATACTGTACCTCGGGGGACTGAGTTTATTAATCACTTCTTTATCCGGACACTCAATAATGCGGACAACTTTTGAAAGTCCCAACAATGTCCGGATTATTGAGGTTATACTGTATTTATCAATAATGACCACATTCACTTTATTACAATAAATTGTTTATTTTTAAGAATGTTCAGCTGGTTTATGTAAAAAAATAAATGTTTAAATGGAAGTATACTGCAATTTTACTGCAAATTTTATTTAAATATTCGTTGTCATCGTGACAAAATTATAAGACATGTCCATTAATCAAAACCAGAGGATTTTGCTACTACATATGCTTTAAAAACTCTACAATAATGCTACGAGGCTCAGAACTCACTGAAAATGACATTTGAGAAATTTGGCTTTTCGTGGAAAATGAACAAAAATTAAGAGATCCAAAACCGCTGTTTTAAAAGTCTTAGGTCATAGTATTAATGAAAGTGTCAAGAAAAGAAGCGGAAGACCACAAAGTGACAAATGTCGCATTCTTGCATTGGCAACACGTCAAAGATTGTCTGCACGTGAAGTAAGAGATGCTGCACAACCTCAGTGTTCATCAAGAAAAGTTTCTAGAGTTCTGCACGCGCAAACTCCGTTGACTGCTAAACATAAAATGGCGCTTCTGAATATTTACCTGTGAATGGTTTCAAGTTAATTTTTCAGATGGAAAAAATTCAAACTAGATGAGTTGGATGGATATAGCAGCTATTGGCACGAGATAAGATGAGATAAGGACACCCAAATGAGCCGCCAAAAGCTTGGTGGCTTCTGCATGGTTTGGGCAGGATTTTCTGCAAAAGGAACAACATATTTGTTTATGCCTGGTCGTATGAATGCATTGATGTATGTAAATGGTTAGAATACCAATTATCTCGATAAAGATAATTCTGGGAGGAAAGAACGTCGTTTTTCAGCAGGGCAATGTCCCGTGACACTCAGCTAAGTTTACAATAGAGTTGTTCAAAACCAACAGAATTGCTGTATTGGCTTGGCCTGCACGTTCCCGGACCTTAATCCAATGGAGAACCTGTACGGTCAACTAACACGTATTGTTTATATCGAAAGACGTCAATATTTATTGGTGCAAGAGGTGCAATATTCAAATTTGACATGGACTTTATTTTCTGTAAATTTCATTGTAGTAAAAATCTAAGCTTTCATTGTTGGGATGACAACTACCGCCTGTCATGCAAATGCAGCACCACTCATTCGGTTTCCATGACAACCGATTGTTTGTTTAAACAAAATGGCGGACAAGGATGTGTCGACCAAAGTGGAACAAAGAATAATCATCAAATATCTCCACAACGAAGGTATGACAACATCTGAAATTCATCAGAGATTTCAAAGACAATTCACCGAGTCATGTTTGTCTCGCTCATCCGTCTTTGCCTGGTGCCAAACTTTTGAAGGAGGGCGAGAATCCACCGGCAATAAACCTCATAAGGCAAGGCCAGCAACTGCTGTTAATGATGGCATCATCCCACGAACAAATGAGCTGATAAGGGACCACAAGCGGATTCATGTCCGAAAATTGGCTTCAATACTGAACACCAGCACTGGCAGTGTGGAGACTATCATCCACGATAAGCTGAAATTCAACAAGCTCTGTGCCAGATGGGCCCCTAAGCAACTCTCCGAGGATCATAAAACCACCCGGGTGGAAATTTGTTCCATGCTGCTGCAGCGATATGACAGGGAAGGTGACAGCTTCTTACGGCGTGTTGTGATCATCGACGAGACATGAATTCATCACCATACTCCTGAAAGCAAGCGTGCGAGCATGGAATGGCGACACGCAGGGAATGACTCACCACGACCCAAGAAATTCAAGATGACACCGTCGGAAACGAAAATGATGGCGACTGTATTCTGGGACATTAAGGGTATCATTCATGTCAATTTTCTGGAAGAACGTCGAACCATAAATGCATCCTACTAATATTACATTTTGAGGAAGTCCCTGAAGCCGGCACTAAGGAAAAAACGACCAGGACTCCCTACCGGTGGTGTTTGTTTTCTGCAAGACATTGCCAGACCACACACAGCCAAAGTGACTATGGACACACTCACGGAACTCAAATGGGACATCTTACATCTTACCACATCCTCCATATAGCCTGGATCTCTCCCCTTGCGACTATCAGCTTTTTGGACCATTGAAAGAGTTCTTGGGAGGGAAGAGGTTCGGCTCCAATGAGGAAGTGAAAAAGGCTGTCTTGACATGGTTTCGACATTAACCTACACATTTCTACAGAACCGGTATCCAGATGCTCCCAGAACGCTAGATAAAACGTGTAGAGAAGCAAGGAGAGTTCTTTGAGAAATAACTGGTGTGTGTGGGTCTTTTTTTTGTAGTTCCTGATTTTATGAAAAATAAAGTCCAGGTCAAATTTGAACGCCCCTCGTATTTATATTAGCTGGGTGGGAAGCAATTGAGTATTCTTACATACTAAAGCTGATCGAATCAATGCCTAATCGCATTTTCGAGGTTTTTCCAAAATGGTGGATTCACTAAATATTAATAGCCAACAAATACACTAATTCTCTTAAGGTTTTAGGGTGGTCTTATGTTTTTTGTCACGCAGAAATTCCGTTTTTGCATACTTATTGTTCAACATTTGTTTTCGATTTGTATGTTAATTTCTTTAAGTACAATAATAACCATGAGATTGGTTGAAAAAATATAATTAAGTCTTGTAATAGTTTATGTTGTTGACTGAGTGAGTGAGTGAGTGATCATCGCACAGCCCAAACCATAAGGCCTAAAAACTTGAAATTTTATACAGAGGTTCTTTATAACATGTAAGAGCACTAAGAAGGGGTTTTTGGAAATTCAACTCCTAAGGGGAGGAAAGGGGGAGGCAAACCATCAGAAAGTTTGATGAACACGCAATAAGAAATAAAGAAATTAAACTGGAGGAAACTCCAAACGTCAGGTAAAGACTACTTGGTTGTCTTTAAGACACTTAGTGACAGCATGGGTGTTCAGGTGTCTGCGATAGCCCAATTAGTAGAGGCGTCGACCATGACAGTCGAGGTTCCTGGTTCGAATCCAAGTCGCAGAATTTTTCCATCCATTTTTCTAATTAATATCATTTACCTAATGCTTGGAGTTTGCTCCAGTTTAATTTCTTTATTTCCTAACAGTTTATCAATTGTTGGAAATGCAGATTACATAGACCCAAACGATCATGTACATCCATCGCCACCCAAGAAGAGAATTTTGGAATTGTTGAATTTTTAGATAAACAAATGAATTTTTAAAGGTCAGGTCACACAAAATAGAAGAACTACAGCCACAGCCAGGGCTGAAAAAACGTCAGATCAAACTATTGTTTCATTTTCATTCTATTTCTTCCCACTTTCGTAGCCATACACATTATTCCACACATTGTTTCTCCAGCACTGTGGTAAACTCGCTCAGCTATACACAATATTCCAGCACGAACCGGGGAGAAGTGTTAGAGGGCCATCCATTAGGAACATTTTAAAAATATTTTTCGGTTTTTTTTCTATATGAATTTTTACTGTTTTAATGTGTTAATTTCTTACTGTATATTCCCATTCAGATATTGCAAACTTTCATCTAAAAAGAGCCCGAGCAACGCCGGGTATATCAGCTAGTTATTTATAAGTATTTACAACAAAGGGGTAAGTAATGTATTATAATTTTAGGCAGCACTGCACGTATGACTGAATTTTTTCAAAATAAATTGTAATGGCGAAATGGTACATTCGCACAGGCCTACCACCAGGTCATGAAACGGATTCAAAAAAGATTTTTTTTTCTGTTGGGGGAGAGTCCTTAAAATATTAATTACTCCAAAATGGCTCTTTGCAGCCATACAGTTTCTTTTCAAAAAAGGTTCGTCTCAATGAGAGGAGGCCGTTCATGTCATTTTTATTGTGTTGGGTCGATGAAATCTTCCCATTTCTTCATTTTTAGAAAAAAAAATCAATTTCTCTAGAAAGGCTTAGCCTATTTCCATGAAAAATACGTCAATGCATAGTTTCAGGTTCTCTCTAAGTACGGAATATTTTTTTTATAAAAAAAAAAATTCTGTCGGGGGGGGGGGGGGGGGTTTAAAAAAGGGTTTTTAAAAAACAAAAAAAGGCAATTTAGCCCAAAAAAGTCATTTACAAAAAAAAAAAAAAAAAAAATTCGCTTTAATGAAAGGAGTCCGTACATGTCGAGTTTATTGAGTTTGGTTCGCTGGTCCGCTACAGCCATTTTTTTAATTTTTAGAAAAACATTAATATCCCTAAAAAGGCTTTCCCAATTGACATTAAATATACGCCGAGGCACAATTTAAGGTACCTTCTAAGTATGTGTAATTTTAATTCGGTTCCGCTATTTGCCGTTTCGGAGGAGTTAGCTGCACAAAATTGGTCATATACGTACATATATACGTACAAACGTGCAGACGGAATTTTTTTTTTCAAAATTTCAATAAATTTTTTCGAATCATGAGTTTTTAAGTCTATTTCAGAAAAAAAAAAATTGAGTTTCGGAAAAGAACACATAGGACTTCACTCTTAGTGAGTGGTAGGCCAAAAGTTTATTTCGAATTAAAACTGCCAGTTTCCATATTTAAACTATAAATATATCATATAATTAAGTCTTACAATGTTTTAAAATTGATTCCAGAAACCGCTCATATGTTGTTGTTTTTTTTTCCTTTTGTGTTTTTAATTCTTATTTCCTCAGAATTATTTTATCCATCATCAATATTGTTTTCTATGCTGACCGCAATAGCAAGTTTGTTAATTTAAATAACGACTTGGAATATTTCTATTTCAGTATAGAGTGTTTTGCTTCAATATTGTTTCACTTAATAGCGGAGGAGTTTACAAGAGTGGCGTGGCCCTTCAAGAGCACTTTCTCTCTCTCCTCCCCCGGTGACGACGAGTGATCGCCTCCAGCTGCGGCTTTTAATTCACGACAACCATTTGCAACGAATGATGTCAGACATCCAAACTGAAAAACTTTGCACCTACGCTCTCTCTCTTATGAGGGAAAAAAAAATCAAAATGCACAATCAGTATTATATAATTGAATACATTTTTCAGTAATTATTTTTTCTTGTTTGTGTTTGTTAAAATATTGAATAATAAAAATTATATTGTACATCTTTAAAAAATCGTCTTTTTTCCAGCCTTTGACTCTCTCTCTCTCTTTTTTATGACTATTTCCTTAATAAATCCATGGTTACGCGGCTGTTTGTCTCGTGTGTAAATGGACAATACCTTTCTTCCACGAAAACGATTGATTTTTAATAAGAGTGCAATGACAACTCACGGTCATGTGAGTATAAATATTTTAGCACCCTTAACGATTTGTTTTTTGTTTTTTAATTTTCGTAAATCTAATCTATCCTTTAATATCATATTTGAAAAATTTAATGCACTTGGATACTATTTTAATATGGTTTATAACGATCAGAAAAGCACAACTTACGGTTTTTATGCTGAATAATATTCTTCCTTGACATTAAACACGAACAAGATCGTCTCACAATGTATGCGATTTATTTCTAAAAGAAAACAATGTAAGAAAGAAAGAATCTTAGTCATCCGTTTATGTTCCTTTTGAAATTTCTCTATAATAATACTTATCGTTCTAAATTTGGATTGCTTTTTTTTTTTAAAAGAAAAAAACTGCTCAATAGTGAAGCAATACTACTACAATTCAATACAGAATTGCTTTTTTGCCATTTACTTACCTAACTTCTTTTAGCCTTAGAGACAATAAGTTCTCGGAATAATAACTGAGGGAAAACTCATCGTCTGCGGTTCAAAAGAAATATTTTGCACCTACAAAATTATAATAGAGGCCAGATACAAAAAAACGGATAGTATTTTCTTGCCTTATATACATAAAAGATCCATAAGTCTAATAACCAATTCATAAAACATGTTTTAAAAAATCATCACGGAGACTTGTAAAATAAGAAGAAAAATTGTGGAATTGAATGAATTATAAAAAAAAAAAATAAACCTCTAATCTATAAAAACCTAATTTCTTGTGGATAGAAGTTTTCTTTTTTTTTATAGATATAGACTTGTCATCATTTAATTGATTCTGGCATTATTTTGAGCCCTTTTAATAAATATAATGGGCAAAGGGGGAGGTGAACAAGTTGTCACGTTGTATTTGAAGTGATCTGCTGAGTAAACTTAAATCCGATTCGATATTAAAAATAATAATTATGTTGATAACTTATAAATTTAATTTTAAGACAATGGTTGGTAGAAACTAAGCGGCTAGTAGAAACTAAAAATTATACTTGCGTATTTTTAACTACAGCCCTAATAGTTTTAGAAATAAATACCATTCGCGGTTTCACCT
Source organism: Rhysida immarginata (assembly GCA_023313115.1). Classification (NCBI taxonomy): domain Eukaryota; kingdom Metazoa; phylum Arthropoda; class Chilopoda; order Scolopendromorpha; family Scolopendridae; genus Rhysida; species Rhysida immarginata. The sequence continues at coordinate 2,008,664 of JAHWFO010048912.1, forward strand.
TAATGCGGTTTGCACTTAGGCAAGCATATAAAAATGGGGAACACTTCACGATTTTGCGTCATCCTAAGCAGCTGTGTTTTTATGGTTTAAATAGAAGAACAATTCAATAAATTTATTAATTATATTAAATTAAATATGTAATAACGTTGTTATATAAAATTTTACAACTAAATTCCAAAAATCATGATCCGTGATTTCTTTCGGACGACGTATATTTGGACGGGAAAGTTATATATTAGAGCAAATTTTTAACTGCAAAGTTATATCTGGTAAAATTTGGTAATGTAACTGTAAATTGCTGAAATGCCTATCTAGAGAATTGCTTAAAATCTCGTATGATTACTCCAGAAAATATCAGAATGGTCAAGCCACTCCACTCACTACCAGACTTTTTCAACAAAAAGAAAAACAAATTGAGGTGTGGTCACCACCCGACTTTCTTATACTGGTACTTCCAGTTGGAATTTTGAAACATTTTCTTAACAAAAGTTGTTTATAATTGAAATTGGAACACTTTTTAGTCCATACAAAATTTTCATAAACGCAATGTTTAACCAGATATTTCAAAATTTATATTTTGGCGCTGGAGTAAACTGATACTTCCGGTTCACCGATTCCACTAGAAAACTAATCAGACCTCCCGAGGAAGATTATAATCTTAAGTTAAAGTTTGGCCTCGATAGCTTTAGTCGTTTGGACGCTATCGTGGACACACACGCACACAGACACACAGACGTTTTCCAGAAATCAGTTTTTCGTAATCTAGGGACCCTAAAACGTGAAGATCAGTGAAAATCTGGAGGTCGAAATTTTTCGTGATTACAATACTTTCTTATACATGTATAAGAAAGTAAAAAGTTTTAGCAATGGCTCGAGAAGGTAGATTTTCCTGAGAACTTGCGACTGAATATTATTTACTTTTAATGTTCATGGGAAGACAGTTTTAAAAGCTTTTGTAAGTTTTGGTACAAAATGATTTGGTTGGTTTGTTAGGATATTTGGGTCTCGTCAATCTGCACCCTTTCACAAACCCCTGGGGCAATTGACTTTTCATCAATGTCCGCAGCGGAATTCAAACCCGCGACCAGATTGACTGCCTATGTCCTCTCGGTATTAAATATCATAATATCGTTAACCAAATGCAACAAACCAAGAGGATAAAATGCCTACTAATTTTGTAAGCGCATTAAGCTTGAAAGAGATAATAAATTAAATGAACTGTTAGATTCGTTTAATGTAATTTAAATTCCGCATTAATTTCAGAAAAAATTTTTAATTATCAAACTGAATTCTGTAAAAAATTGAGATATCGTAGAAATTCAGAGGATCCGTAAAATTTTCATATTTTACATATCACAATTTTATGTTTTTCTTTTCTTCAAGTTAATAATTCTTTGTTTCAAATCAATAATATTGCTCGTTTCTTCCATGAGATTTCATAAAAAAATTTGCATAATTGGGTTCTAAAATGTTCTCATAAACCTTGATCTTAGTCACTTTTCCCCACTGACTGTAAACATTATGACGTATTGTTTTCGAATTATAATTTTAATGGTATAAAAAGTGAAAAACTTTATGGGGGCTTTTAATTATGCAGGCTGAAAACACAACCCTTCAGCAAGGAACAAAATGAAATAAGATATAATAGAGACACAATCAATGTCACAGCCCTCATATTGATATTTATGATGGTTTACTGTATAATGGACCACTGCTCCCCTTTAAATCGCTAAAACATATACATTATTCATGAACAAGCTTGCCATAAACTAAAAAAAAGTTGATATGAATTTTTAAAATTTTAATAATTTTTATAAAGTATACTTTTTTCGTGTACGTTTTTCTATTAAAATTAGAACGGTTGACAGGAAAATATTGTACATGTTGCCTAGTGCGTTAAATAATTCCACGTGGATAATACGCAAAATTCTCTATGCACAAAATGGTGATACAGCGTGCCCCAAAAATATAAATAATCTAAGTAATACGAGCGACAACCAGATCAATGACGACAGAGTGACCCTGTAATTTTATTGTATTTTGTGTTGTAATTTGATCTAATTGGCTGTTTGTAAAAATTGGTAAAAAATTTTTTTGATCGTTCCTTTACTTAATTGATAATTTATTAATTGATAATTTGCTTAATAATTTTTTTTTTATCAATTTGCTTAATTGATCGTTCCTTTACATTCTTATAACATCACACCAAAATGTCGATTGATTTTTTTGAAGAAATTCTAAAGATTTTATTGATTTTTTTCCAAAGACAGACAAAATATCTGTTCCATATATAAAAATTAACAAAAAATACTTTCAGAAAAAATTTAATATTTTATTTTATTTTTTAATACTTTATTGGGCCGCTATTACATTTATTCACAACAAAACCACGATTCGGTATATTTTTAATTAAGCATATGAAGGAGTGTAGGATCTATATTATACCAACTGTCAATGATTTGCTTTATTAGTTCTTCACAGCTACTAAACAATCTCTAGTGGGCATAAACATCTCTTCCGAGAATCCCCTAGATCGGCCCCAAATTTATTCTACTTCAATATCAGTTATCTGTAGCACCTTTGGTTGACAATAGCAAAAAAAAAAAAAAAAAAATTTAAAAAAATGATAATAATAAATTTGGAACACCTCGTAATGCATAGTAAGCTCTCAATTTGAAAATTGCATTTAATTTTTTTTAATCAAAATATAATTTTTGCGACGAAGTTGTGCAATTATTAAGTAGCGGAAGAACGATCTGGTTTCACAATGTCCGTCTGTTCGTCCGTCCCCTTTATAATTTGCGCATTTTTTGAGATAGAAGGTTGAAATTCGGAATGTAGCTTACTACGGCACGTGCACCTTCACTATTTAGTTTAGTTATGATTAGCCCACTGGGGTCGGAGTTTCGGGGGTGGAAATTAGAGGGGACCAAAAGGTCTATGTGTATTTATGCATATAAAGGAGTGAAATTCGGTATGGAAATTCTCTATGCAAGATCTCCATCACTATGAAGTCTGAGTCAAATTGTCCCAATGGGGTCGGTGTTGTGGGGGTGGCAGTTACTTGGTCTTTAGAACTATGACAACATATGGCATGTGATATATAATTCGATCGGAAATGATGAGAAACGAAAGAAGATAGAGCTTTTTTACGCTTTCTAAATACCACATTCGAAAAAATCAATTTTTCGATTTAAAAAATTGGGGAGGGGGAATTAAAAAGTGAGATAAAAGGGTAATAAATGATCTCGGGGATTCCGCTATTTTCCTATACCTTGCTTGGGAGGAATAATTTCTTGTTTATATTTAGCCTATGGGATACAATTTTTGTCTGTCTTTGAGAAAAATCAATAAAATTTTACGGAATTTCTTCATAAAATAAAACTATATTTTGGTGGGACGTTTATCAGAATGCTTCATGAAAAATTCATTAAGTTTATTATAAAAAATAGTTTTTTTTCTGACTTATTACATAGATTATTTATATTTTTGGGATACACAGTATAATAGTTCTTTTCTTAACGGAAAATGAAGCAATTAAAAAAATGAGTCAAGACACTTATTCAGAATATAGGAAAAGTTCACGAAGACACATTCAGATTAGCTAAGTATTCTGATGCGTGATATCATAATTACTTTAACACATGATGTAAGCAATCCGATACCAGAAAAAAAAAGAGTGTGATTTAAGATGAAACGTGCCTGAAAGCTAATAACTTGCTGAAATTCTCTCCATCGCTATCATTCCTAGAAAATGTAATGCCATATTCAAATCAGGAAAGCCTAAAAGAATTTTAAATAAATATTTTAAACCTAATCTGAAAACTGAGGTGCTACAACTAATAGACTACAAGCAAATCTAAATTTAAAGAATAATAACCATTATTCATTGTAATTGAGTTCTTCATTTTATAAAGAAGATATTTTTGAATATTTAAATTCACTTGGCTATTAGATCTTTTTTTTTTCAATTTACAGAAAAAGTCTTTTATTTAAGAGAGGTAAGAAGAATTTTATTATCAGGATTTCTTTTCAGTCATCTATGTAATCACTATAAAAATAACCGAGTAATTACGAGGCGGATTCAAAAAATAACCTTAATAATGCTATTGACTTTTTATTACCATATTAAGGTTGTTTTTTTGACTCTCCTTCATATTTTATTCGAGGAGAGTTAAACTAATGTGAAAGTTCCTAATTCTCTACAGTGTTATCTACGTTTTACTGATTTGTTGAAGGTGTAATGAAATGCTGCAAATTAATTTTTTGTTAAAAGTTTGCTGTCCAATATTGTTCCCGTAATATATGTATTGCTATTTTTCTACAGATGAAAAATTAATTCAGAGCCCAAAGCAGCCAAAGGAAGAGAAACATTAGAATTCTGGACTTTTGCCAGGACATGTCTGAATATGCGGCGTTGGGTTTAAATTTCTCTCCAAATCCACCGAACACTTGTCGTCGTCCGACAGCTGCACGGTAAAACACAGCAGCTACAAAATTAAAGTCAACCCCAGGGGAGGAAAAATCAATAACTATAGAAAAGCTTAAAAAATCACTGTCTTGTGAGGAAAAGTTCATATTTCCTCAACAGAATGTGTCAATAAAAATGGCAAGTTGAAACACAAAGCTGGGAAAAATAAATTCAAAACGAATCTTTGCAATTTTAAAGGAGTGAGCTAGAACAATTCTCCCGAAAACAATGGAAGTCTTATCTAAATATTTTCGTGTTAATTTATTTTCATATCATTTTTTTTTACTTTCCGCTCAAATTACAATGATCAATATGCGCTTAATAAACTGCAAAAGAAATGAATCTTTGTCACCATTTATACAAAGAACAATATGATATTTTACATTGTGATCATAATGAATGTTTCGAGTAAATATTTCACTTATATTTAGCAGGATTTTACATTTTGTATTATTTTTAACAAAACGCGAGTGTATCTTCTTTAACACCTTTAACCTTTTGCTTGTTGGCTGCCCTCGAAATTCTAGTAAAACAGGTTAATGGGGGAAAATAAAACCAATTTCTTGCGTGGGAGTAAATTCCTTTAAGAAATAGGATTCGAAAACTTTATATCTCATTAAACTTTTTAAATTTTCAACAAACTGCTATTTTCACTTAAGAGCTCGAATATATTTTTAGGAAATACCTAAACCGGAGTGGACAAACAACTATCGCCAAAATAAGCACAAATTTTCTTCCTGTGCCGTTATCATACAAAATTGATTACCCAAGAAAGGCCTTCAATTATTAAATTAAGTAAATATGAACTATTTCACTATGTTGTTAAGGGAATGTCATAATCAATTCACTTCCAATCAAAAGCTCTATATGCACATATCATATATAGAGCAAATTAGAACAAAAAAAAAGTTATAGAATTTAAGCTACTCCTCGTGAAAAACCCCAAATAGTAGTTTATATCTCAATTTAATTTTGTCCCCGGCTCTTTGTTTTATTCTGTGCTTATACTATCAAGTCCCTTTTATGAATAGAAATTTGGAGAATAGTGCGAAAATTCGTAGATAAAATTGGTCACTGTATATTTACTTATTATTTATCACTTAAGTAACAAGATGACGATGTACAAGAGCAATATGTTTGAGCCGTGACTTGCTTGCTCCAAGTATACAACGACAAAGAAAGCCATCAACATTATCGTGATGAAGATTTGGCAAGAAAACATTTTCACTCGACGAAACAAGTTGCGAAAGCTCAGAGGTGGTCCTAAATGGTATATTGTGGTTTATTCAATGTCCCTGAGGGAGATTTTCTAGTACAAATGAAAATCTTTGAAAAGGAAATAGCAGATATCCCGTCGAGTTTGATAAAGCGACGGAAAATAGTGATCATGCCTTTCCTCAATAAAAATTTGTTCTGCACGATCATGCTTTTAGTAAAGATGCGAATATTTCTCTTCAACGGCCATCCTCAAGATTTTAATAATTTCCTTACAAAGGGGCGATGTAATAAGGGCCTGTATCTTCGTGGTCCAGGTATTTCTAATAACGTGAGAAACGATTCAAGTGATGCTATGGCAACTCTCTCTTATTGATGAGAGAAAAAATTGATTGCATGTTTCATTCAGTGAAGGTTGTTTTTTTTTTCATTTTAAACATTTTCGTGAGTTTTCTATTTATTGTATGTTTATTCATATGTTTATATTAAAATTATATTTAAATGAGAATTGAGAGAAAACACTGCGTCCTCGATCTAGTCATAAAAAAGCATATTTTGGGATGAATTTAATAATCGTGCGCCACGATGATATCTTAAATTCATTTTTTCGATTTCAAGAATTGTGAGCCTTTCTAGAATTAGATAGATATGATGATGATTCAAGAATTTTATTCACCAATAATCAGAAAATGAACCAACCAGTTTGCCAAAATTTACACTGATTGCTAAAGTCACGGGAGTGTCGTATGCAAATTTTCAAGTGTCGCTTGCATCGCATAAAATGTGCATAAATCAGAGACCATCAATAAAGAGACATGTCATTTCAAACTTTTCCCATGCTAAAAGTGTAATATATTATTAATAGGCACAATCTGTCCGAGATCATTGAAACACTCGGTGCCTTGCATGATAGACGTCAAGTTGAAACCCAAAGCGAAGTATTATTGACGTTTCTTTTGCAACAAGGATATCGACGCAAAAACTCCATCATAGAACTTATCAGCAAACAACTGTAGTTTTAAAACAGATAGATACGTGATGGTTTCACTCATATTTTTTGTTATAACTGCACTTGTTTACTGACAAATTCTATGATGGTTTTCGCACTGATATGAATAATGAAAAAATAAAAATATAAAATAAAAACTTTTAAAGCACACACTTTCACCTTAAAAAGTGCAATAAAATGTATTGTTAGTTTTTACTGCACTTTTTAAGGTGAAAATGTGTGCTTTAGAAGTTTTTATTTTACATTTCTTATTTTATTATTTTTAATCGTTATTTTAAAAAAATAAGCTTCTATATGATAACTGTAAAACCCAAAAAAAAACCTTTGAAATCTGCCCAGTCGGCTACTATGTCTGTATCTCGGGAAAGCGTTCACAATACATTACGCTGGCTTTAATTTGTCCAATGAAAGAAAAACTGAGCGTGTTAAAAAGATTACCCAAGAAAATTTAACTAGACAATAGATTTTCTTTCGTTGGACAGAGTAAAATCATAAACAATCCTCTCCACAAAGATGTCACAATTAACAGCTTTGCTAGCATTGATGATCAAATGAACAACAATTATATACAACAATTAACAATGATAACAATAAACAACAAACCAGGTAGTCGTTACATCATGATTGCTCTGTAGACATATTAAACTTAAATATTAAATTACTTACGAATAAATAAAATTCTAGTGAAACGATTGAAACATGTATTATCATCGAAAAGACATCATTGTGGAAAGTTGCAGAGCTGTAGGTAGTCAGGAAGTGGGCAAATTATAGACTATAAAATTTGCCTACAAACACACAAAAGAGTGAAGTTAAATAAAAGTGTATAATAAAAGGAAATGAACAAAGACGGTATTTTTTTCCATTGTTCTTATCACTAATAGTCATTAGTTATTGGATCGTTTAAAGGACGAATGGCAACGTGTTCTACCAGAGGATTGTAAAAAATATTGTCGACAGCCTTTCTCTTCGTGTTGTAACAAAGGGTGGCCCAACATCACTGACTGCATTATTTTCATAAGAGGGGTGTTCGAATACTTTTGGGAGCGCAGTGTATATGATACTGATTGATGACGACGTTGTTCCTGAAATGCGCATCCAGTTATCTGTAAATTTAGGTTATGGGAAGAGAGATTTTATTTTGTTGCAATTTATTTATTGTTATGATTTTTTTACATTGTTATGTCCAACTTCCTTCGTATGATTCCAGTTTGATGTTTGAATTTAATGTGTATGATTTCCACTTATGCATTGTATTCAATTTATTAATTGCATTAATGAAGTACTGTATATTCAATTTATTATTATTCCTTCTGTCAATTAAAAGAGATTTTCTGTAATCCATGAATCTAATTTATTATTTATGTAATTAATTTATTGAAGCTTCTCCTCAGCATTTTTTCTATTCCTTTCTACATGTTATCCCAAATAATTTCAGAAAAATTTTATGTCTATTTTTCATTTTTCTTCAAATTTTGTACTAATGTTTACATTATTTACTTCTTCCACAATAGTTTATTCTTTTTTTTTTTTTACTCTTTTCAATTTAGGGTTGCAAATTTCATGTGTGTTTTCAGCTATGACTTGTTTTGCCAGATTTCCAACTAATTAAATATTTTTATCGTTTAAGAAGGCAACTTTGTGCCTCCATGGAGGTCTTCTATGTGTATAATCTACTTTTCTTTGAAAGGGATTTTGTTTTAATTAATGTCTATTTTTAAAGAAATTTTCAAAAGAATTTTTTTGTTTTCCTCACTGGTTTCTTCTTCCCACATTTATACTTTCCCATTAATTAATCTAATAATTGGTTCAAGTAATTAATTAATTCAATTCCAATAACCATTGCAATAATTCAAATTCATAATAATAAATGTGATCTTAATAAGAATTGCTGAACCGTTTATCAAATTTATTGATGAAATTCTTATGTTTAGGACATGCATTATGTTATATTAAAAAGGTTATTTACTGGTATTCTTATTAATAACAACAAATTATTGTCATTACTAGTCTACTAATAATCCATTAATAATAATCGAAGAACGATGAAAGCATTAATGTTTAATAATTTTTTTAATATAGACAGGGTGTCTCACTTACAGTGAATCAATAGTCAACTTCTGAAATACAAATCTGACAGAGTACTTTCATATAAGAGTTATTATATTTTTATGTGAGGGGTTTTTGTGTATTCCATTTCCAAGAAAACCGAAGCCATTTTCGAATATTTAAGTCAACTTTGAAATGTGCAATGGAAACCCCTATTTAAATGATATTTTCAGATTGTACATAATGTTTGAGAAATGTTTTATTTTTGATGTTTTTTCAATTGATCCAACCGTTTAGGAGGTAGAGGCACTCAATGTGTGGTGTGTTTGGATTTAAAACAAAGGCAAAAAACGTTCATCAATTTAAACGAAAACTAAGGTTGACGGTGCGGCTATAAAAGAAAGTAAAGGTTTGATAGTTTGACTATTTCACTTCCGTGTGACTAGTATTCGTGGAAGTGGTGCTGTAGTTTTGCCTTTTCTTTAAATCCAAACACACAATACTTTCACTATCTCCTAAACGGTTGGATCAATTGAAAAAAACACCAAAAATAAAAAATTGATTCGAATGTTGCGTACAATCTGAAAATATCATTAAAAATAGGGGTTGCTATAGCACATTTAAAGTTGACTACCGTATTCGAAAATGGCATCGGTTTTATTTTGGAAACGGAATACACATAAAAACCTCTCATATAAAAGTACAATAATTCTTCCATTGAAAATACTCTCTCAGATTGGTATTGTAGAAGTTGGCTATTAGTTCACTTTAGATGAGACATCCTGTATACCATATAAAAGCTAAATTGTGTTTTATAATAAATCTGCTGTATATTAATCATAACACTAATCAGTGTTGCCAATTTGGCGCTTTTCATATCCGAAGTTTCAATTTTTGTGCATTGTTTAGTTTTTATTATAACAATGTCCAACAATAAATATTCCCATCAAGAAAAAGCGCTAAATTAGCAACCCTAACAATAATAATAATAATTATTCTATATCCAAGGCACGAAAGTACTGTTATTTAAAAACGCTATGGTTTGGGTGGGGGGTTATGACTAAACAGTAAATTCAAAACATCAAGTAAAAAAAGGCTTGATTTGTCTTTTTTAAATTAAGTAATTTGTAAATTAATTAATAAAATGTCTTCGAGTTGCTTCTCTACGATCATAATATCACGTAGAATGTCATTGATCCATTTACTTTTACCTGCACAGTGAGATGTGGGTTAGATGCTTATCAGTTTGAATTCTTAGTTCTTAACAAGATCTTTGCTTTATAATTTTTCCTGTAACCTTCCTGCTTATTGATCCTATCACTCTTCTCTTATCATCTACATGCTGTCAAATCTTCATTTCACAATACAATATTTCTAATAATATTCAACAAATTACAACGACCATTGGCTTCATTGAAACATAATGAAAATTTTTGAAAGCTTAATCTTATAATTTTTTCCTTATAAATTCTCGTAACTGAAGAATGCATTAAAAATTCGATCAACCAAACTTTATTAATTCTCGTACATATCCGGAAATTTTAGGAAGTTTGAGCTTGCGTTCGCTGTGCCACGCTTTTAAAAGAGCATCTTGACAGAGATCAGTAAACTTAATGAAGACGCAGCGGTATTAATTTTCCTGCGATTTAAATTAGAATTTATAAGTGGGATCTGAAAGTTTTTAACATAATTTATAGCTGCCGAGGGTTTAATTATGTTGTCATGTTTGGGGGGGGGGATCATGCTTTTCATAATCTCTCCACCAATAAAGAGTTAATTAAATAGAAAGCTCACTTTGACCTCTTTCTAAAAGCAAAATAAAATGAAGACTGCGCATAAAACAAATCTAAAAGATTTATAATTTTTTTAAAAAATTGATTTTGCTTCAAATAGTTATCGCTCAGAATTTATTTTTCCTGCAAAGCATAACAAACGACGACGAGAGAGGGGCAGAGAATCAAATGATATGCGACATCACATGACACTTCTCTAAAAGGCATTTAATAAAATCAGAAATACAGAGTGTCCCAAATTGATGTATATGTCGCAGAAAAACATAGCGTAAATGGACACTTCGTGAAATGTCCAGACCCTTCGCGAAGTGTCCAGTTGCATTGGGCTCATACTGTAATTAGATAGAATTACAGTATCTGTCTGGACATTTACGTGTCTACAGCAGGTCAGACCGATACAGTAACGATGTCAAATCCCGTGCAGGAAAATTTTAGCTATCGCAATGACAAAAAACTGTTTTAACATTTGCCATATTATAATTAACTGATATTTAAAATTTCTTATACGAATTTATTTTATATATTATTTTCAAAAAAATGGTTTAGTTATTAGTCATAAATTTCAACAATTTTTTGCAATGATTATTTTAGTTTTTATAAAATTAAAAAAAAGTAATTGTACAAATACATATTAATGCAAAGTGAAACTTTTTGAACGGTTATGGTATAAATTTCTTGTAATATATTCGGTTTTACCTTGTGAAATAGATGACAATCTCAAAAACAAAATTCTATGTGAAAAATTTAATAAACGGAAACTGAAATGATTATTCAAAGAAATTGAATCAAGAAGAAGGAAGCATACACAATTTATGGTGAATACTATAAGATAATATTTTCATTCTAAACAAAATGAATTTGGGCTGATTTACAAAACCGTATTTGTGGATGAAACATATGATATCAAAATTAATTAAAAGTCTTTCAGTATTAAGGCACGGCATACTACCTTGGCATCTACTATTGCATTGCCTACCGTCCTTTTTACATATTCATCTTTTTATTGAGCAATATTTTTAGATTATTTGCAAGAACACTTAAACTATTCTTTGTTTAACACTTAAAGCCCTCCGCAACTTTTTTTAACGGCTTCTCGCAATGTCAATTCCTTCGTAAAGTGAATTTCGTTTTCGTTTAAAAAAGTTAAACCAGCCTTCTTGATATTCTCGATTCCGAATCAACCTTTTACAATTCCATGTTTACATCCTATTTGATATAAACCATTTTGTTCAGTGGTCACAACACCTACGAGATTTTGTAGATCGACTGGCTCCCTGTCAACCTTTGGAATTGCTAAAAGTACGGAGGGTTAATTCAGATAAAATGAGACGACTTTGCAGTTCTGTTACGATTGTGTAATACCATGGCGCCACCATCGGTTGTGTTCGATGTGAGAACCACGTTGTTGGATTATCGCCCGGCACCATAATTTCCACTGACGTAGGCTGAGTTTGAGGGACTCCATGGGAAGTTCGTTCCACACCTGCTGACACACTTTCCATACCCATCAACGGTTCTTGGACGGCGATTTCCGAGCCGACGTTTCAGGAGACCAAAACCACAGAAATCCATCGGTGATGCTCAGGAGATTTTACAGGCACATGAGAAAAAGGAATAACTCGTATGCCCGTCTCCTGTTTCATCTTCCTGTAGTAAGCCACAGATGACTTGGCAGTGTGGCTTGATGCCTTGCCCATGTGGATCCAAACTTTTGATTGCTCACCAGGGTACAGACGTGGGACATCCTGCCGATATATGTGGTCCATTACATTACTCTGGAAGTAAGCTGCACTAATTTTACAGTTTCCAGGAACTCGACGAATCGTGAGCAATATCCGGCAACCACCATGAAGCCCTTTGAAAACTTTTCCTTGCACCTTCGGACAAAATCAAACCTGGCCTTGCCCCCTCTTTCGCGATAGTAAATTGCCCTGGGTTTGTTGGTGTCATCGAGATACATCCAAGCTTCATCCAAGGAGACAACCTACTTCCATCGGTCACCTGCAAGATGGTTTTCATACAGTTTTCTGGCGTTGGTGAATCGTTCCTGGCCGCGCGCTTTATGACGTCGCTCCAGCCCAAGATTGTCATGAATTATTCTGGAGACTGTTGCCTGTGAAATACCTTTCCTTTGGGCTAGACTTCTCTGTGTGTGGGGATTTCCTTTCAGCACTTCAGACCGGATTTCTCGCACCACCTGAGCTGGGCGTGTTGGCTGGGGCTTGTTTCTGGTCTGCTTTTCTGCTCGTCCGCGTTCATTAGATAGTCGCAATTTGTTCTTTTTGATTATTCGACCCACAGTAGCTTTGGATACCACAATACCATTTCGTTTGCATAATTCCACAATGCACGAAAGACTGAAGTTAGCGTCGGAAAGGCCAAACATATACCCTTCCCAAAAATCTGTGATTTTGGAAGCCATGTTTCAGCACGAAATGTCCCAAATGACAGCAACAAGTGTATACAAAGCTAATCCCCATGAATAGTGGACGAGTCATGCAAATCACATTCCGTCAAGGTCATACGCGGCGTTTAAAGTCGTCTCATTTTATCTGAATTAACCCTCCGTATACAATCTCCTACCGCCAACGTGGGCAATTTCTAAATCTCGATTGCTGTTGTACGCTCATGTAAACGCTTTAACATTCCACGTTTACGCCACCACATGAGCGTCCAACAGCAATCGAGATTTAGAAATTGCCACGTAGGAGATTGTATACTTTTAGCAATTCCAAAGGTTGACAGGGAGCCAGTCGATCCACAAAATCTCGTAGGTGTTGTGACCACAGAAAAAAATGGTTTATATCAAATAGGATGCAAACATGGAATTGTAAAAGGTTGGTTCGGAATCGAGAATATCAAGAACGCTGGTTTAACTTTTTTAAACGAAAAGGAAATTGACTTTACGAAGGAATTGACATTGCGAGAAGCTGTTAAACAAAGTTGCGGAGGGCAAGGATACTTTAAGTGTGCTTGCAAATCGTCTAAAAAATATTGCTCAATAAAAAGATGTATATGTAAAATGGACGGTAGGCAATGCAATAGTAGATGCCAAGGTAGTATGCCGTGCCTTAATACTGAAAGACTTTTAATTAATTTTGATATCGTATGTTTCATCCACAAATACGGTTTTGTAAATCAGCCCAAATTCATTTTGTTTAGAATGAAAATAAATATTAAATAAAGAAAAATGAAATTTGCGTTTCCTTTTATCCATTTTATTACTTTTTTAGAATTAATATTCAATATTATCTTATAATATTCACCATAAATTATGTATGCTTCCTTCTTCTTGCTTCAATTTCTTTGAATAATCATTTGAGTTTCCGTTTATTAAATTTTTCACATAGAATTTTGTTTTTGAGATTGTCATCTATTTCACAAGGTAAAACCGAATATATTACAAGAAATTTATACCATAACCGTTCAAAAAGTTTTACTTTGCATTAATATGTATTTATACAATTACATTTTTTTAATTTTATAAAAACTAAAATAATCATTGCAAAAAATTGTTGAAATTTATGACTAATAACTAAACCATTTTTTTGAAAATAATATATAAAATAAATTTTTATAAGAAATTTTAAATATCAGTTAATTATAATATGGCAAATGTTAAAACAGTTTTTTGTCATTGCGATAGCTAAAATTTTCCTGTACGGGATTTGACATCGTTACTGTATCGGTCTGACCTGCTGTAGACACTTCTACCTAAGTGTCCAGACAGATACTGTAATTCTACCTAATTACGGTATGAGTCCAATGCAACTGGACACTTCGCGAAGTGTCTGGACATTTCACGAAGTGTCCAATTACGCTTATGTGTCTGCGACATATACACTCTTTGAAACGTTATAACTCAGCAACAAAATGAGATAGAAATATAAGGTTTGTTTACTTAGAAATTTTTCAACAAGACGGGGCTCCACCTCACTTTCATGTCGATGTGAGAACTTTCCTCGATCACACATTCAGTGACAGATGGATAGGACGAAGAGGAAGTGCTACGGAGTTCCCGCCTCGATCTCCCGATTTAACCCCTCTCGAACTTCTACCTTTGGGAAACTTTAAAGAACACGGCGTACGCCACAAACCCACAAACACTGATGGAATTAAGAGATCAGATTGAACATTCCATCAATGATATTCCATTAGCTACAATCCAGTCGGTATGTCGCTTTGTTCGACGTCGGTGTTGGGAGTGTACTCTGGCAGAAGGTGGACATTTTGAACATGTACGGGCTTAAGGAAATTTAAGGAATAAAATACAATAAACCTTATATTTCTATCTCATTTCGTTGCTGAGTTACAACGTTTCAAAGAGTGTATACATCAATTTGGGACACTCTGTACATGCTGTAGATGGCCGCAAAATGACCGTAAAATCTCAATCAACCAACTAACCAAAAATAGTTGGGAATTCGTTAAATCGCTTGGAATTATCTAAAAATTTAAAGTCTAAATGAGAATATTCTTTTGCTATAAGGAATGTGCAACAAGATTTTAAAATATCTCCAGCTCTGATTAGCGGAGTCATTTTGAAATGTTCACCCAGAAAGTGAATCCTATTTCATCCAATTAAGAGTTTGCTGTTTAACATCGTATAAATTAATAATGTCCGTTAAAGGTCAACTGGGCACATATTTTGTGTTCATTCATTTATTTATATATTCACTATTTGGGCTGACAATAGCTTCGAAGCACACTCACTTTTAATAAATATAGAAAAACAGAGTATTTCTCCCTTTATCTCCAACCAGAAGCCAAAGATTTCCTTCATGTCCGAAATGACTGAGATTTTCCATTACATAGTAAGCTGGCTGACATTGTTTACAAAAAAAATGTGGCCGCGTCGTGAACACACACAAAAATGAAATAGACGATTGTAACCCGGTACCAGTCCCGATATTTTTGAGTAATAACCGAAATCAATGAAACGTATGACCAATCTATGGACATACGCCGATTGACGCATGGATTCTTCCTGACGTAAATAAATAGAAAAATCTTGAACATCCTTATTGGTTTTACCATATTCGTCTTTCGTTGAAAGTTGAAATTTAGTATGTAGATTCCTCCAAGCAAGGTCTGCTTTATTTCGAAGTTTGGACCAGCGTTAACGGACTTTATTTCCTTGAACTCATACTTCCTTTTATCTTCCTATGCGATTAAAAAGTTCCCAGAAACCTGTGACTTTTTCACTGCAACCAAATTTCACGAAATTTACTATGGTGTTGAACTTTCCTTTGCTTTTATTATGGCGTCTACTCTCTGAAGAAGACTTTCCCCTAGATTATGGTAGATAGCTTCAGCCATTTTTTCTCATTCTTCCTGAAGAGCATTGAATAGCTCACTCACAGATATAGGGCGATATGGCCCAGCCCATAGTCGAAAACTTTAATTCATCCCACAGGTGTTAATGGGATTTAAATCAGGGCTCTGTGCATGTGCAATCTACATGTATTTCTTCAAACCTTGTCTCCTCAAACCATTCCTGCACACATTTTGGCTTTGTGATAAGGGTCACGGAATGGTCCAATCCTTAACTGTTACCTCAATGTTGACAGCGCAGAATTGTGCAAAATGTCAAGGTAAGTTTCCTATACCACAGTACCTGCTAATGGAACAAGTTGGTCCAGGGTCAGGTACGTTTCGACGCGGCCGTTTCGGCGCCGGTTCAAAGCCCCCAGTTTTGAAATGGTTTTTATGCTCTCTTGTCCAATAAGCAACGCGCCATATACAAGAGAATGTTCGAGTTACTAAAACAAAAGGAACCCGCATTGAGGCTCACTTCAATCAGCTGTGATTATGAATAAGCAGCGCATAGTGCTTTGATGGACGTATTCCCCGATGTTCAAATAAGAGGAAGTTTCTTTCATTTATCCCAAAATATGCGAAAACATCTAGCTAGGTTGGGTTACAGTAATATGTACAACACTAATCCAGAATTCGCGTTTAAAGCTAAAATGAATATTGCCCTAGCCTTTGTGCCTTTGAATAAGATCGACAAATATGCGGATGCTCTAGCGAATGCATTGCCACCAGAACTTCAAATTTTAATTAAGTGTATGTTGCTCGTCAAAACAGACGAGGAAGCGGCAGAAGAGCTCGCAGATTCCCCTCGCCTTCCGAGATTTGGAATCTTTATTTCAGAACATTAAACGGAGAAGACCGCACAAATAATCATGCAGAGGCTGCCCACCGCAGATTAAAATATGAATTTGGAATGCAACATCCTACCATATGGAAATTTATAGATGGATGGCGTAAAGTTCAGAAAGGTAGAGACGCATATTATGAAACGTTACTAGCTGGCCAAGAACCACAGCGGAAATAAAAAAAATGTAGAGCTGCAGATAGAAGAATACAATAAATGTTATGAAATTTGAAACCATGGATGGTACTGATTACTTGAGGAGCATTTCTCACAATTTTCAAATGAGCGTAAATAAATTTTTATTTCCTTTTTGAATTCAAGAAAATTTTATAAAAGTTCCTAAACTTCACTATTTAATTAAAAATGTATACGTTGCTAGACAATAGTAATATAACCACAATTCCACAATATGTCCAGTTTTTGGCATTATACCAATACTAATATTAATAGCAATATAGGTCACGGGTCAATCTTCTCCCCTTTTTCTATCAAACGAAATTGGTGCATTTTATTTTTTTAAATATATTTAACCATTAATTTATCATTTTTAATATGCATATGAAAAAGACAATTAAGTTTAATAAGATGTGTTCTTTCTTTATTAAATTGCTAAGATATATAAAGGTCGTACAAATGAAAACGAAAAAAACCGTCAAAGTCGTCAATGGAGGCATTATGGGTCACCACCCCCGAAAAAGTCAAAAGCAATCGCAAACAGCACGGGGAAGGTAATGTTGACCGTGATTTTTGATCCGAAGGCCCGATTTTACTGGACTTTCTTGAAAATGGCACCACAGTTAACGCAGCACGATATGGGGAAACATTGAAGGCACTGTGCACGGCCATCAAATGCAAGCGTCCTGGACTTACAGAATGAGTGCTTCTTCTCCACGACAACGCGCGTCCTCACACCTCGAAAGCAACGGTAGACTTTATCAAAAAGTTCAACTGGGAAGCAATGTAGCCCTGACTTACCCCCATGTGACTTTCACGTGTTTGGGGATCTCAAGAAATATCTGAAAGGCCGCAGGTTTTAGTCGGACGATGAAGTGAAGGAAGGGGTTTTGGAATGGTTCCACACGCAACCGAAAGAACTTCTTCCATAAAGAATTACACACCTTGCTACACAGTGGGATAAATGCCTTAACGCATTTGGAGAGTATTTTTAAATTCCTTGTATACACTTTGGATAAAATAAATAATTTTCGTTTTCTTCTATACGACCCATATATTTTTTCAGTAATAGAAGTTTTTTTTTATTCTTATAATATTACTTATTTCTATACTTTTATAAAAATAAAGTAAGCCACAATAGTATTCCTTCCTCCCCGATCTCGTTTGAATCGGTCCTCTATAGTATTTGAAAACTGGGGATTTTGAACCGGCGCCGAAACGGCCAGCGTCGAATCGGCCGGCGAAGAATCAGTTTAGCGCCAAAACGGTCGCGCCGAAACGTCCCATTCCGATTGGTCCAATCCATACAATGAAAATGGACTCCAAACCAAAACCATGACAGCGCCTCCTTCGAACTTCACAAGTAGTCAGGCACGAAGCGTTCTCCGGCATCTGCCATACCCAGATTGATCATCAGTTTGCCAGGGTAATTACCGGGATTCGTCGCTCCATAAGGCATGTTTTCATTGCTCCATGGCCCAGTTTCGGTGAGCTGCAGCATGGCAAGGGTTCCCAGCGAATGGTGAATGTACTGAGAACAAAGTGTATTGAGAATTTTTTTTTTATTTTTATTTTTGAATATTAAGGTCCTCTTTATCACCTCTCTAGGACTAATTAATTTTTGCATTTTCAAACGATTTTTTGCATTATAAATTTTATGGGGACAACTCTTTGTCGTCTATGGCGAGCTACTCGACATTCTCATCGGAAACCATTTATTTTGCAACAAATATGTAGTTCCAAAAAATGCAGGTGTCCACATATTACAAGGAAAAAATTTCAGTATTTGTGAATGGAAAAATTACCATTTGACGGATTTAAAATTGGTTTAAATCTGAATTTACAGTAGAATTATCGCTACAGTACCCAATACTGCTGTCATTTTAATTTCTTTTAAATTTAAAAAAGCAATATTAGAACTGTCAAAATCAATAAAATGGCTTATCATTAGGGATTAAATCTATACAGGATTCAAGAAACTAGAAGCCAATCAAGTAAATTCTAAAGAAAAGACGAAAATAAAATCAGAGATTTATTTCTTAGATTAAGAAATAGCGTCTTAAAAATTATGCGATCGGGCGAAAAACCAAATGTAAAAAGAAAGAGATATTATACCACTGTACAACAAATTTGATTTTTTTTTTTGTCCGTTAGCTGAAACTATGTGATTCTGTATAAACAAAAGGTGCTTGATTCATATATCAAAACCAAAATGATTCATCACGTACCGTTTTTTGTACGAGTTCCACTTCTCAGAGAAATGTAACAGAGGCTTGATTATAGAAAACACAAACACTATATTCTTTTTTTTTTTGGCCGTTTCCTCTTGTAGGCATCTGTTGGTGTATCCCTGATAACAGACCAGCAATATTCAGCTAGCATACTTGTACTTCCATTCCATCGTTAAGCTCTGCCTGTGTGATTCTTGATGTGAACATGTCATAGATATAGATGGTTGAAAGTCAGGATCTTGATGGTTTGGATCTTCGAAGGTGTCTTCCTCTGAATCAACAGTATATTTATCTTTAGAATGAGGAACTGGTTGCATAGCGCTTCTATACGTGCTACAATATAGATACGTAAAAAACTAAAATGTGGATTTTTTGGAAAATGGTGCGTGGGGTAAGCAAAAAATAATTACAGATTCGTTATTTTCAGACAAAAATAGACAAGAAACACATATTTTCATCTAAAGGACATTTTTCATGTTGTATAGTGTAATTAAAGAGATTTTAAAATGAAGTAAAGAGGAATGATATTTTTCTCGAATAGGAATATCATTCCAGCATTTCACCCCAGTGTATAAACTTGAAAAATTTTCACAATCCCATTTAATAGAATGTAATCTGATAACCTGATATGGAAACATCAATGAGTATTCTAAGGATTTTCTACAGTGGTAAAGTTGTGATTTCATTTTTATTGCTGTTATTTAAATAACTAATAGAACCATTCAAAAGATTGAAATTTATTTTGAGAAAAAATATTTCAAAGGTGTTCATAAATCTGTAAAAACGCATAACGTCTATGGCTTCAAGACGAGAGTCAAGACTGAAGATTTTTTAGGGCTTTAACATACAGTATTTATATTGCCAAACATTTAAATTAAAATTAATCTTCTTTCGTAAACTTATTTCAATGAAGTCTAAACTGGAACTTCAACTTTTTTAGCGACTTTTATCTCTTTTTGCACCTGAAGTCGTGCCTTGGTGGCCACAAGTTTAACAAAGATGACGATGTAAAAGAAGTTGTCACTATGCGGTTGATATCACAGGCGGCAACTTTTTTGAAGAGGGATTCAAAAACTATAACCTGCTATAAGTACCTTCAAAATGATGAATTTATAATAGTTAAAGGTGTGGAGATTTATTTTGTAATATTTTTCTGGGTGTTTACTTGCTTTTTTTGTACTACCAAACTAAACTTACTTTCTGGACATTCCTCGTATGTAAACATCTGCCGGTTCTGAATCCATTTGCCGAACCTTTATTGTTACACCTTGCATTTGTAGACTGACAGAAACAAATGGGTGGGAACTAGTTCGCGAATTGCCCGTTACCCCTGATTAGTTTATCTTTAAAATAAATTCAGTCTCAATCTTTTTTGAACAGACTCGTATTAAAGCAACGTATTTCGATCTTATCAACCAGTCTGGAAAGACCTTTCAAAAAGTGGACGGAGTTGAAAACGTATTTACATCGTCATAAGAGATATCTTTTTTTTTTAATTTTATCAATTCTATAGTTCACCAACATGTTTCTCCTTTTTGAAAGAGAAAGTTTTTAACCCCCAAAAAATTTCTTATCACCTATTTTCACATTTCGTGTTATTAAACATCACGAACGAGATGGGTAGAGGAAACCCTTTAAATTTCCGTATAAAATAGTCAACCTTAAATTTAATTTAATAAAAAATTTAAAAATTTAATTCAATTCAATTCAATCAATTAAAAAATGGGAAAACGAGGTTAGAACAGGCTATAGGCCAATAAACACCCCGTAAAAATAAAAACATAAAACAATACAAAAACCACAAATCACAAGTTAAGAAAGTGAAATAAAAGAAGTTATACAATTTTTTAAAAAGCCATCATGATAAGAAAATAAAAATGGTCGAAAGATACGAACAAAGATGATTTTTTATCGCCTTTGGTACGACCTCGTCTACAACAATCAAAATAATAACAATATAAAACATCAGAACAATCAGTCTTTCCAGAAAGTAACTTAGTAACAAAATTAAAACGCTCAATTTGAAAGATAGGGTCATAGTTCTGAATCTTAACATCAGTCATCGTCTGAGTAAAAGAATAAGATTTACCACATTTACCATATTTAAAATAATTTAATAAACAAAATCTAGAAAAAATTCTCTGCAATTTGTTTAAAATATAATTAGGACAATTTCTCCAAATTATAAAATTATATCGAATTATTGGGTCAATGAGCATCTTAAAAAAAGATAAACTATAACTTCAACATTACAAAAATTTTTCCCAAGTCTCCCAATCAGTCCGATTCTTTGAAGTGCTCTAGCAACCACCCAATCAATATGTTTTGCAAATGAACACTGAGCATCAATCAAAATACTTAAATTTTTAATAGACTGCACCGTCTGAATCACAGAGGAATAAGAAACAGAGGGGAAACTCCCTGTAGCCGCAAGGGAAACTCTTCTGAGATCACGTGACGAAAGTCAATCAATGAAATTTTTCTTAAATATTTTGCGGCGCTACTGTCGGTTTAGTCCGGGGCCAACGATATAACTAATTACGTCATTCTCCCGCAAATGGATTGTTGGAGAGGCAATCATATATGACGTCAGATAAATACGTTGCTTAACGTTCTTTTCATCGGAAGTATTTTAATAATTTAATTCAAGTTAATTAAAACTTTGAAAACTGGTTCCACGATGCACGGTAGATTATCACAGATGAAAAGAATTATTATAAAATTGAATTATCAATTTGCATTATCACGATTTCCTATTGATGATCTCTGATCAACACGAACAACGGCGAGCTAATATAAAAATGAGTGCTTCACATGAGTGATCACGTGACTAATTAACAAAACAATTTTTCGTTTAAATAAAACATTTTTTTTATTCTTGAATACAAATTTATGTGTTTTAACATTATATAAGTATTAATACATAAACTGCGTTATTATTTTCAAAATTGTGTCCTCACTAGCGCCACGAAAGCAGCATTGAAAAATGACGTAGTGATTTCCAATCACGTGGTAGAGTTTCCCATCTGTTTCTCTTCATCTGTGCTCTGAATCGTAATTCTCCCAAGGGTGTAATAAAAAAAGTGAATTGCTTTTCCTCGTTAAACTGATTTTGGTTTTATCAGGATTACACAGTAATCCATTTTGGTTTTCTGGCACCACGTATCAAGACATTGGCGTAACTGTAGCGCCAAACAATCGTTAACTGAATTCACTTTTTTAAATAATTTAATATCATTTGTATAAAGTAAATTTTTCTGACTCAACCTATGGGAAAGGTCGTTAATAAAAATATATTGAAAAAGCAACGGTCCAAAAAGACTTCCCTGTGGAACACCCACATTTTGCTTGAAACCATTTTGTGTATTAACATTATTAATTCTAATACGGTTATTCCTATCTCTCAAATAACATTTCAACAGCTCCAGAAAAGGACGAACCACCCCCAAACCGAAGTTTCTCATGAGAAACAGAATCGAAAGCTCTAGAAAGATCAACGTAGACACAATCGACTTGCGAAAATTCAGCAATTGCGTCACAAAATAGGAGGCTAGGTTTGTTGTAGTGGAGCATGCATTTCTAAACCCATGTTGATGCGTGAAATGTATATAATAGTAATAGAAAATTGTTACATTGACATTTTTCATATAATTTTTCCTTGTTTTATTTGCTGAATAATATAAATTTTTACCAGAAATGTGAAAAGAGATACAACGGTACTCACTTTCGAGTTAAGGCGTTCATTCTGCAAAACTATACGAACTTGAACTTGAGAAATTCAAGTCATGTAATTTTTGATGTAAATTATATTAGTGTATGAAATATTTACTTCTTTTTATTTCATATGAAATGAAAGAAATCAAAACAACGTTTCAGTCTGAAATTTTTTCTTAGTATCTTGTGGGGCAATCTTTTTGCCTGTAACCTCTCTGTAACATTGTGACGTACACACCTGGACAAAATTATACGTAAACTCACATATACTTTGCACAAAACTGTAATGAAAAAGAAAAAATTACTTTACAAACATAATAGTCAAATATATTCAGCTATCGAATGATCGCTAAAATTTATGTTATATTTTTGTAATCATGAATCTTTTCAAAAATCGGAGAACAATAAAAAAGATGTACACTATCTGGTCATTCGTCACCGGACACCTCTCCAAAAGCGTATGGGATCGTCCGTATACTTTATAGAAGTATAAAAAATGTTGACGGTTAAGAATACACTCATAGCACCTACTGCAGATGGCGGCAACTAATAACTTTTTTGTATGTTAAGATTGCGTCACTAAGATCCTCTCTGAATCACGACAAACTCTCTGCCCAATCACAAACCACATCATGAATAATAAGGTTAGCATATCATAAAAAAATTGGACCAATTACTATCGAATTATACATCCCGCACCAGGCATTAGTTGACCATTTGTATTGATGGTTTGTTTCCCTGTAAAAGTGTGATTATTTATAATACCATCTTGAGTGAACCTAGACTCATTACTCCATAGAATGCACTTATTAAAATGGCTGTTGACGTTTAGCTTAGCAAGCATAAAGTTACAAAAATCCATCCTCAACTGTTGGTTCTGCTCTCTTTCAAGTGCATGAACAGGAGTTAGATGGCATGGATGATATTTATGTTTGTGAGGTAATTTCCAAACTCTTCGACATGATAACCCACGTTCCGAAGACGTATTTGTAATACTTGCATGAAGATTTGTTTCAAAATAGGCGATCACATCAATGACGTTAATGGTTTTCTGTAATTGCTTTCTGGCCTGACGTTGATGTACACACTCTATTCTTCGTAATCTGTTTATTACTCTTGAAATTGTACAATGTGTGACGTTGGATTGAGGAACTCTAGTGCAATATTCGCGTGCAGCAGCGCGATAGTTTCTGTTGCATTCACCTAAAGTATAATCATTTCCAGCATTTCTGCATTACTACATACAGGCTGGCATTTTTGATCATTTGTATTTGTCTAATATGTGTGCATTGCTGTTTTACTCTTAAATGTTACTAAAAATAACATTGATTTTTCCACTTGGGAGAAAGATAGAGGAAAAAAAATCATATATAGTAGAACACTTCAATAAACTGTCTTACAAAGATTTTTTTCTAATTTTCTTGTGAAATTAAGAAATAAGTTTTGTAAAAATGGTGATTTAGGGGTTAACATGGTGTGTTCTACAAGTTTTCCAATGTCACTTTTGTTGTCTCTTACATGGTTAAAAAGGTACATTATGATTTGACCTCTTAAAGAGGTGAGCAACAGACTGCGCATCCTCACTTTCCTATAGCAATATATTCATATATTGTTGACAATTTTAATCTTTTATTAGCATTAATAGACTTGTAGATATTTGGATGGATTACTTCAAAGTAAACAACCTGTATATGGAAAGCATCTTCGTACCAATAATTAATTTGCTGAGATCAGGGAGGGTGTTATGTTTTGATTTTCTTTCTCTTAATGAAATAAATATATCATACAAAGCTTTAACTTAAAATTGAATACCATGCCGATTAATTTTTGTTTTGCTCGTTATAGATATAAATTGTAAGATGAAAAAGTGATTAATTTTTAGGCATTTGAAGAAAAAAAAAAAGATTTAAAATTAACCTAACCATGGTATTCTTCTTCGTAGTTAGCAAACAAAAAGAAAAAAATTGATATTAAATTTTCAAAGTGATTTTAAAATTATACTTTCAGGGGAAGAATACCTAGTTTGTAGCAAGAAATTTTTCGGCTGATGGCACAATAACTTTAAGCAAATTTCCGAAATATTTAAATAACTCCGTTGACCTCTAAAGTCATCACATTTGTTTACTTACCTTGAAATGTTTTCTATGGGTGAGTGGTTTAAAGAAAAAGGCTTCTAAGAAAAAAGGATAAACAACATTCAAAGAATTTTAGAAATGTCGAGTGAAAATGTGTATTCTGGATATGGTTTTAGAAACAAAATCTCCGAAGAGTGAATTCTTAACATACGCCTTATGAAAATGTGGAATTATTCGTGTTATTTTATTTATTTCATTTCCTTATCTCAACCCGTACAATTTTATTTTGCTTTGAGTTTCGTAGGATTCTGTCAGGATTTGCTTAGTTGGATTCTGAATGAAAGCTCAATTTTAAATTATCATTTTAAAAATTTAATATCAATATTTTTCTTTTTGCTATAATAAGAAAAATATGAAATACATTAAAAGAAAAAAAGTCAAAATATAACACCCGCCTTGATTTTAGCAAAGTAATTTCATTTTATTTTATACAAAATTTACAAGAAATAGATAACTCTTAAGCATCTTTTTTAGTGGTTGTTCTTTATTACAGTTCATAATGTTATACAGTTTTAGTGGTTGTTTATAAATAAAGATAAAAATAACTGATTAGATCTATTCAAAAAGATCAATATCAGGTTAATGTTGCCTGACTGATTCATGATCGAGATTCTAATGTTTATTAGGTGGCATTTTCAATAGCGATTTAGGAGATAGAGAAATGAAAGTACTACCGAATTTATGCAACCAAATAACAGTCCACTGAATGCTGATAAAATCTGCAAAAACGGCTTAAATATTACTAATAAAAGATAAAATATTTTATGATCAACCAAGTATAAAGTCCGAAGTATTAAGTATTTAATTAAATTCAATGCAAATAATTTAGTAAAAGGTAATTTTTGATAATTAATGTTACGAGACAGAATCACACCAAAGCCTGAGACTTGGAAGGCTAAATTTTGGATCGTTTTCAAGTCGGTTCTCGATGAAGCAGTTTGTTGCATCATTCATTTATCAGCTTGAAAAGAGGCACTATCTTGGTTGATGTACTTTGTGAAGTCGACTCTCAACGGTTCAGTCACCTCAACTAGCTGGAACCAGATTCCGGAATATTTTACTCAAGTTAAATCAATCAGTGCCTCCATTTGCAAGTCCAGTAGCGATTCAATGGAGAGGCAAGAAAGCAATTTGCTGTCTACATTCTCTAACGAAGTTTTAGACGTCAGGTTTTAAGAAAGGAGAGGAAGGTGGTGATGAAAAGTTGGCATAAATAACGTTTAAAGATGAAGACGTTACCTTGGAACTTTTCTAAGTCTTAGATGTTATGCTATTTTAAAAAGCGATTATCTTCTCTACTTTTCATTCTCAGCAATAAATTATCGTTGTCGAAAATATAATAAATAATTAAAAATGGAAGTCTTTTTCTTACTGTCAAAAGCATTAATGGCCACGTTTTACAAGTTGTTTAATTTATGATGTGGAAGCCCTAAAAGGGGAAGTGTAGCCCTAATTAAGTGTAGCATGCGATGAAGTAACTGACAATGAAGAATGCAGTTTAAAGATGACCATCTGGTTTAGCCGCTTTAAGAGCTCTTACGAGACAATGACTCAAATTCTGAAGCTCAACAAATTTTCACACCATTATTGTTTTCTGATAATCCGGATAATTTTCAAAGTCACTTTTAATTTTTTTTAATTTTAATTTAAATATTATAAATGTAATACTGTTGATATATTTCCCTTTGATTGCTGTTTCTGTCTTCATTCAATTAAAAAATATCTGATATACTGGAATTTTTTATTAAAATTTAAAAAATATCCAACACTGAAATCGAATATATTTATAAATCTACAAACATCAAAGTAGAATGATGTTTTATGACAGAAATTAATAGCCTGTAATTTGTATACTCGATGTAAACATCAAACATCCTCTTGAGATGCATTAAAGCTTATTATTCCACAGCCATTACACTAAAGCCTATCAAGCCTGAATTTAAACCCACACT
Source organism: Rhysida immarginata (assembly GCA_023313115.1). Lineage (NCBI taxonomy): Eukaryota > Metazoa > Arthropoda > Chilopoda > Scolopendromorpha > Scolopendridae > Rhysida > Rhysida immarginata. Next base: position 2,035,567 of record JAHWFO010048912.1, read on the forward strand.
TATACAAAACCTTACAGAAAACCACAATCCTAAACACTTGTCACATTGTAAAGAATACTTACACACAAACAATAATGCTCTCACGAGTACGTAATTTTTCCCCTTGGGCTTGGCCCTTTCTTGGGTCCGCCTCTGGGACTTGGCTTCCGGACTTGATCAGAGTTTGGTCTTCCCATCGAGCATAAAAATGAAAGGATTCTCCAAACAATAGTAATAATAATTTTAATAATAATAATTTTAATAATATGTAACAACAACGGGGAGTATACCACTAGATGAACCAGAGGGAAAAAGCCCAATGTTGTCCCCCAACAGGCCGAAGCCCAAAAACGGGGTTAATGAAAAAAAAAACCACAGAAAATACAAAAGTAAAGAGAAGAGAGAAAAAGGGAAAAAAAACTGCATGTAAAAATAATAAAATAATTTGACAAAAAAAAATTAAGAAAAATAAGAAATAATTAATATAATAAAGGAGAAAAGAAAATAAATAAAAAATAAAATAAAATAAACATGAAAAATCAGGCAAACAAAAGAAGTTGCTCATCTTTCAACACATAAAGATTGGCGTCTTTAAAATTATTCATAAAGTTTTTTAGAAGTTTTTCAAGCGGATCAATCTCGGAAATGCTAGTCCTCCATTTATGGGGATGGTTTAAAAACATATCCAGTACGGGTTTTAGTAAATTCAAGGGAGTTGAGATTGTCTAAAATCTCAGGTGCCCTAATCTTTTCATGGTATAGGTTAAGAAGAATCTTAAATAGACATTTATCAAGAATGAACTTAATATTAAAAAGCTTATCATTATCATTAATAAAATCATAATAATAATAATAATAATAATAATAATAATAATAATAATAATAAACTCATTTTTATTATATAAACGGTCATAAGCGAAGTTACTTAGTCCCCTATGGATTTTGTGAATAATAAAAAACTGAAAGGATACGGGGGAAAAAAAAGAAATAATTCGACTCAACTGGCAAACATCAGAGCAGGAATTAAATCATTTGTTCGACTAGGAATTAATTATTACAATTCAATGCCAACAATTTTTTTTTCTTTTTGGATTCCACGCTCAGATGCATTTTTTGTATATGTATTTTTTATCGTATGTATATTCGAAAATTTTGGGAAAACCCGAACATCTTTTGATATTTAACTTTGCTATTTCTATGAAAAAAAAAGGCAAAATATGAAACACAGTATATTTAAAAAAAAAAAGATCAAAATATCATTATTACATGTGCTCCTAAAATCGTTCTACTCAAGCTTATGGTGCTGGAAAAAAGTTGAGCCGACAAAAAAAATTGAAATTTATGAATTGATAACTACAAATTTCTTCATTACTTTTAAAGGCGAACAAGAAGATAGTCTACAATAGTTTCATAAACATTGACTAAAGAAAACACTTCCACAATAAAATTAACAGAATATATTCACACCGCAGTAACTTGCATGATGAAAAAAGTTTAATGTCCTGCATTCAATATGCGCATTTTTTTTCAATAATTTTGCAGCCTCTATGTCTCGTCAATAGTCCAATATCTAAATTCTGCCATGATATTTAATGGCAGCCAGCAGTTCTTGTTTTGCATGGTAAAAACAAAAATCCTTATATACGGAACGCACAATTATACCTCAGATGTTTTCCATCGCGTCCACATCCGGTTCGGGATGGCTCCCAGAATCAGCTGTAATCCAGAATTTTGTTGAAGCAGAAGTAAAGTTCCGGCAATGACGGTATAGCACTCTAATGGTAGGACATACGGCAAAGCTTACCTACTGTGCCCGCGCGACGAGAACGCGGCTGCGTTTCCAAAATCTCTCACATAGCGCGCTAGCTGCCTTGGCCAATCCATTTTGCTAAAGGGTAGGAGTAGTATACTGCAAAGTTACTCAGGGCTTGGAAAAAGTTATTTTTGTAGATGGAAATTCGTGCAAAAATGGTAAAAGGGAAAACGTTACATTCTGAAGGAAGGAAGGTTGCTCTGAACGTCATTTCATTTCATTTCTTTCTCCAGCATAACTACTTCCACCCTATAGAAAAATGGATTGGCCAAAGCACCTAGCGCGCCATGTGAGAGATTTTGGAAACGCAACCGCCTTCTCGTGGCGCGGGCACAGTAATCTCCTTCAAAGTAGCGCCTTGCGAGCACACACACTTGCTCCAACGCATCTGCCATTCTTGGAAGCATCGGTGGAAGACTTCTTTTGGAAACTTCCGGATCTTGACCGTCGCATTCGATTTGATGTTCTCCATAGTTGAGAAACGTGTCCCCTTAAGGCCTATTTTCAAAGTCCGGAGCAACCAAAAGTCACTAGGAGCGAGATCCGGAGAGTATGGTGATTGAAGTATGATAGGAATGTTTTTGTTAGCGAGCGATTACTGCACAACAAGTGATGTGTAGCTCGATGCGTTATCGTGATGCAAAAACGACTGTCCCTGCCCCATGCTGCGCTGCTTCCTCTGAACTGCATCGCGCAACCTCCGCAAAAATTGCACGTATAAATGCCCCGTAACAGTCTGTCCGAGCGGTACGAACTCATGGTTCACCAAATCGTCAATGTCAAAGAATGCGACGAATGGCTAGCACTCAGATCTACTTCAAACGGAACAGTAACAAAACGGCACACTGAAACCTGTCAAGCCTTATTGCGCCTGAGAGCAGAGATGCTGTTCTCCCTACAAAAGTGGGAACGCTCTTATCGCTCGTCTCTTGAGGAATTCCGGGAATTTTTTGACTGCCCCTCGTATGAATTGCAGCATTGCCTTGATGAAAAATCCATTCTCCTTTTGTAACCAGAGGACCAAACGGGAGCAAATTGCCTGCCAAAACATTTTAATAGGCAGTGGATCCATTCGATGTTGTTCCACCTGATGCAAGCCTACCTCGAGTCATCAAGAAGTAGGGTGACCAACTCTTAACCCGGAAATTCGGAACATTGACCAAAAAAATTCGGGACAGATAAAAAACATCAAGAAAGGAAACTATTTGTCGCAAGGAAGATGTTTTTCAGTTGACGTGAAATTTCGGGACAAAAGTTGTCCCGTTAGGATCAAATCTGGACCATCAAATCTTAAGTCTAAAAGGCCACAAAATCGGGACGTTCCGAAAAATTCGGGACAGTTGGTCACCCTATCAAGGAGCCACCTCCAAATTGCCTTTTTGAAAAAAATGCCTTTTCATCACGAATATCATGCCAGTGATACTTGAATCCATCTGGTCCAGCCAGATTGAACTTCTTCTCATCTGAGAATGCCACGTTATTTCATTTGTTACCATACGTTGTATTTTTTTGCAAATGACACATGTGTTTCACAGTAAGCAGTCGTCAATGACGGTCTTGCTTCCATTTTACCGTAATACAGCTGGGAAGTTGGCTGTAAAACATTTCGTACAATTCTACTAATGCAGGGAAGACTTAATTCTGCAACAATTTCAGAAGATGGTAAGTGTTGAAAGCTAGCCAGGCTTCTAGCCCTTGAGTTTGGTCTTCTTGATATGTGTAATGTTCCAAAATTTCCTGAATTTCGGAGAAATTTATTAACTGCAGCTCTGAAGCGACCAATTTCTTTTGAAATTTCAGTTCCATTCTTCCACACTGTTTCAAGCCATAATTTTTCCTGTTTCATATCCTGCAGGATATCGTCAATCTGCAAATCCACATTGTATCGAAAAATTGTATCCTCAGGGAATTTTGCGTGCAGATAAATACATCACAAAACTGCATTGCTCATGCGCTGAAAAACTGTCTACACACATTTGCATAGATTTAAATAATTAGTTCTAGCCAATAAAGTCTTGCAAGCCGGAAGACTCTAAACTTTTCTTCCAACCTGAAAGTGGAGAAGTTCTTATTAAAGTAGATTGGATTAAAGATCCAGTAGGTTAGAAAGATGGCCCTACGATGATGGAGATGGGATTTGACGTTGCACACGTGAGCAAATAGTGTAACCTACATGTACCGTTTCCTTTGGGAATGTAAAAATAAAATAAACACATTTGAGAAACTTTGCTACTATGTAAAACTGATTTTATGTAATTTATTTCAGCACATAGTTTATTTTAGTGGTTGGCCGAACATTACTCCTGCTGTCATAGGTTAGGCTCTCCCTACATACAGAAGGGAGAGTTCGGGAACTTTTAAACACACGGTATGATGACCTCGGCATGGCCCACATTGGTAGCTATGTTCAGGTGCTCCTCGAGAAATTACTTCTAAAAGAGTTTTGTTTTTTCAATCCGTTCATTTACGTTTAATACCTATTATATTCATATTTTTATTCAAACTAATTAACAAACTGCCATAAGGATGTAAAAGTGTTCTACATCTTTAGAAGAAAATTATACTAATTCTTTATTAAATTTAAAAAAATCTTCTGTGCTTAAAGGTGTTGAAATGAAAATTTAGTTTAGCTGTGTCAACTTTCATTCGCCCACCTAAACTTTTTTTTTTCTTTATTTCCTTTATCATTGATAACAAGTGATTTTGGTGGTCTCATTAGCTACAGGACAACTATTGAATTTAAGCAGCTATTTTCCTTTTTGTTTGACAATTGTAATATCGAACTTATAAAAGAAGATTTTGGTATTTTATTAATCATATGGTTGTTTACAACTTTTGACATTATTGACGTTTTGAAAACAGAAATCTCAATTCCTATAAATCATTTTAAATTTGTAATTCTAACCCATTAAATCGTAAAATAGTTTATTGTTCCTTATTGTTTTGTAAATATAATTTAGTTTCCAAATTGAGGTAATTTGTGCTATTTTATCAAATATTTTTAAAACATATTTGATTTACGGGAACCCATTAGAGAGAGTTATTGCTGCAAAAAAGGGCTCTAAGTTGACATAATATATTCATATTTATGAAAATAAGATGTATTAAATAATATTACAAGTTTCTTTTTTTTTCATTTTGCTTAAATAAAAATTTTAAAAATATCGTATCTACGAGATATGATAGAGTAATTATAATTCGCATTTAAAAATGTAAAAGAATTGTAATTCGTATTAAAACCTTTCCTAGATTAACAGCATATGCCATTCAAACCGAGACATGATAAAAAAATTCTCATTGGCTTATTTTATGATGTGAATAGGTCTTTTGGAGATTGTTATAGAGCGTTTTAAAAATTTCGTAAATGAAAATAGTTTAAACTCTAAATTGAACGTTGACTTCAAATGCCAAGACAGCTCACAAGTTATTGCATTCTTTGCTTTGCAGCGTTTGAACTATGGCATGTTACAGGGTTTTCAGTACTTTTAGAACCAAGAGAAATAAAAAGGTCTCTTTAAAGTAATGATTTCCATTAACTAACGGAAATATAAACTCTAAAAACTTTATAAAAATCTTCGCAAAGTTATATTATTATCGTTCCGAGTCGTGTTTACGATCAGAGCGGACGGCTTTTATTCTACTGCTCCAGTTTGATTCAAGAAATTCAAAGAGAGGACAGTAGCCTCAAAGTAAACCACGATCAAATGGCCTAATATAGACGGATTGCACATTCTTTGTGCACTGTTGAAGCCCCCACCGAGAAGCATTTGCAGTCACCTACTGAAGGACTGAAGGATAAAACAACTGCAAGACATCGTCATAGTAGCCGGAATGGCAGAATGTTTCATATGAACTGAAAAGTTAACCAGTTGTATCGATGTCTGTATTAGGCTCTTTGCGAAACCGCCGTTTTCTTAATTGGAATGCTATTTTATCCAAAATTTTGTAAAATACTTAACTTCAGTGTTAATTATCCATCAGCCATCTCGGCTGCCGCATGTTATTTGCCGTGTTAATGTCTGTCATGCTGAACACTCTCTAGACTAAATTGTTTTGAGGAGAAATTTAATCCTTCTTTATAATTTTTTTTTCCTTTCTCACTCAGGCAAGATTGTCCTTTTTCAGTCAAATTTTCTCATGCATGAAGATGATGTCAGGTGGCAATTGGGAAAGTAAATAAAAGTTTCTTTTTTTTTTCAAAAATAAAAATACAAATTAAAATTTAATTTTAAACGTTAAATAATAGATTGGTATAAAGTCACCAATTTTGAAAAAAGTCTTGTGGATAGATGGTTGTCATGAAAGTTGATGAAATCTACAACCCCTGGCAAAAAGTTTTGGAACATAATGCATCCTTGCTCAGTTAGCTGCTTTTATTTAAGTGTTAGGAAAAACATTAAGAACTGGTCACAAATTTGTTAATTTTTTATTAAAGAGCTCTTTAAAGGCTACAATCTGAACAAAAAGATGTTGAGATTGTTGAATATAGAAATTAAGAAAAAAATTCCAAAGTTTGTGCCTGCTGGAAAAAAATATTGGAACATAAGAAACTGTGGAAAAAAGTAACGGAAACAATCTGCTCTAACATCCTAACAACGGAAAGTACTGCTCTAAAACAATCTGTAACATCTTTTGCGATGCAAATTTTGGATTGTTCCATTTTTAAAAGCATACATAAAGGAGGGGTAAGGTCAAACTATTTTTTTTTTAATAATTTCGATTTGCTAAGAGTCAACATGGCTGCACGAAAGCACTATTCTAGTGATATCAAAAACCTTGTTGTTCGTCATATGAAAGATGGTAAACACAGAGGGAAGTGGCACAAATCGTAGGATTGAGTTTGGAACTGTTAACCGAATCTGGAATAGGTTCAAAGAAACCGGAGTGGCTGACCAAAGAAAACTTCAACATTGCAGGACCGAAAACTTAAGAAAATCTGCTTGAAATACAGAAAAGCATCTTCTAAAGTGATTAATACGGAATGGAGCAAGTGTAAAGTAAACGTCAGTGATAGAACAGTAAGAAACCGTCTTCCCGAACATGGATTCAAACGTTGCAAAGCACAGACCGCACCTCGCATTACCAAACTGCAGAGGCAAAAGAGTCTTCAGTGGGCCAGAGAGCATAAACATTGGGACCAGAGTGACTGGGGAAAAGTTGTGTTTAGTGATGAGAGTCGTGTACTTGTTGCATGTGGAGATGATGGAGGAAACTTTGTTTGGCGCCGTGTTCATGAAAAGTATCAACAAGATTGCCTCGTACAAAAGGAGAGGTTTCCAACTGGAGTAATGATATGATCGTGTATGTCAGCAATAGGTGTTGGCAAATTTTGTATTGCCAATGGAACAGTTAATTGAGTAGAATAAAAGAGACTACTACAAGAGACTACAGTTGTAGGATGGTTAAATCTATCAAACAAAGAACCATGTAATAAAAGAGTTTATTTCACCTTTTGTAGCCTGAGTCAGCTTATTTTTTCAAAATTTAAATTATAGAAATATTAGCATGACTAACTAATACCGAAGTCTATGGAGTTGCTTTATCATGAATAACACGTACGAAATCCTTTATCCGAAATTCAAAGAACCGCCTTTTACAGGGTCAGGACACATTAATATGACCATCTCTCCTCGAACATGTTGGAACGTCCCAAGGTATGCAGATGTAAAATCACTGCATATCATTAAAAGCTGACAACAGCAGACTGTAGTAGCATCCGTTAACACAGCAACTGTCGCCGTCATGGGCAGAGCAAGTGACCTGTCGGACCTCCAAAAGGGGATGATCATTGGCTATCGGGCCAAGGGGGGCAGCATTTCAGAAACGGCCACCTTTGTGAACTGCTCTAGGGCTGCCGTTGTGAAGGTGTACCGCGATTGGACGAACCAGACTGTTTCGAGCAATCAAAGAGGTAACTGTGGGGCCCCACGGGCCATCGCTCCTAGAGGCGAGCGTCGGTTACGACGCCTGGCCAAGACCAATCGGCGTGCCACTGTTGAGCAACTGACACAGCAAATGAACAGTGGGGCCACTAGGCGTGTCGGCACCAAGACAATGCAACGATCCCTCTTGAGGTTGGGACTCCGGAGCAGGCGTGTTGTAACAGCACCCTTGTTGACGCCTGTGCCTCGCCGAAAACGCCTCCACTTCGCAATGGACTATCGTCATTGGACCTCGACCGAGTGGCAAAGGGTTGCTTTCTCTGACGAGTCGCGGTTTCTGGTGAACAGAGTGGACGGACGATAGTGAAGCATCTGAGAACAGGCATCCAGACACCATCGTTGGCAGACGACAGGCTGGTGGGGGAGATGTGACTGTTTGGGGGATGTTTTCGTGGTAAGGTCTGAGTCCATTGATACCGCTGGAGGGTACACTGAATGCTGTTCGTTACCTGACGATCGTCGCAGACCAGGTACACCCCTTCATGTCAACGGTGTTTCCTCAGGGTGATGGCACCTTTCAACAGGACAATGCTCCCTGCCATACTGCTAAAATTGTCCACGACTCGTCCGAGGAGCATGAGGATGAATTCAAGCTACTCCCATAGCCACCAAACTCCCCGGACCTCAACCCCATTGAACATTTGTGGGACCATCTCGATCGCCATGACTCTCTACCACGCACGGTGATGGAATTACGGGATGCACTGATCGCCGAATGGTCCCAGATACCTGTAACCACCTTCCGAGGACTTATTGACTCTCTGCCACGTCCACTAGCTGCTGTGTTTGCCACCAAAGGTGGATATTCCGGATACTAGCAGGTGGTCACATTAATGTGTCCCGACCCTGTATTGTTGAGGGTTGAATGTCGGTTTTAAGGTTTGATTAGTGTACAGTTCACTCTTGTGTAAATAAAAATTGTACAAGATCTAGCGAATCAAGGATTGGTAAGAATACAGAATAAAAGCGCAAACAAACGCCGCGACGGTTATTTGGTTCAGAGTAAATTCAGTGCGGCGCTTATTTCTCTGAATAGATAGAAAAATGAAGTGGTGAAAAAAAATAATTCGCAAAATTTTAAAATATTTTACACTATTTATTGAACAAACGATACAATCATGAATTATTTACAATTCTTTATCCAGGGGTAAAATCCTGGGATCACGTGCTTCCTTCGGAAGGGAAGTAAGCCGTTGGTCTCGTGTGGTCGTTTGCCAGCTGCACGTTAAAGAGCCCTTGCGAGGCAAACTTTGCGGCTCTTATTCGCTAGATTTACCTATTGCCACGCCAGCTAGTGACCTGCGCGGGAAATACTCCAAGCGGGGAAATTTCAGGCTTTACATGAGCACTATAAGTGTATAGCGATGGATGAAAAATCGAGATCGATTGTTCAAATCGATTTCCTAAAAAAAAATCAATTATAATCCGATTGTTTGAAAAAAAAATCGATTTTCATATGAAAAAGAAATAAATTAATGCATATATAAAAAATAAAATATATATGATACACGTTTTTACATTTGCTGTACTTGGGACAGAGTTAAGCTTCCTAAAATCAGAAGTTTTTTCCCAGTGTTTGGTACCCAAATTGCTTCGCTTTTTTTTTGATTAGTTTTCTCCAGTTTTGAAAATAAATGCTCGGCGGGAACAAAAGTAACTGGGACTGTGTAAGGTGTTTTATAGGAATATCATAAATGCCTTCATGTGCAGCTTTTAACCTTTTCCACGTATCCAATGAATCAAATACAATCTTCCAAACACTCCAAGAAGGAGCTTTAGTAGTGACGTAGAAGTAATATTAAATACGACAATTTAAAGTCTATACTCTATCCAAAGAAAGAAAAACTGGGCGTGTCTAATTAAGTTTTGATTTCATTTGTTAGACATTGTTACTACATACAATTAACAATGTTTAACATTGAAATTGGAAATTTAACTGTGCACACCCAGCTTTTCTTTCGTTGGACAGAGTATAAAGCTCCTAACAAATGATAGTTGACTATGATTTTCAGCTACTGTTTGAAATTTGGATGAAGCCTGTTACTATTTTGAGATGCGTGCTTTGATTTGGTATTTGAACTTAATTGATATATCTCATATGCTACATAGTTTCTTTTGGTTGATCAGCTAGTTCTGTTTTTTCGTGCTCAGTATCTGAAATTGTTGAACAAGTTTATTTCACGATTTTTGAATCTATCATTCATTTTCAAAAAAAATGTGATTTTATATCTTCGACATAAACAATCGGTTGCGTAAACCATCCAAAATCGACAAATCGATTCCAGAAAAAATCGATTTTACATCGAAAAACGAATGTATCGCTTGGCACTAATGATCACTTTATAGCTATTTTCTTGCTGATGAAGCAATTCGAAAAATCTAACGTACCCCCAATCATGGAGTAATCATGGTTTATTACTCCATGCCCTCAATACGATGAAGCATTAAAGATATTCCGCTTGATTGCACGCATAGTGACCTTTCTCTTCTTTCTTCTCAGTAAAACCGCAACAAATAACTTTGACCGTTAATACCAAACATAACTTTACGCCGTCCTGAAATGACCATGGTAGTTGAAAAGGACGTTAATACCAAACAAACCAAACATAAGCAAACAATTCTTTATCAAAATCTGACTCGCCATCACTTTTGTCAATGAAATTTCGCATTCATTCATCATATTGCTTTGAATATTTTCCTTTGAAAACCTACCATTCATCTACTAATCACCTGAATGAGTAGAGAGAATGTGTCTTCCAGTGACATTACAGTGCGTTTACAGTGCGGTGTTTTATGCATTGAAATCAACTCAATGGCGGTATCGATAATAGCTGAGGCGCTTATTGCCTTCAGTGTAAAATTGGTGCGGCGGTAAATATTATGCGGCGCTTGTTTGCGCTTTTACGGTAATTTTTCCGTAGGATGTTGTACAATTCGGTTGCGGTCATGGTTTGAATTTTTTACTGTACTTTATCTGCTTAGTAAGTAAACAATTTGCCTTAGTTTTATAATTTATTTATTGAGAAATTCGCACGGGGAAAAACACTACGAAAGCCCCGTAGAATCATGGCCCATAGAAATCAATAGCTAGTAGATTTTCTAGAATTTTCGTGATTTTCCCCCCTGGGCGAATTCTTAATAAATAAACCATTAAGGAATGACATAACCAAGTACCGAAAGGTTAAACGAAACCATTCGCGGAACTATATTTTTAAACAGCCCTATGTTAACATTTTAAGTTTCTAATGGACTATAAAGATACCATTACATCACGTACCTTTGAACCAATTTCGACTATCATTAATTTTACGTTATATTCTTTCATGACACCTCGTTCCAAGACGTTTGATATATTACATGCTATATTTAGCATTGAAAGTTCCAATGAACCATAATGGTTCCACTAAACCAGGTTCCTTGAAACCAATTTCGAATATCATTAATTTTACGTTATATTCATTCATGACACTTCATTCCAATTGTTTGATATATTGTATGCCACATTTAGCATTGAAAGTTCCAATGAACCATAATGGTTCCAATAAACCAGGTTCCTTGAAACCAATATCAACTATCGTTAATTTTATGTTATATTCATTCATGACACATCATTCCAAGTCGTTTGATATATTACATGCTATATTTCAGCATTGAAAGTTCCAATAAACCATAATGGTTCCACTAAACCAGCCAAAATTCTTTCGAACATCAAAAGTCTTGCCTATGAGAAGTCTGTTTTTAATTATCAGTGGCGGCTATTACATCATGGTTTTTATTCGCTTCAGCGACTCAATCTGCGGAGAGTGGTTGATTCGGCAGGCAGCCTGGCCTGTGGAATATCAGAAACGATCCCGCACATCGTCTTCGTGTGCTCGTTTGCACAACCCATCTGGAGCCGTTTAAGGCGTCACTTTGGTTTGACAAACATGTCTTACCAGTTCGTGCGGTTCCTGGTGGATGAACAAGGACCTGGCCGTCTCCATTGCCTTTCTCGTGAAAGAGATATGGCTTGCTCGTTGGGAGAGAACAGGTGGGACGCCATCTGTTGAAGGAGTTTGGAAGAAAAGTGCAATGCAATTGCGCTCCTTCCTACTCCTGGAATGGTTTCGGCTGGGTCCTCTTGTGTTTAAAAGACGCTATTCAACATCTGGTCATCTTTGCGTCGTCATCAGAGGGCCACGAGGTCGTTATGTTCATCATTTCACCTTTCCCATGGTCTTCTGATGTCTTACTGGTGGGCAAACGAGCATAGAATTTGCGACGTTTAAATAAGTAACGCAGCCCTAACGGGCTGCACGACTACTTATGGCATGAGCGTCGGACGCCCCGTTTCAAGATCCTGGTTTTAGGGCGTTCGCTGGAGCGTCTACTATCTAGCTCCAGCTCCAACAGCGAAGGTGAACTCTCCAAAGGCGCCAAGGAAAAGCAATGGGTCGGAAGAAAGGAATGAAGATAGCGGACCGAAGCATGAGAAAAGTAAGAAATTGAACTTAGATAAAATTTCATATGTTTCTTATGGTAATTTTAAAGGGTCCACCCATGATGGCCGAGGTTCTTCCCGAGGTGGAATAGGAGAGACGGCCGACCAAAAGGACTCTCGGCGAAAGCCGCTGCGGAGCAGGAATCAACACCGATACCAGACGGACCCCGGACCTCCCAGCATTTTCCGACGAGGTGCTTCAAGAGGCGACCGCCAAATTCGCCGTTTCGTCTTTTTATATTCGAAAGGAAGTGCGCCAGAACTGTAAGCCTCATTTGAACTTTGATAACAATTTACAAACGCTCTCAAATGATCTTCATGAGTTTCCCTCGAAGAGTTACGAACTTCTGCCTCCTACACTAACTGACTTAGACGTCCAAGATGACCGCAATAAGCAGTCGACTGGACTTCTAGTGAATCCAGCGACGTTAGCCGACAGCGCTTCATTGGAGGATCCCGACCAAGGGAGCACGAAAGACTTACCTGGTCCATCCCAAATCAGCAGAGACGCAAACACGGAAGTTACCCCTGCACTACAGGCCCACTCTGAATCTTTTCTCCCGTGGAGACCATAGAAGTGACCCTCCCAGCTTCTAACATAGCCGGAATTTGCGTTGGGCACCCTCGCGAATGTCCGCGCTTGGACATGGGAGTCTCTTCTTTGGGTATTAATCGTATCATATAAACAATAGTTTTAGAATTCTTAGCTAATTATTTATTACTTAATAGTCTTGATGTTGTGCTAATGAATGACTATTTATAATAGTATACACGTCCCGGTCGATTTACCCCAAGCGGTTGCCGCCTTCTGAAGTGGCGGTATTGAACAAAGACTCCTCCGAGTTTCATTGTTTTGGAGACCCCAACGAAGGACTTACCTCAACTTATCTTACCCGTCGCAGTCAGCCTGCCACGCCGCCCGTCTAGGATCTAACCATACCGGAGTATTGGAAATCTCTTCAACCATGGAGGATGCGGCAGCTGACCTGGACTAATATTCGTTTATGCCATTCATATCATTACCTTGTATTCTTCTCAAATCGAGAAGATTTGTGATCAGTTAATTCGAATTTAATTAAGTTGTTTTCATACTATCCCATCTCCCGTTTGCCCTGTATTTTATTCAAAAATCCTTGACAACGTCTTTCTTCTTTTTGCCCCATGCTTTCCTTTGCTATATCTCACATGTCATCCCACGTCTACCCATTTTTCCCTTAAGTATTATGTCTTTTTTCCTACTCAACCAGCTATTTAGCATAACTGATTTTACTGCTCTATAATCTTTTGTTCCTTTTACTGTGTTCTTTCTTTTCTTTTTCCTTTCTTTACTTTTCAGGGAACACACTCCGATCGGTGAGGGATCTTTACCACTGAAGATTTTTTTTCCAACCACCTCACGAACAAAATCAACTTGGGGTTCGTTTTTTCCCCTCTTCGAATGTCTTCCAAACAAGATTGTTGTTGGACTGATCCGTCTCATCACTCTCGTCCACTCCGCCCCGTCCAAGTTTCGTTCATTCACTTCTACGGAACTGTCTTCCAGCTCCGGTGGAGATTACATGCTCATTTTATTTATGTCTTCAACACTTTCATATGTAAAGCTATAAAGCGTCAATTTTTGTTTGGAATCCGTCTTTACAATTTTTCGATGTGGGCTTAGTAAAATTTAACTTTATTTGGGGATTTCTTTTGATTAGGGGTTTTTTACTTAAATTTAATTAACGGGAATTGGGATTCCTTTGTTTGGTTTTTTAAGATAACATTTAACTGCTAACGCTAACTTCTTTTAGACTCTGTCCAACGAAAGTTGGACTGGGCGTGTCCAGCTAAACTTCCTATTTCAATTGTTAGACATTGTTGATTCTACTTTAGCAATAATATCTAACAATTGAAATAGGAAGTGTAGCCCTTTCAGACCCGAATTTTTTCTTTTAATGGCAGAATTTTTTCCTTGCTTGAAAATTGCTAAATAACATGTACTAATGATAAAAATACAATAATTTAAAATTGCGTTTTACGACCATATATCACCCACTTACGTCCTCCACAATGGAGATGGGTGTCTTTAAAAATTATTTTTATTAAGTAATAAACTAATCGAAGACCTAGAAATAATACAAATAAGTAAAAAAATACTTGCACATGAATTTAAGAGCCATATACATATCTACTAGTTGTTACCCGCGGCTTCGCCCGCCCGCGCCATCTGTTGAGGGGAATTACAAAGAAAACCCCAGAAAGTGGGGAAGGGGGGGGGGTCGTAGGGGACTGATTTTTGGCGATAGAGCAGGTCCTTTATTGATAAGCCTGCCCTGAAAATTTCAAGTCGCTAGCTCAAACCGTCTAGGAGGAGATAGAATTACAGATAAATAAATAAATAAATAAATACACGCAAGAGTTTTAGTATATAAGAAATATTTTATCCGGTGGAATTCTTCTATTGGATGGCAAAGCTCGTCCACAGTGTTAGTATCACTGTCCGGATTTTGGTACCATCCGACTTTCACCTCTTCGGCCCACTGAAAAACCACCTGGATGATCACCGGTTCCAGGAAATAGAGGAAATCTGTCAGGAGATTACCAACTGGCTACAACACAAACCACAAACCTTCGCTGCTGACTTTGAGAGACTCGTGAAACGCTGAGACAAGTGCCTAAATGTTCATGGAGATTACGTTGGAAAATAAATCGAATTTCATCAGATAACTATTTCAACTTTCATTTCTATGCCATTTTGCGACTTATATATTGACTTACGCTCGTATATCATACAGAGGATGAATGAAAATTAATGGTAACGTGCTAAGTTTCGTTAAAGACGATCACGAATACCAAAGACGGGCTTAATTGCGTTACGTGTTGAAAATTCTCCAAGGAAACCCAATAGCACCTTTGTATCGCGTGCCCATAGATCACCCCCCCCCCCCTGTCCTGGAGATATCGAGTGCGCATGCTCACAGAGGCTAATAATCGTGTATAGGCGCTCAAAACATTTTTTATTTTCCTTTCGAGCGCCAGGGTTAATTTGCGTGGAACAAGAGAGTAAGCAATTATATACTCTTAAGTGGACATGGAGCTTAAGTCGACCTAAAGCATATTTACCTGAGAGACCTTTTGGAAATTTCTGATGAAGGCGTCCATACGAGGACAACGGGTTATCTTATGTTACAGAGTCACTTCCCGCAATATACCGAACTCATGAACTATAAATGGAATCGGATTTGCTGTCGGCATACTCAGTCCTCCACATTTATGCAACAAAGTTATTCGTATGACTAGTGATTATATCGAGGGCTAGTAATGTTCATTCTTGTATGTAATATATTACTATTACTTTTCGCTGGTATATCATTCTTTGACAAAAAATGGAAGCACCAACAAGGGATATGCAATTGACACGAAAATTGATACGTGAATTGTAAAGAAGAAGAAATAATTAGACTTTCAAAACAACTGGACAGAAAACGTTACACAAACAGAGTAAATGGCGTTAGCTTACCTCTATCAAAGCTATTGTCCAACCTGATATGGATTCATAAAGGATCTGAAGGATATCCAGGCGTGCTAATTCATTCTGGGTTGGTCGCAGGCGAGATCCCATTTCATCCCAAATGTGCTCAATATGAAAGAGATCTGGCTATTTGGCTGGTCTAGGTAGTGTGAGTCGGAGACAATCCAAGTGAAAGCGTACCATACATGCCCAGACTTTATTTTATTGAAAAGTAAATTCCAAATGCCGCGAAAGGAACGATAGCACAACGGGTCGTAGAAAATCCTTAACGTACGTACCGTTATGCTTTGAGAATCCCACGGAAGGCTACCAAAGAAACCAGGTTGTCAAAAGAAATGACACCACAGATCATCACTCCCTCGCTGAAAGGTTGTTTGGCGTGAAACAGTATGATTGGCCACATTTTGATTATTTGCATATCCGATCGAAAAGTATTTTGTATGTGAAGTTTCGTTACGATCGGTTCGTTTTTTCGGGGTGCGTCTATTTACGAGGGTTGGGGCAAAAGTCATGGCAACTATTTTTTTTCTTGAAGATACCAGTCCGGTTGGAAAATGTGACATATACAGACGAAAGAACAAGGTGTTAACTACATGTGTGGACAATGAATAGCACTGAAATATCGTAACACACTAATTTATTACGGTAGTATACAGGGCAATATGGCCTTCACGGTTGCTCATCACTGGTTGACACACTGTAACGTGCGGTATATCTGTATAAAAGCAGATACGCGCAGTGGAAATGAGCACGAACAGTGAAGGATTAAATTGGAAAAGTAAATAGTTTATTGATAGCACAAGATCATCAATAATTAAATAAATGAAATAAAATGTCAATACCCTTGATTAGACTTAAATAAAGGGCTTCCAAATATAACCAAATTCAGGTAACAATAATGTCAATAATTCCTTATTACTACAAGGTATAGAAATACGATTTGCCTCATTAATACCTTCATTCACTAAGCAAAGACCTTAGTTGCTTATGAATAACAATTATAAAAATTATATCTAGATAACCTGCAATATTTCAATGTAAAAATAGCACACCGGCAATAAGGTATAAAATAGTAATACAATAACTGAATGCGTAAACACGCTAAAACAACATCAGCAAAAACACAAACAAATGTATAAATAAGTCCCGGTGTAACTATTATTGATTAAACGTAACAACTATAAAACTTCAATAATACACGGGCACAAAACTAAATTACCCTCCTCGTGGCAACATTGAAAACGCCGAGCTATTGTTTTTAGCTCCAACACAATAATTATAATTTTCAGTAAATCAGGTTAACATACAAAAATCCCATCTGGGCTCCAAACGCTGTATACACTAATCTGCTTAACTTGACACACTAAGCGCCTATGTTAAATATAGCTACGTACAGCCGAATTAAATAACACAAATGTTCGGTAGTCCAGGTCAATGTTTTGATCAGTCCGAGTTTAAATAAAGTCTTTAAGCTGGTTTTACACTAGCACGCTTTATTAGCGGGAAAGGCTACCCGGGCTGCGCTCGCTTTGCTAGAACCCGGTGCAGCCGCTTAACCGTTTACATTAAAAGAATCTTTCCCGAGAAAGTGACGAAGGCCGATATTTTTTTTAATCGTCATTTCGTGTTCGAGAAATACTTTCATATACTTTCATATTTCTAGTTGTCCCTTCCAGTTGAGCCTGGATATTTTTATCTGCCCAAAATCCTATCAAGCTTAATATTTCTCCATGCTCCCACATGCTCCATTGGTTCTTTACTGGCTTACCTTCCGACATTTTTTCTTAAATTTCCCTCCCATTCACAGAGATGAGCCTCGCTCTCATGCTCAGCCTCTTTTTCGCGAAGCGAGCCGCACTACTCGGGAAAGCCAGCTCGGGAAATTTAGCGCGCTCGTCTTACTCGCGCACGGCCACGTTTGTGAATAGTGTAAAAAGCTTTCGCGGGTACAGCTCGCTACTTTCCCGGGAAAGATTGCTAGTGTAAAACCAGCTTTATTAGGTAAAGAAAAACAATAAACATAATCAAGTCACAAAGATAAAGAGTCCAGTCCAAATCAGTGGAAATTAAAATATGATCGGGGATTGCCGTGACCCACACGTCCTTGCTGAAACTTTCCTACCCACCGTGCTACTGTACGGTATGGTAGGGCATTATTCCCAAGGACTTCCACTAATTCACTGTGACATTCCATCGCATTTCTCCCTCGGAGAACGGCTATTTTGATGTAAGCGCGCTGCTCAACACGGGTTACTTCCATCTCGCACGACACTCGCCAACTGACTGATTTCACAGCCCTCGCTGCACTACTACCAGCTATCACAGAGCCATATGTTGTTCTGCATACACACTAAGCCCGCAGAACTTCCACACGACACATATACGTTTGTGATCCGTTCACATATCTACAAGATAAAAAATAGTTGCCATGACTTATGCCCCAACCCTCGTATTTTTCAGTTAAAGACTGTCTCAAACTTTTCTTTCGTAAGTTGAAAATGGAAAATAGAATTATTCTAAGGTGACGATATGATTATTTCCAAATAATAATTAATGTACAGATGGAAGTAAATTTGACCACACTCAGATGTAAAAACTCACGATGACTTCTTGTATGTCCAAACGTTGGGGATATTTTTCTAGTGGAATTCTGCACAGATGTTGACCTTCGATGACCTAATGTCCTAGTCGAATATGGTGGTAAGATGACTAATTATGTAGATGCAAAATATTATTGGAGAATTCCTAGATAAAAATATGTTAATTTTTAATTTACAATTAGTATTAGGAGTTTTAACAAAAAGCTACTTAAGTCTTATATGAATGCAAGCTTGGTCTGTATGTTCATCCGGCTGTCGGCCGTTTGCATGATAACTTGAAAGCGGATTAACTTTTTCAAATTCTACTTTCAGAAATATGACCATCAAGGTCTTAGCTCGGCCGTATCAACTTTTCAGGATTTTTCGTGAAACCCTTCAAGTCGAATTCACGTGCTAAAATAGTGACTGGAAAGAATACCAAGTAATGGCATGTCATATAACAATCGATTCGTCAATAATGAATACACTCTTACTTTCTGTTCATCTTTTAAGCATTGTTGACGTTAGCATGTGTACGCGACGAACGCTTTGCCGACGCACGATTGCTCAATTGCTCATAATAAATTAATAAAATCTTGCAAACATTACAAGAAGGAGCTGTGACGTAGAAGTAATACTAAATTCGAGAATTTAATGTCTAACTAAAATTACTAATAAACAACGAAAATTCATTTAATTCTTTCCAAATTTACATCTATTTTATTGCTCAACGCAGTACAATTATTGAGTGATTGAGTTATTGAGCCTCAACAAAACGATTATCATGAGCGCGTAACCATGTCAACAATGCTTAAAAGATGAACAGAAGGTAACAGTCTATTCATTCTTGACAAATCGATTGTTATATAACATGCTATTATCTTGGTATTCTTTACGGTCACTGTTTTAGCACATGAATTCGATTTAAAGGGGTTCACGAAAAAGGCTGAAAAATTGATACAGCCGAGCAAAGACCTTGGTCATTTTCCTGAAAACATAGTTTGAAAAGTTTAATCAGTTTTCTAGTTATCGTTGAAACGGCGGACGGCCAGATAAACGTATAAACCAAGCTAACGCTCCTAATAAATGTCTTAGAAATACAGCTTGGACGTACCAACAGCTCCAGCTCCTTCTTGGAATGTTTACAATATTTTATTATCATTTTATTTTCGTATCGTTTTTATTTATACACAATTTGAAGGAAGTGACATTGTTCCATTTAATTTATACAATTTTCAATTATCATTAAATCCGACTGTGAGAGCTGTTTACCATCTAGACATGAAGTCATCGAAAGTTAACATATAGTACAAGTCTCCAATGTTTGGCCTCTTCTTAATAGTCATCTTACCACATGAGGTCATCTAAGCTCAACATCTGTGCAGACTTCCTCTAGATAAAATCTCCGACATTTGGATATACAAAAACTCATCGTGAGTTTTACATCTGAGGGTGGTCAAATTTACTTTCATCGAATTAAAGCACATTCCATCTGTACATTAATTATTATATGGAAATTATCATATCATCATTTTCTTTCCAAAAACGAAATTTTCAAATTTCGTCGATAGTACAGGCCAACAAAAAATAACTTTTTAAAAACTTTTTAACGTTCAGAGTTGATTCTTATGCTTTTTTTGTGTGCTGAATCCGTAAATGACCTCAGTTTTTTTTTCTATCACCCACAGATTTCTTATTTTTGAATGAAACATTTTAAATTATTCAGAGTTTGGGGCCTGATAAATTTCCTTGTGACCCAAAATATGGATACTATAACATTGCAGCCGCTTCTCTTCACAACCGTTACTTGAACATTTCAGTCTCTATGTGCATAACTTGAAAACGTAACGTGATAAAAAAAAATCTAAAAGCAGATTTGGAATCAGCACACTAAAAACACACGAATAAGGCAAATTCATTCGAAAAAGTTTTTTTTTAATCGTTGACCTGTGTAATGCTTTCCAACGTTATTTTGTTTAATAAAACAATTGCCTCAAGGGAATCTTCAGCTGAACGTTCCTGGTTCGAATCCAGGTTGTAGAATTGTCTTTTCTATTTTCATCAATAAATATTTTTTGAACATTGTTTAAGGTTTCAGCTTATGGTCTAAACAGTGAAATAAAATAATGTGTTGTGGGCATCACAATACTCCCTTGTACGAAACTTTATTGAATGTTTTTTTTTTGGGACAAAATTCTCATTATAATTCTTGACACACGAATTTCCGTCTCTCTCTTTGTTGAAACAAATTTTGACAGCCGTTTTGGTACTTCAGAAGAAGTACTTCAAATTTAGTTCTTCAAATAAGAGTACTTTAAACTCTGACGTCAAACAGTCAAACTCTGATCTCACAATCTGCTCCTTGCAATCAAAACTCCATAGACATGAAAGGAAATCAGTTGGGGAAACGACCAAAACACATGTTTGGCCCAGCCGATTGCAGTCAAAATGCGAGGTGCACAACTACATGTTACAACAGTCCTAAATACAGAATCACGACGAAACACGTCAAAATGGATTCAGGGATGGTCAAAATGTATATTTTCGTTGAAATCTGAAAAACGAAATTTTTTGCGATTACAATACTTCCTTTACTTCGTACAAGGAAGTAAAAAGACTGTTTAAAAAACTGATAAAATAATAAAGCTCGCATTTCTAATAAACAAAGAAGTGAAAAACCACAGGGGATTCAGGTTTTCTTAATAATTATTTGTCCTTCAATATTTTTGTACATTTGTGATGGCGTTCTCCCCTCCAGTCCCCTTTCTAATATTTATTTGTAAGCACTTCCTACCTTTCGAAAATCTTTCATCTTCTCTCAAAGGCGATTCTTAATATGAATATGGAATCACGGATGGAATAAACGAGGAGACCATTACACTCTCGAGAGATATGTACAAATATCATGGAGAGAATTAAATCACTTCCTCTTTATTCCCACTATGAAAAACTCCCTGGAGTCAAAACGATAATTACGACTTAGGACGGAATGTATTATTTACCGTAATCCCGTCTGAATGGCCACAGGCGGTTTTGTTTTTTTTCAAACAAAATTTGTATCTATTTAAATTTGAACTCATTAAACCGTTAATAAAATGTCCATGAAAATTCATTCATACTTAAGTGGTTGTAACTGCGTTATTACATTATTATCTTAAAATGAGAAAAAAAAAATATACATTAATTATTTTCATTCCATTGCACTTTAAGCAGTGGGGGAGGGCGTGTGGAAATGGTTCTTATAAAAAGCTGTATGTTTTACTGAAATATCATCTTCAAAAGCAATTAGGTAAAGCTTTCATAGTAATCTGAATTTAAATTAATTATAAGAATTAAATAATAAGCATTACAATTTGAATTGGCCTTTAAATTATTAAAAAGTGACCATGACCGAGTTCTCTTACGAACGCCACGTGATTTAGAAAGCGAAGAAATAGAAGGCTTTTTTATGCAAAAAGATATTTTTCGCGTGGCAAAAGGGAAATATGGCACCTTTAGAATCTTGTGATGGTTATCACGTTTGTTCATAATCATATGGTGAAGCAAATTTCCTGCTGCCTTAGTCATCAAACACATTGCAATCTGCAGGTGTATCTGAATTATGATTTTTAAGTTTCAGTTTACTGAGAGAAATTCGTTTTCTTTGTGACTTATTTTAAGAAAAATTAATTTTATTCTAATCTCTAACGATTATACTATTACTTTCGCACATGTTAAAATAATATATGAAATTATCTTCTTATTTATTTAAAGCTTTTCTTTTATCATTCAAAGGGAATTTTGGTGCTAATTTTATCACCTGATAATCTTTTCCTCTTTTAATCCTTGCAAAAAAGAAAAAAAAAACGTTCATAATCATAGAAGCCTTTAAAAAAAAATAAGAATTTTTTTCTCTTTTATAAAATTCTTGGCTCATCTACTGTGGTATGCGAATTGCGCAATCACGGGACGGAATTGATTTATATGAGTTAATCATCCACCAAAGCCATCCAAAAATAATTCGACTGAATAAAAAAAGTTCGTGCTTGCCCCTAAAAGTTAATTATTAGCTAATTATTAACAGAGATCTGACCTCACATTGCAACATTTTCTGTTCATGATTGTAATTTTGCATTAAGCTGCTGACGAAATATTTTCTCCATTCATTTCCCTGCATTAATTCAAATTTCGCTTCAGTTTAAATGTTCTATTCAAAGCATCAAAGTTCACGTGTGAATGTTTATAATTCCTATATAGTTCTCATCGCTGGCTAGTGGTCATAAAACTCACACACAGGCATGTTTTATGATCGCTTTCAACCTGTTTTATAGAAATACAATTTTAAAATATTATCTTTCCATTGTTTTTCATGATAAAATATTTCGGAAGCTGTTTCAGGGATTGGAATGAGTTTTTATTTTTATTTTACAGAAACAATTTAAAAGAACTTTCCAATTATAAAGTATTATGATTCACTTTAGCTTGATGTTAATACAGGATGAGTTTAAAGTCGCCCACATCAAAGTTTAGCTGCCCGTAAAAGTACCAGTTTGAGAATTTAAATGAAAGTAAAGTATCACAGAGATTAGTTGAAATGTTGGTTTTTATTTTCAGCAGACAAACTTTAGCTATTACAATAAATTTTAATTTGCATTTGATTCCTTATTCGTTGTTAAATACTCTTGGAAAAAAACGTTTTGTATCATCTAATTCACGTCTATAAATAATTAGTTAAGGCATCGCTATCCAACGATATAAGGGTTAGCATCAAAATGTTACGAGCAGTAACGGCTCGTGACTATAATAAGTGGAGGAGCACAAATACAAAATTTCAGGTTCTTAGGCCTTTTCGTACAAAAGTTATAGCTTCAATTGTATTTGGAGCCTCGCGGCCCCTGCCGAGGCCTCAGAGGACTATATCAATTTTAGTGTGTAATAGTTAAAATTTTAAGCAACACATTATAAATATAAAACATTTCAGGTTTCTGGACTTCTGGTTTAAAATTTCTAGCTTGATTTGAGATTGAGGCCGCATGGCCCCTGCCAAGAGACTTATATAATTTTTAATATACCGGGTGGGCAAGAAATAACGTGAGGTGTTCAGAGCTCGCTAGCGGGAATTCTATTAGGCCAAATGCAGTACATTTTGGTGTATATACCTAGTGGAACATGCAGTTTCGATTTCTGCAAAAAAAAAAAAAAAAATACCAAAAGTCGCCATAGGGGGCGCTTATTTCAAGAAAACAATGAATACCTAATTGTCAAATGAACAAATACCGCACAAACCAACTTTAGTAACAACAATAAACAATGTTTTATTTTTAATTACAAATGTGTTTCAATATGACCACCAGTGTGCTGTTCCAATAGCTGCATGCGGTACACGACATTTTCTACGGCAGCTCGCAGCATATCTGCATTAATTAGTCTGATATGTAACGTTGTTTGATCCTTTAAGGTTGAGAGGTCAGGAACATGTGCTTGATACATAAGGCTTTTCAAATATCCCCATAACCAAAAATCACAAGGGTTGAGATCAGGCGACCTGGGTGGCCATACCATGGGAAATGCACGACTAATTATTCTGTTGTCTGAAAAACGTTCTCGCAAGATCTGCTGCACCTGACGTCCGATGTGCGGTGGCGCACCATCCTGCATAGACAACCCTTTTCCTGCAAGTGGTATCACAAAATTCTCAAGCATATCGGCATACCTGGCAGAATTGACGGAACAAGTCACCGGTTCACGGGGACGGATTTCTTCAAAAAAGTACGGGCCGATGATGAAAGAAGCAGTAAAGCCGCACCATACTGTTAGTTTCGGTGAATGCATAGGAGTTGGCAGACACACTTGTGGATTTGATGCAGCCCAAATACGGCAGTTGTGGGTATTGATATCACCATCCAAATAAAAATGTGCCTCATCACTCCATAAAATTTGCCATGGCCATGCATCATCCACTTCCATATGTGCTAAAAATCTCAACGAAAAGTCAGTTCGGGTACGTTCATCTCCAGGAAGCAATTGTTGAACAGGTGTGAGTTTATAGGGATAAAATGTCAATATCTTATGCAATATTTTCCTCACCGTCGAATATGGGATATCTGTTTGGCGTGCTATTGCGTGTGCACTGCTGGTACCCTGCACAGTAGTCATCTCCTGTTCCACAACAGCAGTTGCAACTTCTTCAACGTGTTGCTGCCTGATTCATTTGCGTCCCCTAGAGTTCCGGTAGATTCAAATCGTTCAATCATTTTCCGTAAGTTAGTTATGCTCATCGGTCCTCTTCGTAACGTTTTCAATCGCCGGAATTCACGAAGGGCAGCACTTGCATTGTCGCTCTTCTGAAAAAACAACTTGACTAATAACGCCCGGTCAGGCAGAGTAAGCGTCATCGTCAGGCCATTCGTTCGTGAATGATGGGAAATCCTCAGCCTTGCCTTTTATTGTCATGATTGCTCAACACGGAACGCGCTTATGCAAATGAATTCATTGTTTTCTTGAAATAAGCGCCCCCTATGGCGACTTTTGGTAAATTTTTTTTGCAGAAATCGAAACTGCATGTTCCACTAAGTATTGGCTGCATGTACTGCATTTGGCCTATTAGAATTCCCGCTAGCGAGCTCTGAACACCTCACGTTATTTTTTGCCCACCTGGTATATTAGCTGAATTTTTAAATACCGCACTATGATTAAACAAAATTTCAAGTCACTAGGCCTTTCTGTTCAAATGTTATAGCTTTAATTGTATTTGGGGCCTCAGGACCTCCGGCGGGGCCCTAGAGGCTTATATCACTTTTCTTGTATATTGGTTTTTTGTTTTTTTAGAACCGCACTACAAATTTATAAAATTTCAGGAGTTCAAAAGATAAAAAAGGGACCATGAAATTCATACAAGTGGCCCCTGAGGTGCCCCGGGCCACCCTAGAGGATTCAGATGCGTCGGATGGAAAGACTGGCTGGCCAAAAAATGATGAAAAATGAGAGTAGAAAGCAGACAAGATGTCAGAGTCTGTTTCCACTGTCTCATTCCCCACCACCAAACGATGACACCTCTTCTTATTGGCGCGACGCCTCTCCTCTGCGAACGCAGCTGACGACATATTCCGGACGTCAGACGCCCAGGACAGTTTGGCCCTGAGAGCTGCGCCGGCGGCCCTGCGGATCATTAGAGCGTTGATCTCGCTCTTCACCTGGCGGATGTCATCAAGCATATGCCCCCTTCGGGATGGAACAGCGGAGGAGGCGCAGAATTTCTTGCAGCATGAGGAGATGGCGCCGATTGCGTCTAGCGGCGTCCAACCCAATCTTTCTGAAAAAACGACGGAGCTTTGATTTAAAGGAAAGCCACGAAGCTAGTGACGGAGGCAGGTTGTGAAGATGTCTTTCCACAAACCGAACGAACATTCCCTTGTATTTATCGTTGTCAAGCACAGAAACGTTCAGAAACCAATTGTTCGAAGCAGAGCCTGCAGAGGAGGCAGGGAATGGAGGGTTCCAAGACCACTTGATGGCACTGTGGTCAGAAAAGGAGCATGGAATGACCTCCATGGAACCAGGAGCACCAGCGAAAGTGGCGTCTACTAGAAAAAGGTCCAACCTTGAAGACACAGAGGGCCCTTGGTGAAAGGTAGACCCACTTTGGTTGGAATTGGAAGAAGACTCCCACAGATCGAAAAGTGCATTCCGCTGGCACAACTGGTAGACACATCCAGACGAAAAGATGTTGTTCTCATCCGGATGGCAATTGAAGTCCCCAGCAACCACTGCAGGCAAGGACGAGCACAGGTAAAAGTCCAGGTCTTCAAAGAATGTCCGTTTCTCTGCTGATAAACACGGGGCGTACACATTAAGCAATCGGAATTTGAGACCAGATAGTAGGAGGTCCAAAGAAATTACCCTGCACTCACAGTCAAAGACGCAGTTCGACACCACAATGGAGGGGTTGAAGGTGATGGAGGCAACCCCCAGCCCATGTGGCGAAGATGAGTTGATGAAGAACTGCGCAGATGGATGTTGACTGCGAAGGCCAGGGAGGTTAGCAAGCTGTTGCGAAGCAGCAAGCTTCACCTCTTGAAGAAGGAGAATATCTGGCCTGTACAGGGCGACGAATGATGACAAAACCGATTGCTTGAAGGACGAACCAAGGGAACGAACGTTTAGGGAAAAGACCTTCACTGCGAATTTAAGCTGACGGGGGCTGACCTGTATCTGAAGGAGACTTGAGCTTCACCGACGAGGGAGGAGGCTCAGAAGTCTTCCGTCTAGGGGAACGAGCACGTCCCGAAGAGGAAGAGGGGCTGCGATGATGATGGTCTACGCAGCTGTCTCTTTCAGATGAAGAGGACACAGGAATCCCGTCCCTCTTGCTACGATGACGTCGGGCCTTTTTCTTGCGAGGGCTCTTAGGCGTCGCAAGAAGATCCCGCTGGGCTGGCGCTGATGGCTTTGTGGTCCCAGCAGAGGAAGAAATTTTTCCAAGCGTAGGCGCACAGACGATTCGCAAAGGCTGCGATGCCGATGAAAGCGCAGGTGAAGGAAGAGATGGAAATTCCTCCGCAACAAACACCGACTCGGAACACAACGAATCGTCTAAGATGACTTCTGCAGAGTGGCAGACCTCCGCCATCGGGGAAACAACAGGCGAAGGTGGACGAGAAATAGTCTCTTGAACCACACGAGGCCGAGGAATGGGAGGCGGCATCTCCTTCCCAGGAGTCGTAGGAAGAGGCGATGATGGTGGAGCCGTCTTCGGTTTCTTTGGTGAAGAAGGAGCCGACGATGGTGGGGCCGCCTTCGATAACCTCGGTGAAAGAGGAGGTGAAAACGGTGGGGCCGCCTTCGCTTTCCTTGGTGAAGGAGGAGCCGACGATGGCGGGGCCGACTTCGAAATCCTCGGAGTAGGACGAGGCATAGTCACTCTGCTAGGCTCAGTTGACTTGGCCGATGAAGTCATCAGTGCTGGCTGCTGGGTCGACATCCCTCGAGGCGGTGGCGTTGGGGCTGCTGGTGGTGCACCTGTCCTCTCCGGGCACTGATGGTATTTGCCCACGATTTTCTTACAGAAGTCGCACTTCTTCAGGAGAGGACAGTCCTTCCGGACGTGGGAGGACTTCTTGCAGTACTAGCAGCACTGCCTCTGGCCCTTGTAGAACACGAAGACACGTTCTCCGTGCAACACAAGGGAGTCAGGAATGTCTTTCTGAAGGCGCATGTCCAACAAAATGTCTCCATTTTTCTGCAGGGGGGAGTCGGAGTGCTCTGGGTAGAACACTCGTAGCACCTCCCCGTAGTCGGACGTGTAGTCCTTCAGGTAGGATTCTGCCATCAGCGGCGAGGCACCCCGGACATGGACGGTGAGATGACCGGGGTCGGCATGAAACAAGTGGATAGTAGTCTGGCCAACTTTGACGTGGTCAGATTCTACTATCCGCTCAGCAACATTTCGGTTCCTGCAAAGCATCCTCCACTCAGTGGGGGAAAGCTTTTGCAGAACCGAAACAGCGGGAAAACCCGACGGAAGAACAGGGGGTAAGCCTGTACGGGCATACAACCCCTTCATGAATGCGCCGGCGGTAAACGGACCGTCGGCGATCATCATCACCATGCGTTCCATGGTGATGATGGAAAAAAAGTCAATGTTTTAGTAAGGAAGAATAAGAAGACCTCCCCCAGGAGACACCAGGGGGGGGGGGGCAAACGCACTGCACAAATGTCTACCAGAAGGAGGGACGACTGGTCAAGCCAGAAGCTGGAAGTGGTCTGTCTGAAATAAAAAAAAAACAGTAACCACGGAAAGAACATCAACAATAGTGGGACACACATCCTCGTGATCACGAAAAATTATTCGCGAGGGACAACTAGCTGCAGACAGTGATAATCCCGTGGAGATTTTTGAAGTAACATTTATTAAAACAATATATACTCAACAATCATTGTCTGCAAAACAGTAAAAAAAAAACTTAAAGAATAGAAAAAAAAATAGAATAATTAATTACAAATAAAATTATATCTATTTTTACATAAAAAATCTGAGTTTTCCCGAACAATTATCATTTATACGTTTAATCTCATTAAGTTTTGAAGTCTTCGAGTCTTGAGAGCCTATAATTTTGTCGTTGTTGTTGTTGGATCTGTCTCGATATACCTTTTGCAGCAAAAGAACTTTCTCTTGAAGCGTTAGTCATCATGCATTTTAGAGCATAATTACGATCATAAAATATTCAGCATGAAGTCGTTTTTCCTGAAAGTTCGTAGAGAAACTTTTTCTACTTAAATTTTTTTTTCCTGATAAAGGGGAGGCAGATGTGGATGTATTTTTACTCTTTAAATTTATGTTCATTGGCAATACTTTATTTTTCTGATCAATTGCTGAATTTCGTGAATTATAGATTTTGTAACATGGCCAATACAGGGATTATTAGGATTACAAGAGATTGCAGTTCCATAAATTGCCATTTTACTTATATCAGTCTAAGTTTACATCATCGCATGTTATTAAAGTCTACCGTCTACTATAGTTCTTAGGAATGTAATAAAAAGCTAAGTAAATATTCATAGGGACTTCTTTAAAGGTAGCTAAATGTGAGACATTATTTTCTTGCTGCGTAGAATGAATTCTTTTTATCTTTAAGTTACACTTCGTCGCATTGTTCATTTAAATATCAGTATAAATTTTCTGTAAAAAAAAATTAACGACTCTGCTTTAGAAATCATCACATTTATCAATATCAGTGATAAACAAAACTTGCAGAGGATAAGGGTATATTTTATTAAATGTCAGATGGTTTTCTTAGGTTCTTTTCTTTTCGACGAGAACAAAAGGAATTTCATTTATTTCAGAAAGTTTCCTTTCTCTTATTCTATAAATTTAAAATGTTTCACAAAACCGAAGAAATAATTTTTTTTTTCTCTTTTATAATGACAAAATCGAAAAGTTTTTCATTTGAACGGTAGCCAAAACATTGTGTCTGTGTGATTAATTTAGTTTTTCTCTTGTACCAAATCCAACATCTTTCTTCCGATAATACAAAAACCAGGTGGCCTTGTCACGAGATGCAGCACGTGACGAACCTTTTGAAACAGACACTGAAAAGCGAAAGGAAAAAAAAAAAATTCACCAACCAAGGTGAGGAACGGGCAATTTTTTTTCTCTTTTTCTCCCAGTGATAACAGACGGAGGCGTCGAATGATGAGAAAAGAAAGCGGTCCAACGAGTTAAAAATAAACTTTTTGGATTTTAGAAATGCCAAAATCTATTTTCACCTTTTCCTATGACTTCCTCACCGATTAATTTTTTATATTGGCCGAAAAGATAATGCAGTACATCGTTTTCATTTACTTTCTATCTGCGTATGTGCGGGTAATAGAAAGAGAACTTTGTTATCATGAATAGGGTGTGTCTTGACGTTTTAACCGATATAAAAAAATTGCAACATTCTAATTATGCTTTCATCATATTAATGTAAACGTGAGTGCATGCTTGTCTGTGAGCCTGTGTGAATGACCAACGGTAATGCCAAGCTTGACACATTAATTTCTGGGTATGCATATATACGCATACGCGCGTGTGTATGAATAATAACGCTGGTAAACAAATATTAATCAACTTTCTACCATGCTGATTTTCCAGTGATTCCTTTCAAAATTCGGGGCCACAGATTTCGAATATGACATCACTGCAGTATCAACGGTTTACCAGCATAAAATGCATAATTTTATATAATGCATTCAAGAGCTCATACAAATAAAATTAGATTTATAAATTTGTTTTTAATCTGTTTCAGTGCTCAGTTTGTTAACACCGTTAAGGTAAGCACACCGGACAAAACATTAGTCACCTGCTATTAATAGTGCGTTACTCGTCCCTTCGCTTTAATTACAGCTTGAATGCGCTTGGGCATTGATTGTACGAATGTCTTTAGATAGTCCTTATCTATCTCCAACTATGCTGCATACAATTTATCCCGCAGGTCGGCGATGTTAGTCACATGGCGGTTTTTCTGCTTAATACGTTGCTGCAGGTAGACCCACAAATTCTCTATTGGGTTCATATCTGGGGATTTGGCAGGCCAATCGAGATGCTGCACGTTCTGATCATGCTCGTCGAACCACTACGGATCTAGCCCTGTGAACCCTGCAGTTATCGTCTGGATAGTAGAAATCGTTGGTGAATCCTTGACGCGGTCCGTAAGTGGTAGCAGTTGTCCATCCAGAATGTCACGACAGCGATGCTGGTCAAGCCTGGTGCTAATTTAAACAACAGGTAATGAAAACATGCTCACAACTTGGATACGATCACCTTGGAAAGGCTCCATTGCTTCTTCTATGCGAATAAAGACAAAACTTTGATTCATCCGACCAAATCACGCGTTTCCAGTCGTCTACAGCCCAGTTCTGATATCGCCTGCACCACTATACACGAGTTTTATTGTGAACTGGGGTGAGGATCAGATGCTTGCGAGGTAACCGGCTCCGGAAGTTCATCTTATGCAGTTGCCTCTTTAAGGTTCTTTCACAAACTCGTCTAAGTTCGACACGCAATAACACAAATTTCTATTAACAATGCTCGTACGTTGTTTAGCTACTATTATCTCGCAATGAAATGTGCTCAGGCGCATTCATCTGTATATTCAAACTGTTTTACATAGATGTGTCATAGAGCTCTCAAACTGTGTTTATAATCTTTTCAGGTTCATATATCCAGTACGTATTGTTCCCTTGAAATGTTTCACGCAAGATTTTGGAATGATGTTTTCAACATAAGAGGTTTTATACGCGTTATTTCTCTAAAGCTATCCAATAGCACCAAAGCAAAGCTGAACCTGACTTCGCAATTCTCCGACCCATCGAGTCGCGGACTATTGCCACTTGTTTTTAATCGTACTTAATGAATGGCAAAAGTATGAAATGTTAATTTGAATTGTCCTTCCTCTTTATATTGTGCGTATTCATTACTGCTTTGTTTATTCCCACGATAAGTTTGGAGTGAATAAATTGTTTGATAATAACCCGAATGTAGTCATAATATAATATACAGGGTGTTTCAATAGCACTTTTACAAACTTTTAGGGGAGGTAGTATGGGTGATTCTAAGAAAAAAGTTCATATGAACATGGGTCCGAATTTGAACGCTAACTGAGATATGAACACAAATAAAGATGCCGCGACCAAGTTAATAAACCAGGTTCTGTAATGCCTAGGATAATTAACTTTGGAGGAATAATAAGGTACATAAAACTGTGTACACCGTTAAAATTTGATTGTATTCCAACAAGCAGTTTCCATTCAAAATCGTAACAGTGCTCACATGCGACTACTAACCAGCACGTATTACGATGTTGAGTGCGGTACTCGGAATTCGATCAAATTTTATGTCCCCCAAATTTCATCATCCTAGATGTTATAGAACCTGAGTTATTAACATGTTCATCTTGGTGGCAACATTTTTATTTCTGTTCATATCTCAGTTAGGGTTCAAATTCGGACCCATGTTCATATGAACTTTTTTGCTTAGAATCACCCATACTACCTCCCCTAAAAGTTTGTAAAAGTATGTGTGGCAAAAAGTCATGAGATGCCTGTTCAATATCGTATAGGACCTCCTTTTGCCCGGCGAAGTGGTGGCATGGACTCCACCAGTCGGCGGAAGTCCTCTGAAGAGATATTCAGCCATGCAGTCTCGAAAGCCGCCTATAATTGCGTAAGCATTGCAGGGGCAATCTCTTCTGCACGAATGGATCGTTCGATAGCATCCCAAATATGTTCATGGGGTTCATGTTTGGCGATCTAGGTGGCCAATTCATTCGCTGGAATTGTCCAGAATGCTCCTGAAACCAATAACGAGTTATGGTGGTCCGGTGACATAGCGCATTGTCATCCTGAAACATTCCATCGTTGTTAGGGTACATGAAGGTCACTATGCAGATGGACATAACGATTCCTGGTCAATGGTAGGCCCAATTTGATCAGAGGACCCAAATCCTGCCATGTAAACTCGCTTCACACAATGATGGAGACACCATCAGCTTGCACAGTGCCTTTCTGACAACTTGGATCTTGCACAGTGCCTCATGAGGTTTGAGCCACATACTAATCCTACCATCAGCTTGCACCAACATGAATTGTAACTTATTGGAGCAAGCTATACCACTCCAGTCATCTAAGGTACAATGAGTATGTTCACGCATCCTCCAATGGCGTGCTGTGAGTTAAGACACTCTTGTCGGCCTTCTGCTGCCATAGCCTATTAGTGCCAAATTTCGCTGCACTGACCTAATAGACACGTTTCTAATGCACCCCTCATTGAATATAGTTGTTAATTGACGGAGTGATGTGTGTCTGTTACGAAGGATCATTCTGCTCAGATGTTGTTGGTCACGAGCATTTAGCAGTCGTGGTCGGAGGTAATGTCTGAAATGAGGTACTCTCTGTACATCCTTGGCACTGTGAACCGAGAAATATTGAATGCCGGCACCACGTCAGAAATGGAATGTCCCATGCGTCTAGCTCCAACTATCATTCGCGTTCAAAGTGCTAATTCTCGTCGTGTAGCCAAATCACGATACAAGACGATAGTCGAATTGATAGCATTGATACCCGGTAAAAGCAGATGTCAAAATAAATCGATGCATTGATGGTAAAAACATCGATTGAAATCGACTTCGGTAAACATCGATTAATGAACCATCGGTGTTTTTACTTTTTCGATTTTTGAAAATGGCGACTTGATGTAAAAGTGCTCACCAGAGAAGTGAAGTTTGGACATTTAATAAATGGTTTCGAAGGTTGGTAGTGTTTCCGCAATAGCGCATTTAGAAAATTGGGCGATGAACAATTTGGCTTTTGTTCAAACCATTCCTGCCAACTCCAAACATGGAGGCTCGCAGCGGACATCAATGAGCCCCTTAATCTCTCTATGTATTGTGGGGTCGTTTTCCTCGATGTACACAAAGCCTTCGACCAAGTCTGGCACGATGGTCTTATTTTTAAAATGATTATGGATGGATTTCCTCAAGACATAATTACTCTGATACACTCGTTTCTCTCCAACCGGTTCTTTCAGGCCAGAGTTGAAGATAGTCTATCTCCTATGTATGACGTAAAAGCTGGTGTCCCACAGGGTTCAGTCCTGGGGCCAGTATTATTCAATTATTTTATGCGAGACTTTTCAAGTCCTTCCAATTGTAAGCTCTTTTTTTACGCAGATGACGCTGCTATACTGACCTGTGCTCGTCAACCAGCCGTAGTAGTCTCGCGGCTACAGAAGGCTCTAAAGGAGTGTGAAAGCTGGTTTAGCAAGTGGAGGCTAAAATTGAATGTAGACAAATGCAAGGCGATGTTTGTCTCCAAGAAAAGAAAGAGATCATTAGATTCTCTAACACTATATGGCAAAAAACTGGACTGGGTTGAAACTTATAAATATCTTGGTGTTGTTATTGACTCTAAACTTACCTGGACTCCCCACGCAACTTATGCGTTGAATAAGGCCAGGAGAGCCAAGTTTAGCTTGATTGCTCTGCTGGGCCGGAATAGTGCTCTAAACATTGATAATAAACTCCTACTCTATAAGGTCATTGTTCGGATCATCTTGACGTATGGTATGCCCGTCTGGGCCACAATATGTAAGACTAGGTGGAAAGAACTGCAAACGTTCCAAAACGTTACCCTTAGGACTATTGCGCAAAAAGATCGGAGAATTGTTCGCAATTCCTCCATTTATAATGACTTCAACATGACTCATATTGGCAAATACGTTCAAGGGCTCATGGAATCCATGCTGCCCAATATAGAAAATCATAGCAACGAGGCTAGTCTCGGGCATTTTAAATCATCCTATGCATAGAAAGAGATATCGTGATCCAAGGCATATACTTGATATTAATTTTGAAGACATTGATAATGTCATATTTCCAGATTACTGGACTTCATAGGTCGTGTTTTATCTAATACTAGTGGTCTGCTTCTAGTCTAGACAGTCGTCAATCAAATTTTCCTCCACCAAGAGGAGGCAATTTTCTTTCATACTTTGGATGACCTTTGTGGGTACATCAGGCTTCTTTTCTAGTTCAGTGTATTTCCCTTGGAATATGATTATGAAGGGTGAGATTATGGAAGCTATGCTTCAAGTTCCACACGAATACCGATACACTACACTGTTCGATTGTCGATTGTCGAGACACAGGCAGTTCTCTCAGTTTCTTTGAGGTGCTCCTGGGCTGCTGAATGATGGAAGCAATTGCTTCCGAAAAGTACTTCCAGTATCGGTTGTTGGTTTTCAATCTATTATCGTTGTGGTTAAAGAGTTTTTTATTAGTTCTAAGTTTACCATAATAAATTTATGTTTGGATTTCAGCCGGTTTAATATTTTTCGCGTTCAGAAAACGAACGACAGAGCGAATTTTATACGTGGCCGTGTGTCTTGATTTCCTGAAACATTGTAAACACTCGTCACGAAGCAGATGAACGACACAAAGCTTTGAAAATGGCGCTAGTACAATATCGTACACGACAATAGGCTGTAGCGGTAATATTTAAAAAAGAAACTTACTTTCTGGGTTTAAGAGGTTGTGAAATTGCTCGTATCAAAAGCTATAGCTAGACTCACGAGGGAAAATTATGATATCAATATGCTATCATCTTTGAAGCAACCTTCTTCTTAGAGAGCTTCTTAAACCAATAGTTCGCCATATAGTTGCAGTACGAGGTCACAACTTCTATTAAAAGGATGGTGTAATATTTTTTGGACAGCGTATAGATTGGCCAACATAATTTAAGGTTTTTCTTGTTCACGGAATGAAAGTGGGTGATTTGGTAGTTTTTTTTCTGCTGATTATGAAATTTCTCTAGAACCCATTACTTTAACATTGCAGCCTTTATGTGCATAACTTGGAAATGTGACGTGGTAGATAAATTCTAAAAGCAGATTCGAATTCTACATACAAATTACTCCTAAGAGCACTATCTGTGTTCTTATATGCAAAAATTGTGTTGATTAGTTAGCGTGGTCAAAGAGGTGGAAGCATACGGAAATATCCCATGTAGCGTGGACTTGAAATGATAGATCTATGCATGACACAAAAGTAAGCCCTTCTGAGATTCCCAAAATTCATTATCGCTCTTATTGTTCATTGATGGGAAAGAGGTTGTGTCATTATTACAAAACCGTGCCCTGGAATGTCCTACTCTGAGTGATCGTACCAAATGATAATTACTGCGGAAAGTAAAAAATGATATATCCGTTGCAATAGAACTGGTTACCAGTGAAATTTCTTTAGGACAATCCGTCGGAAATGGCATGTTTATACGTAGTTAAATAAGCTACGTTCAAGTTCTTCAGCAGTCAAGGAAATGTAAAACGATGTTCTACAATGATGGCTTGTTCTCCCTCCTGTCGTTCGTAAACAAAAGATGACCGACCATCCACTCTACTTACTCAAACGTTCGGCCAGGATATTTAGAATCGCCGCCATAATATCCGAAGAGAGGAAGTGGCGAAAGAGAGTAAAGCCGAAACCACAACTACTCTCTCTCTCTCTCTCTTCCCATTTACATTCGCGCCGATTTACCATAGTGTGGTGTTCGGCCGAGAAATTCTGAAAATCGCGTATAAAAAGGGAGAAAGCTTTCTGTGAACATCTGGAATATTATTATATTCTCCTGGAAAAGATTTGGTCGCCTGATTAAATGCCTGCAGCCTAACGTGAACGGGTGCAAAGACATTTTGGACAAATCCATTATGATCAATGTCAGAGATTCCATCAAGCCTGAGAATCTTTCTACCCTACACGTTTGGTCGAGCCATTTTTAATAAAAGGTCGTAAAGGTGCTGGATTGACAGAGTCCTCTCCATCTCCCGCTGCCTTTAGAAAAGGCTTAAAATCCCTTTTTTTTCACTAACAAGTTTCCTACTAATCCCCCCCCCCCTTTTATCTCTATTAACTAATCAGTATTATTTTATTTAGTTGATCTGATTTCTTTGTCATTAGTCATTTTCTCATTTGTTTCATTTATGTAGGCTCCTTTGGCCGGGGACCGAACACGTCGGCCTTGTGGCCATACAGGCTTCGGCCAGGTCCCTTTGTTTTTCATGTATTATTCTATTTACATTTTTTTTAAATAAATAAATAAATAAAGTTTCTGTGACATAAACTGGAAGACTCATTTACTGATTTGATTGATTTGGTTGATTTTAGCAAGATTCAAATACCATCCGCTAAGGCTAATATTTCATGGAAAAGTATGCTTAGAAGAGTCGCTGTAATCATTAAGACCAAAGGAATGATGACATAATGCTTACGGCAAAATAAATGTTATTGTTCCCCTTTAACTTAAATGCCCGAATACAGATTATAGAGAATTAATATAAGAGAAGCATCAATGGCTTTATTCAACTCTCAGATGAAACAAGAATAAGCATTGCAAGAGGAGCTCTTCATTTTATCATAATAGGCCAATTTTCCTTTTTTAATACATTCTGTATAGATTTATGACCTAGGTCCGAATTAAATATCTCCTTATTTATTTCTAAAAAAAAACAAAAAACTACTCATACCAAAAAGCTGAAATTACCATTATTTCTCGACACCATTTATTTATTTGTTTAAGGAGAAATTTATCGATTTACCCTTTCTTTTGTTTTTACATTTTGTTTTTCCGCCTGCGGGGAATCCATTAAAAAAAATTAAGAAGAAGAAATGTGTGGGTAAGGGGAGACGTTCCCAGTTCCTTTACTTTCTGATATCTCCTTCGAGCATAAAAATAAAAATAAAATTCTATCTTTATGCTCGAAGGATATCTCCTCGTAGATACGTTCTGCAAGCTCACTATTGGAATGGCTTCACATTCATGACTGATGCTCCAGTTCCGCAAGCGTGGTGGAGTTCTGGCGGTACACTGCATCCTTAAGCTGAAATTACCATCATTTCTCGACATATTTATTTATTTACCCAGTAGTGGCTTGCAAATTTATAAATTTACAAAGAATATAAAACAAAGTAAAGAAGACGTATTTTCAAAATTAATAAACAATTGAAATATTATCCCATATAAAAGACTTAAAATTCTGAAAACGTCATACAATTTACAATTCAACCTGACTCAAAAAATTTTCCGATGCTGTCACCAAAAATTGAATTCATAACGTATTTCGAATTAGGTACACAACAGAATTTGGCGTGCGGTTTTGGCTCAACAAAGACAGCACACCCGCTTATGCTCACCACGTGAACAAACTAAAACATCGATTTCTGCCAATTGACAAATGGATGAAGATAAGATGGAGGGACTCAGAGAACGAATTTTTATTCACGAGATGGAAATCAAGCAGCATCGGCACATGAACAACTCAAATTTACTAAATAACTAAGCCAAATTTGATAAGGACTAAATTCTACAGTTCATAATCAACAGATGACGTCATTAGCGATTCTTCAATCCCACTCTCCACCCATCAGGTTATTCCAAATTCCCATTTTTGTCTATAAATTCTGGTCACGGCTCACAATCTGTAGATGCTAACGCCTCTGACGATGATGACTCACCGTAACGAGTAAGGCAATAAAGTTTTCCATTTACGTAATATTTATCTCTTCTTTTTTTTCTTTACTATAAACAATTTGCTCAAAAACTCTTAGAGGAAAACTAATTATAGATATTGGGCGATAATTGATATCAGTATTATTCAGTCAAGTACTGTCTTAATCTGCTTCCTAAAATCTGGGAATACGCCAGATTTACGCGACAAATTAAATATCAAAGAGAAGGGAAGAACAAAAAAGCTCACAACAAGCTTTATAAATGTAAGAGCGACGTCATCCATTCGCATTGATCTGGTGTTTTTAACTTCCTTAATGGCACTCAAGATTTCATCATCAGAGATAGAAAAAAATAAGATTATCAGAAATGCCATCTGCAGTAGAAGAATCCATCACTGACGATGAAGACAGAGAACTGGAAACATTATAAACAGACTGAAAATTAGTTGAAAGCATTCGCTATATCGTAGGAAATATCCAGAATATCATTATGATAGTCATTCCGTTCGGGAAAGCTCCTGTTATTTAAGCATATCATCTCTCCAATGACCTTCCAAAAGCCTTATTATTAGCTTTACGAAGCCTTTAGCTTGATCTAAATATATAAGTTAAAATCCTTCCTAATACTTGTTTAATTTCTGAACTCAAAGATCTAAATGTTAATAGAGAATAACATGCCAAGGAAACTGTGGATGAAGACTTAAATAAACAACGATGGAAAAAAAATCACTTCCACAAAGTTTTAATTGATACCCAAGTAATTAAGTGGTATTAACTAAAGCTTTGCGGAGGCGTTTTTCTCTTCGTTTTAATTTCAATGTTAGCTTATTAAAGGGATTATTTGAGCACTTCGTTTTTTTGAAAGTCCTACTAAACTACGAGGGACGTTCAAATTTGACCTGGACTTTATTTATTGTAAATTTCATTGTTGTAAAAATCTAAACTTTCATTATTGGGATAGCAACTACCGCCTGTCATGCAAATGCACCACCACTCCTCCGGTTGCCATGACAACCGATTGTTTGTTTAAACAAAATGACGGACATCGATGTGTCGGCCATAGTGGATAAACTACTAATCATCAGGTTTCTCCACAACGAATTGGTGAAAGCATCTGAAATTCATCAGAGACTTCAAAGACAGTTCACCGAGTCATGGTTGTCTCGATCATCCGTCTTTGCTTGGTGCCAAAAGTTTGAAGGACGGCGAGAATCCACCGGCAATGAAACTCGCAAGGCCAGCAACTGCTATCAATGCTGGCATAATCGCACGAACAAATGAGCTGAAAAGGGACAACAGGCGGATTCGTGTCCGAGAATTGGCTTCAATACTGAACATCAGCACTGGCAGTGTGGAGACCATCATCCACAAGAAGCTGAAATTCAACAAGATTTATGCCAGATGTGTCCCTAAGCAACTCTTCGAGGATCACAAAACCACCCGGGTGGAAATCTGTTGAATGCTGCTGCGGCGATATGACAGGGAAGGTTACAGCTCCCTAAGGCGTGTTGTGACCATCGACGAGACATGGATTCATCACCCTACTCCTGAAAGCAAGCGTGCGAGCATGGAGTGGCGACACACTGACTCACCACGACCCAAGAAATTCAAGATGACACTGTCAGCAACGAAAGTGATGGCAACTGTATTCTGGGGCATTAAGGGTATCATTCATGTCGATTTTCTGGAAGAACGTTGAACCATAAATGCACCCTATTACTGTGACATTTTGAAGATATCCCTGAAGCCGGTACTAAGGAAAAAGCGACCAGGACTCCTTATCAGTGGTGTTTGTTTTCTGCAAGACAATGCCAGACCACACACAGCGAAACTGACTATGGACACACTCACGGAACTCAAATGGGACATCTTACATCTTACCACATCCTTCAAATAGCCTGGACCTCTCCCCTTGCGACTATCACCTTTTTGGACCACTGAAAGAGTTCTTGGGAGGGCAGAGGTTCGGCTCGAGTGAGGAAGTGAAAAAAGCTGTCCTGGCGTGATTTCAACATCACCCTGAAGATTTCTACGGAACCGGTATACAGATGCTCCCAGAACGTTTGGAAAAATATGTAGAGAAGCAAGGAGAGTTCTTTGAGATATAAAGTGTGTGTGTGTGCATGTGTTTGTAGTTTCCTGATTTTATAAAAAATAAAGTCCCAGGTCAAATTTGAACGCTCCTCGTAATAATTTTGCCTGAAAAATATTATAGAATTCTTCCACTAGAGAATTGACATTATAAAACTAAAACAGGATTAGAATTATAATTTAAAGCAATTAACATTCTCCCACCATCGTTTGTAGCTTCAGAAATATACCTAACTACCAAGATTAAACGTCAATTTCTCAACTAGTACTAACAAGGGAACCATCCGAAACTATATCTCACGTTTCACACCAAATTGATCTATGTTACTCGCCTAAAGCTACTATTGATGCTTGCCTTAATAAGAAATCGCCACATTTTGTTTCTTTCAAAATAAACCGCAAAAAGAAAAATTTGAACGCACATAGCAATACAAAAGCAATGGAGTTACTAACAATGTAGTTTTTGTATGGCTATGTGCGCTCAAAATTTTTCGTTTTCGCGGTTTATTTTGAAAGAAACAAAATGTTGGAATTTCTTATTAATGCAAACTTCAATAGTAGCTTAAGGTGAGTAACATATTTCAATTTGGTGTTAAACTGTGAGATACAGCTTCGGATGGTTCCCTTGTAAGTGTAATTGTTTGAAAATTGGGTGACATGTTCGTGGCATCAAGGCATTTTTGGAAGAAAATGTATCATCGCAAAGATACAGACAGGTGCTTGAGAACCAGTTCATTACTGACATTCAAGGGTCGGCGGGTCTGACCTCACATATAAGTGGTTTATGCAAGAAAACCCACAATCCCACGTTCCCATCGCACAATTGCCGTTTTCGAACTGTTGTAT
This sequence comes from Rhysida immarginata, assembly GCA_023313115.1. NCBI lineage: Eukaryota > Metazoa > Arthropoda > Chilopoda > Scolopendromorpha > Scolopendridae > Rhysida > Rhysida immarginata. The sequence continues at coordinate 2,076,322 of JAHWFO010048912.1, forward strand.
GAACCTCACTTGGGAAAGGTCATCTTATGCGTAACGGATTTCGCCTGGCCGAATATATTGGATGCTGGAAACCCGCTGCTCGGTTGAAATAATACATAATGCGTTAAGGAAAAAAATACGGCTTCATTTCAATCGTTTCTATGTAAATAGAATCTTTTTATCTGCATTCGTGTGCGAATTAGTGAGTTTTAAAGTTGTTCCTGACTTCTGAATCAACCTGTACTGCCATTCCTTATAACTAAAATGCACTGTTACGTCCACGGATTCGTGGATATCGCATGGTTGATAATCTACATAATAGATTTTCTTTTATCTGTAAAGGTTTTACAGTAGGCCTAGTGTTTTCCAAAGTTGGCTGTATCATTTTATCATGTCATCATTCTGGACAAAACATAGTTTGGTAAGATTATTTTGGAGGACCTGTGATCAAGTGCAGCATTTCTCTAATTAATTGCATGGACAAGTCGTAAAGACATTGTACGGGACGATTCTAAAAGAATGGCTCAAAAGTAAAGTCCATTTATTCAGTCCTGGCGGACTGTAAAGCCTGGTTCCCACATACGTAAAAACAACGGCAGAAACCACAAAGCAGAAAACTTTTTGACATCACTTCCTGCTTTCGTCTTTCTGCCCGATAGAAAACTCCTGTTTTTTTTTTTAATTTGGATTAATTCATAGCCTACAAAGATAAGAGAATTTTTAGTCAGGCAGAAAGACGAAAGCAGGAAATGACGTCAAAAATTTTTTCTGCTTTGTGGTTCCTGCCGTTGTTTTACAAAGTCTAAAAAGATAAGAGATTTTTCTGTTGGGTAGAAAGACGAGAGCAGGAAGTGACGTCAAAAACTTTTTCTGCTTCGTGGTTTCTGATATGTTTTACGTATCAGAACTACGCTTAAAGCAACGATAATTAAAAGAAAAAATATCTGTACATTACAAATGTTGATACGGGCGTTCTTGGTGACACAACAGACGTTATGACGGTAGTCCAGCTTCACCCAGACGTGTTTCGGCATGTTCTGGGATACCGACACCACTGCTTTGGAGGGGCGCTGTTTCAAGTCTTCCAAATATTCCGGCAGAGGGTGGGGAGCAAATAGAGATAATAACTTGACATCTTTCAATATTTTTTTTTCGCTGAAACAACGCCTCTCCGAAGCAGTGGAGTCGATAATCCAGGATATCCAGGAACGCCTCCATCTATCGTGTCACCAAGAGCGCTCGCATCGAACATTTGTAACGTACAGCTATTTAACGTGCCTTTTCATGTAAGTTGTATAAAGTTTGGGTTATAAGTGAATAAATCGACTATAGTTTTGCACATTCTTTTATAACTCATCTTGAATTTTACATTTACTCATAACAAGTCCAATGTTCATAGGACGTATTATGCTCCTACTTTTCTATCTCCACAATAGAAGGTCTTAATTATACTTATTAACAATTCAACAATATATCTGATATTAATTTCATGAATATATTACATAATTCAACGATGAAAAGTAGTTTCCATGTATATTACATGTATATAATTTCTGAATGCAATTCGTATATACAATTCATAAGATCATAGGATTCCTTTGTTGTCCAGACTATTTCTGTTTTCCGCAACGTATAAATCTTTATATTAAACTTTTATTAGTAGCGCCCACATTTTTGATCGAAAAGACATCACGTATAATCTCTGACAACTACGAATGACAGTATTGCGTGACCTTGAGAAGGAAAATTGTTTCGACTGATGTCACATGTTCCAATTTCTATTGATTTTTAAAGCAGGAGGAAAACTTTTCGCTCCGTTGTCATTGAGAACAGCTGGCAGAACGAAAAAAAGAAAAAGGAAATGAATAAAAAATAGAGGAGTTAAAGGGGAGAAAAAAAAGTCAGCTATTCTTAATTTAATAATTAATGATATCGATACTTTAGAATTCACGCTCGATTTAACCATTAAAAAACAAACCGTTTTCTGAACAATCAGCTTCAACCTTTCCATAAAACAAAAAAAAAAACACAAAAATGCATCACCATGAAAAAATGCTTCAAATGAGGGGGAAAAAATAATGAAGCGCATTTAGAAAAACTGATTTTCATTTCAAACATTATATGAATGGCTGAAAATACAAATAGACCAAGTCCACTTTCAAAAAACTGTGGATAAACACCAATTGTGGACCAACACCAAATTTATGGACAAGAAAAATTATATTTTTGAGACAAGGTAACATGCATCTATTTGTGTAAATCAAGATTCCTCATTTTTTTAAATAAAATTACAGCTTCTAAATTTCTATGAAGGTTGAAAATGTGACTTGGTCTACTTGTATTTTCAGCCATCCATATATGCCCAGAAGCTGAATTTGCGGGGAGGAGGGATTAGTAAATATTCGGTGTACAAATAAGTTTACGTCGTTTTCATTTTTTGGTCGTTTATGGAAATTAGTTTTTAGGAAAGATAACTATTATTTGATTCAAAATATAAGTAACATACAACCTTCCCAGGCTTTTCAGGCAATGAGTAAATTCCGCGATAAAAGAAGTCCGGTTGTTTGGAAGCAATCCAGTTATCAAGCCAATTTTTAATCGCCTCGTGAGCTAAACCGCTCTCCCCGCTATGCAAGGATCAAAGCAAACGGTAATCTGATGGGGAGTTGTCTGGTGAATATGGCGGGCAAGGTAACACATCCCAGCCAAGTGCGTCTAAAGTTTCCTTGGCTCGTATTGCGACATTTGGTTAAACGCTTCTCTCTCAATTCATGTGGGACCCAATTTCCTTGGTTTTGAATCATTACCATTGCATACATATTTAATATTAAGACTGAGATAATACGTGTTTATTTTTAATGTAACTCCTTGCAGTTAATTATAATAAACTGAATAGATTAATAAATGACCCGTCCATATTTTTGCATCACCCGTCCTGGCGTCCCCGAAAGGCCAGGAAATGTCCCAGGCTGTGGCATTTTCCAACGAAGTGCATACTTTTACTGGGAATTTTTTTTTCTTTTTTGCTTGTAGAAATTTTTTTCAAGGGCCCCAAACCCTCCGGAATCAGGTTACCCCCGGATAAATCTGGTCACTGTAACTAAATATAAGTTCAGTAGTTAAAGTTGGAGGCTTGCAGTGGATAAATGTTGATAGATGTTGTAGGTTATGTTTGAAGTTAGGGATTGAGCAAGAATAGATATCGTGAATGAGATAAAATTGATGGTAAGTTGAAATTTGAAGTGTGTGGAGTAAGGAGATGTTTCTTCAAAGAATATATGATTGTAAGCTGGTAGATGGAGATGGGTCGTTTTCTGTGGTTTTGAATTTCTATTGGGGATAGAACTAATGGTCTAATGCCAAAAACTGTGGACAAACGATAGTAACAAACAAAATAAGAAGAGAAAGCATAATTTTACATTTCGAAGACTCTGTCCTCTTCATCAGCGTGTAAATTGAGAACAGAAAGAGTGACTATATAGGGTGGATACAAAAATGAGCCCCCTTTTATTATCGTAATTGAAGCAGATGTGTCAATTTTGATGAATCCAATGAACAGGAAGTTGTGGGTGACCTATCCCATGGTGCACTTTTTATCATCCCAAATATGCAAATTAGGACACATTCAAATCCTATCTTAAAAACCGTAACAGATACACAAAAAATTCCAATTGAAGACTTGTTCAGCGTGGAATTCCGAACAAAACAAAAAAAATTTCCAAGATCCGATGAACGGATCACCAACAGTCACAATTATTTGTAACTAGCAAAGGTACCTGGCGTTGCCCGGGATAATTACACTTGGATGTAAACAGAACAATCTCAAAAAATTAAATTAAATTTTGCAATATCTTAAAAATAAACACATGATTTTACTCAAAGTTAATCATAAATGTGCTCAATCACACAATGTGATCATTGACACTATAACACAATTGGGCACTGGCGAGCATGGTTGGTATCACTTCTTGGCATGCTTCTTCAATTACGTTGTACCAGATCCTGCAGTGAGGTGGGCTGTGTGGCATAAACTTTTTTCTTCACGAAGCCCCACACCCGCCTTTTGTTTGATTTTCCTCATGAAAGTGAATGTTATTATGGTAATTTTTGGTAATTTCTTGATTTGCATGTTGAACATTCAAATGTCTTTGTGAAGTGCATAGGGAGATAACTAATATGAGGATAGCCCGAGAAAATAATGCACCACAATTTTTTTCTTCAACAATTATTTCTTGAACACAATGAAACTTATACACACGAAAGAATGATGTTTCTTCTACACTCCCTATTTTTCCACATAATCTCCGTCCCGTTCTATGGCCTGGGCGTGTATGCCCTGTCGGTACCAGTCCTTGTTCTGTTCACGCAGCCATGTCTTCACTGTGCGAATCACCTCTTCGTCATCCTCAAAATGTCTTCCACGAATGGCATTCTTCAATGGCCCAAACAAGTGAAAGTCTGAGGGCGCTAGATCAGGGCTGTAGGGTGGACGGGGTAACACTGTCCAACCCAGTTTCGTGATGTGTTCCGACGTCCTCAAATTGGTGTGAGGGCGAGCGTTATCGTGTTGAAGCAAACAATCAGCTGGGTTGTCATGGCGTCCAAGCTACCCTTCTAGAAAAAAAGCCTGACCACTAAAACGTCGTACATTGTTACATCTTCATAAAAAGGCATTGTTAATCTTATTTCTACCAATAATAAGCCCTAAATTATGACTTTTTATGAAGATGTAACGATGCATAATTTTTCAGTGCTCAGGCTTTCGTTTTAGGAGGTGTTGGTCCAAGTCGCTGGAAGCGCTTTTTGAGTTTGGTTAATGTGTTCACATATGCCTCAGAATTAATGGTGCTGCCTCTCGGCATCACATCAACGAGTATGACACCATCACAGTCCCAATGATCATGACCTTACCAGCAGAAGCAGTTGCTTTGAATTTTTTCTTCTGTGGAGAGTGCGGATGACGCCATTCCATCGATTGTCGTTTTGTTTCGGGCTCAAAATGGTGCACCCAGGCTTCATCAGCTGTCACAATCCGGGACAGGAAGGCTTCCCCTCAGCTTCAAAACGTTGCTGCAACTCAGAAGAAATGTTTTTTCTCAGAGCTTTGTGTTCCTCCGTAAGACAGTGCGGACCCCATCGTGAATACGTTTTTGTTTAATCAAAAGCACGGATGATTTCACCCACACTTCCTTTGCTGATTGACAGCTCCAGCACCAACTACCGAGTTATTCTGCGTCGGTCCTGACGAATAAGCGCATCAGCACGCTGCATCTTGTCAAGTGTGACAGCCGAGGATGGCCGCCCCGACCGTGGGAAATCTTGGAGCTCCGCCGAACCGCTTTCTCATGGCCTCACCCTCTGTGCCCAGCGACTAACCGTACTTCTGTCGACAGCTGATGCTCCATAAACTGCACATAAACGTTTGTGGATGTTTCCAATGATTTCTTGCTCCTTAGTGTTGTTGTTTCATTGCTGCACGTACGCTATCTGTCGGAAGAAACGGAAACTTTGCGCGCGCACTCCGAAAACTTCAAAGAATGCATATCTCAAGTTTTGCATTCGTACCATTGTTGGGAACGGAGAAAAAAATTGTGGTGCATTACTTTCTGGGCTACCCTCGTAAATTTAACATCCGTTCTTCCTCAAATCAACAAAAATCTTTCCTCAAGACATCTCTAACTTCAAACATAATCTTCAACCAGACTGCCTTCAACATCTATCAAGATTTATCCACTGCAGGCTTCCAATGCCATCATCATTGATAAACTTTAACCATTTACTCATGTATTAATTTATTCAGTTTATTTTAATTAACTACAAGGAATTACATTAAAAATAAACACATTATCATTACATGTAGACATTGAGAAATGCCTTTGTTAAGTCTATTTCAGTTTGAAATGAATCTTCGTCCAGTAATGCTTCGGAGTGCATCTTCACGCTTTGTCTTTTGAAATGCCTGAACCATTGTCTACAAGTTCTTTCAGCTAGATCATGTTCACCTTAATCTTCCACAAGCAACAGTGACATTCAGCAGCGGTTTTCTTTAAAAAGAAGTAATGCCACCATATATTATTGTTTTAGTACGAAATTCGACACTTAAAGACAATGATGTTCACACTACAACGAAATGTCCTACACTAATTATCAAAGCTGGTTTCAAGAACTTTCTTATAGATCCGTTGCCATTCTCAATTACATAAAATCTGATGTAAACTTATTTGTACACCTAGTAGTAGGCCCACCTTGTCCAGTACTAGTCCTTACTGTATTCACCACAAATCAAGTCATTCGAGAAGAGAAATCTTTAGTGTGTTGGCCAATTAATAACTGAGATAACTTGCAACTAATGTCTGTTCACGGTCGTTCTGTATGGTATACGCCAATTCGCTGAAAATGCCTGAATGTAGGGTAATGCAACGACCTACAGCACCTCATCAACATACGCGTAATTGAGGTGCACTATGATTCGTTTGGATATATGTGGCACTCTAGAATCGCACTTTCCGGGTCATCAATACGAAACAGAAGCGAGATTTGTCGGTAAACATCACATTATCCCAAAAGTCCTGTCATATAACACAGGCAGCTCATGTGTAACATCGCGACTATGGTTTGGTGTTAGGGTCAGTGTTCGCAAATATCGCCTGGCCCACAAGTCTGACTCAGTCCATCTACGACCATCTGTCGATATTGGAGCATCCAATAATCACTCTACACTCTGCAAAATGTCTCCAGCTGTTGACGAAGTAATCATCACCGACGTCTTAGACTTTTTCACTCTTTAGACTTTATTCTTACTCAAATAACAGCAAAACACAATCACGTTTCGTGGCTTAGATAAACTCAAAAAAATCATTCAACAGACTGGTTATCCCACTTTTTTCCCTCACTTTCATCGTAAACTTCAAAAATATGCATATCTTGAGTTGCAACAAAGTTTTTATATGGGTGTTGTGTTTATTCTGTGGAGTACTGTTTATCCCGTTGCCCTTCAAAACACTCAAAAATTCGATATTGCAATTTTTTTTTCAATGCTTATTTACATTAGGCTCAAAGGCGTTCAATAATATTTGAATTTTTGAATCTTAACAGATTCAACATGGATAAGGAATTTTTTTCGATATCGATAAATTTCTGCTGTAAAGGCAAGAAAACTAATCTCATGAAATTCACTGCAAATGAATAAGAGCGGTCATTTACATCGGGTATAAAAAATCCCACTTGACATTGTGTATGATTTTTTATTGCGTTGGTTTCCAAGAACTGTATGTTCTAATAAATAATAAAGCAATGCACTCGCAGTTATACGGTAGGTGGGACGCATGTGTTATTTCGAAACTTCTGTGAAAAAAAGAACATTTTAAAATTGATTTAGATATGTTTTTCTGGGCTTCATAATAAAAACAGGAATTTAAATTAAAAGGCAATTCTATTTATCATTCAAAAATGCAGGATTTTTAAAATTTCGCATAGGAACCGTATCAGGAATGTAAAGTGAGAGCCATCTCTGTTGGTTTCACCCCTTCTGAACGAAGAAAACGTACCATTGCTCTTATTTCTTCTTTGCTGCTGTCTAACAAAGGAGTGCTCAAGTTGAAATCACTACCACAACTAAACAATAGATCGCCATTCTGAACACTCAAAGACACCTTGAGGGCGGTAAACTAAAATATCCCTTTACTTTTTGACTTACCTTCTTATACAGGTTGATTCACAACGAGAGTAAACGACTACGGCATTTTGTTGGGGAGGTTAGGCTGAGAGAAAAATGCCATAGGAAGATAGGTCAAATTCCAAGTAGGTACAGAATTACAATAGATCAAAGCTATATTAGTGTAGTAGCAAACAGGTAAATAAAACACATGGTAGGAACTTAGAATTAACACTTAACTGAAAAGCATAAGAGAGGATAACTAGTGCTCAAAATGTGCCCTTTGAGCCTGAATATAATATGACACCTGCGAATCATCGATTCAAATACGAACTATGTCAACATCATTGCTAATATGATTGGCCGCATCAATTATCCGTTGGAATAGCTGTTCACGAATATTGTGTATAAAACAAACAAATGATTGTCAATTATTAACAGACTCTATTTAGAATTTTTAATAGAGACTACGTGTACGGATTTACTCTTCCACTGATAAAACTTTAATTCTGTACTAATTGGAATACGACGTGTGCTCATTTGACATTTTTGCTCTACTTGACCTCCCCAACAAAATGTCGAATTTTTTTATACTCGTTTTGAATCACCTTGTATTTCAAGTAGAACCTTAAAAGTGCTTCAAAGTTATACGTGAAATTATTTAGAGTAAATGAATGAATTAAACTTAAAAATAGGTAAATGTGCCTGGAACAAAATTAGCTTTACTAAGAACCATAACGTTTTTGTCTGAACTGAGCAGAAAGCTATAAATCAATAAACAACCATCTGGTAAAAGAAGTCAAATCCATTGCATACGGTTTAACGTATGGCTCTAAAGCTTAAATTGCTACTGCACTTGGAATTGTTGGTGTAATTTAAAAAAGACGGTTGCTTACTCTTTCTGATGGTTTATATCTTATAACTGCGCAATGAAAATGCTATCTTCCCCTGTATAATGACTCACTAAAATTAAGTATATACTGAGAGCATGAAATTTTCAAGCTTAATTATCATCAATATATACTAAATCATCAGAAAACTTTTCAAATTAATAATTGTACAGGGTGGACGAAAAGGTACCCCCCCCCCCCCAGTTAAAAATTATTTACTGCAAAAAAGTCATGAACTTTACATTCATAAAAATACTTCACCGCATAGGCCGACTCAAAAAGCTTTTTCCAGTTCGCCTTTTCTTGCCACCACTATCCGGAGGAGCTGGCATCTGCGACGGATCGAAAATGGCGACTCCTGCTGAGAAGGCGCAGTGCGTGCTGTGATGGAATCAGTCAAAATCACCCATCATGGTGCAAAGAAATTATCGCCGTGTTTACGGAAAGGAACCACCAAATGCAAAGTCGTTAAGGTTGTGGTTCAAGAACTTTCTGACCACTGGTAGCGTGAACATCAAGCATCACATCGGACGGCCTGAAACAAGTGCGGAAACTATCAACCGCATTCGGACTGCCTTTCATCGTTCGCCCAGGAAGTCAATTCGAAGACCTTCTAGAGAGTTGCAACTTCCGAAGACGACTGTGCAAAATGTCCTACGGAAACGTTTGAAAATGTTTCCCTATAAACTGGAGATGTAGCAAGCCTTGAAACCGACAGATCAGCCGACGAGACTAGCCTTTGCTGAGGAAATTTTCAAACCATCGAGGACGATAACGACTTCCTTGCAAGGATTATGTTCTCAGATGAATCGACTTTTCATGTGAGTGGGAAGGTAAACAGACATAATGTTAGAATTTGGGGATCCCAAAGCCCCCACGCATATCAGGAAGTAGAACGGGACAGCCCAAAACTCAACCTTTGGTGCGGACTAATGAAAGACCAGGTTGTTGGACCCTTCTTCTTTGCCGAACCGACCATCAATTCCACAACATACGCAGACATGCTGACAGAATACGCCTTTCCGCAGGTGGAACATCTCCAGCAAGGCGTGATTTTTCAACAGGATGGTGCACCACCATATTGGGCCTTGTTTGTGCATCACCTTCTAGAATTGATAACAGAGTTATGTCTTATTGTGATATTTAATGATTTCCATAAGGGAAAAATTAGCAACTAAAAATTAAAACTAGAAAGATTGAACGCATTGTTTTGTAGACTGATATGCCTAGCGTTATAATAGAATAAAATTAGATATAATCGCTATTAACGCTAGGCATTTTTCCATATATTCCTCCTCAATCTGTACGACTTTGAGCCACACAATGGCAAAATAAGCAATGTTGCTGAATACAATTCTAACATACTAAATTATTAAACGATTTCGCTTTAATTATTATAATTTTGCTAGTCCGTCCGCTATCCAAATTCTAAAAAAAAACAATACATTCCATCTATTTTTCCCTTATGGAAATCATTAAAATATCACAATTATTAAATTAATTCAATTATTTTTTTTTAAATATGAATTAATTCAATTAATACTGAATTATATAATAATTAAATCTCGTTTGTAGATTTTTTAACAGATCTAAAGAAGGCAAAAAGTGATCTATAAATTTAATGGAATAATAACTTTTTAAAATTTTTATGAAAAATTATAATTTATGGACAGCGCTTCTCATGCCAGTATATTTATGAAATTTTTTTTACGGATTAAGAAGAAAAATCTTTTATAAAATAAACATTTATAATTTTCTCATAAACGTTATGACAATTCGGGTAAACGGAGCCATGAGGTGATTAAGAAATATTGTTTGCAGTGTTTTGTATACCTCTTTCACCAGATATCCACTCATTCATTGTTCAAGCTCGTAAATTAATTTGGAGACAATTTCAGAAACGATAACAAAAAGGCAATTTTACCTTTTGTTTCAAAATTAATATATGAATTCAATTCCGTAAATTATTTTAAAGATTTAATTCCAGCCGCTGAATCACCGTTGTCAGATTCCTGTATCTTTTATTTACCTAAGCTACTCTTATTACTGAGCCTGCTAAATAATACTAAGACTGTTTTTCGAGTATATTAATGTGGATGTTGTTTGTTAAATTAATATTTTTATACACGTTTCTAAATTTTTGTTACCTTTATCAAACACAATACAGTTTTCTTCATCCCTTATGGGGCGTCGGAATATTGGGGTACATTTAATTTTAAAAACAGCAGAAGCGTATAGAACAACTAGAAGAAGTACCCGGCGTTGCCCGGGATTATTACACTTGGGATGTAAACAGAACAATCTCAAAAATTAAAATAAATTTTGCAATATCTTAAAAATAAACACATGAAAATGCTTAGAATTAATACAGTAAAAATTCTTAATGAAAATTCGAAAAACATCTTTTTAAAGGCTCAAAATGGATGGACTGCTCCAATAATTTCTTACTCAGATAATCTTACTTCAGATCTACACTTGATGTTGTTGCAATTTCCACTCTTCTCT
>JAHWFO010048912.1:2092349-2103845 GCA_023313115.1 Rhysida immarginata
GATCTTGATGAAATTTCGCATACATGACCTTCAAAGCATGAGGAAGGTCACTGTCTACCTCAGATTTCGGAAAAATAATAATTATCGATAAAAAAATCGATATTCATGGTTATGGCAGGGCATATTAATGAGAAATATCTCATGACCAACAATGCAAGGCAAAGTTTGTGCAACAATAGGTATCAACAATGGTATCAACACGCAATGCACCAACACAAGGCAGGGATCAACAATCAATATCTCATGACTAACAATGCAAGGCAAAGTTTGTACAACAATAGGTATCAACAATGGTATCAGCACGCAATTCACAAACACTGCATGAACCAACAATATATATCTCATGACCAACAATGCAAGGCAAAGTTTGTGCAACAATAGGCCCATTGTGTTCGCATCAACAATGGTATCAACGCGCAATTCAACAATAACAATGAGCACAGAATGATGATGTAATGTTAAAGCAATCTTTCCAAGAATTATAACAATGAACATAAAATGATGATGTAATATGCATAGAATTCCTGTTATTCAGGCTTTTCTTAGAAAATAGAGTTCTTAGTACTTAACAATTTCTTGAAAATCTTTAAAAATGATCAGTAAATGGAGATAATGGAGAGTTAGCAGACTATTGAGAAAGAGTGGAAAGACGACAGAGGTAGCACTCCTTTAGCTCCGTGATGTATTGAGCAAATGGGAAGCAAGTGAATAGAAGAATCGGCGACCGCTAGACTGCACAAAGTGATGAATGGCCAAGTTTTGCTTCAACACATCGAGAGAAGAGTGGAAATTGCAACAACACTAAGTATACATCTGAGGTAAGATTACGTGAGTAAGAAATTATTGGAGAGGTCCAGCCAATGTGAGCCTTTTTTTCGAATTTTCATTAAGAATTTTAACTGTATTAATTCTAAGCATTTTCATGTGTTTATTTTTAAGATATTGCAAAATTTAATTTAATTTTTTGAGATTGTTCTGTTTACATCCAAGTGGAATTATCCCGGGCAACGCCGGGACCTCTTCTAGTTCCTTATACATATTTGTGCTAATTCTGCTGTGGTGATATTGACTCTATCTAAGCTACGGTAAAGCACTTTTATATGCATCATCGTTTTCACTTCAGCATTTAGCCATATCTAGTTCGACGGTCGTGAGATTCGTCTGTAAACGTAACAGAACATTGGCAGCATACAGTGTACGTACGTTCAGCCATTATCCGTATCTGAATCGCCAAGATTTGGTGATTCATCATTTAGCGGGAAGCCCCTTGTAATTACTGAACAAAAACTTTATTTAGTGACAATAGGTTATTGGTGTTTTCATTAAAGATCGGTATTCCTTTGAATGAATTAATTATTTGTGAATCAATAAAATATATTGATTTTACCATCTTCCTCACTTTCTTTCTACTGCGTTCACACAAGACACTTCTTCAAGATTTACTACTGCGCTTGAACTTGTCAAAAGCAACGTGCTGCTATAAAGTTCCTGTTGTTATAAGAATAAAACAGTGTGAAACAGTCAGGAGAGGTTGAAAAAGGTTTATGGAGATGATGCTGTCCATCAAAATACGGTTAGTCGGTGGGCACGTAGATTATCTGGTGAAAGGAGACGCGCCATTATTCGGCATTCCTCGCAGCGGAATGGTTTTTGGAAAACCGGCAAAAAATAATTCACTCCGATTGGGAATTAGAGTAGCAAGTGTACGCAGAATATTGCAACAGTTAGGATTGAAAAAGGTCTGCGTCAGATGGGTTCCAATGACATTATGCCACAAGTAACCTCCATTAATAAGGACACTGTAAAAATCAAGAACCTGAGGGAAATATCGGCTTTAGTTCCAAGATGGCGTAAGGGAGTTAAAAGAGATAGAGATTACGTGGAGAAGTAATATTTCATTCCTAAAGAATATACCGACATACAGAGGGTTGGGATAGTTGAAATCGAACGATTTTGATCAATAATTTAAAGATATCAAACTCTATATTAATTATGGCTGGAGTTCCCCTATAACTTGGAGAAGCTCCGACAACCCAAATCATATGACAATGGAATCTTCGTCAATGAGCTTTCTGTTGGAAAAGCCAAAGGAAAAATCGAAACAATCGACCACTCGACCCGAAAACGGCAAGATCGATTCAAAGGGGGGGGGGGGGGGTTATCAAAGTTGGCAAAGTTGGTTATAAAGTTTGGCAAAGATTAAATCGCTGACCTTCAAGGCAGAATCGCATCCTTCAGTTCATTGGATTTCTTGGACCAAATCACTTTGTTGGATTTCTCTTTTTAGATGACAAGCTTAGTTTTTAAAAGCAATTATTTTGCTATTTATACTTTCTTCAATGAACAATCTGTGCCTCCTTTTCTCTGTGTGGTCTAATTCTAAGACTGTATATAACTGAATTGTTTTCTATGCTATATAAGATGTAGATTGCCCTAAAAAAAAAAGGTGAAAAGTGATCAAAATATATTCCTTACCTTAATCCAGAAAAGTTCGTCGCAGCATGCGTGACACATGACACGCGACAAAATAATTAGAAAATGGCTTACTCTTAAATAAAAAAAACAAGGCTAAATAAAAAATATGATAAGACTTCTGTAAAAAACGGCGAGAGAATATATTCTCATACATATTTTTTTTTAGCATAGAAAATAATGATGATGGCACGCGAGCAACTTTTAAAGACTGCACCCTTAGATAATTGAGCTCACTTAGATAATTGACTACCAAACGCAAAAAAAAATTACTGAATCCTTTTTAATGACTTTTGAGTGAAGAGTGGAAGAGGGTAGATAATTCGGTTGGAATTGCTTATCAACAATCATTGTTTAGAGACAGGTTCAGATGCAAGGCGTTCCAAAATAATGAGGCCAGGATACTATTTTTGAAGCACATGAAATATATAATGCCCTTTTTACATTTTCAATGCACAGTCGCTTATAACTCGCAAATGAAAAGAGATATTCAAATGAGAAACAAATGAGTTAGGAAAGTTCATTTTATCACCTACAAAAGCTTCCATTTACTTTTCAACACAGTCACCATTTACAGCTATACGTAATTCTCCCACCATTTAAAGCTTTCTCGTCGATGAAGAACTCTATTGGTCTTCATCAACCTTATGACAACTTCAATGCATCATCCGTGTATGAAACGATTCACTTTATTTCGCTGCATATTGTCTTAACCGCATTGACATAGCAGGCACACTCGAATGAACGGTATTCAACGCATCGTTGCATGTTTATAGTGGATGAATGTAGCTACTAAATGGCAACATACGCCGTCATATACCATGTTCTGTTCTCGCGATACGTACGACTGTGCGTTATTTTTTAGCCGCATCTCCTACATTTTGTTTCCATTATTTCGTAACTTTTCCTCTCGAAAATCAATATTGTCAACTGATTTTCTTGTCGTTTTAAGCTAAACTTTAAAATCAATAACTACCAAAAAGAGTTCTAATTGAAATTTAATAACAAGAAATTAATCTCCACGAGGAGGATATAGGAAAGTAGCGGAATAACGTAATATTTAGAACATATAAAATCTTCTTCCTTTCCTTTCTCATCATTTCCGATCGAATGATATACTATATGATCAAAAGTTTAGGGTCACCAGCATTTCTGTGTCGCAGGCTTCAGATAATAGGAATTAGTAAGCGGTAGCACCCCCTTTTGCTCTAATGACAGCCTCCGTCCTGGTACAGACCTTGCTTTATGGCAAGTAGCATGTTCATACAGAAACAGCTCATCCCCGAACTTTTCCCACAATGTTGGCTGACAGTGCACAGTTGTCCAAGACATCTCGATAAGCAACAACATTCATCGTTCCTTTAACAGAAACAAGCTGGCCCAGTCCGAACCATGAAAGAGCCTCATACCATGATGCCACCTACTCAAAACTTCACAGTGGACACCGCACTCTCAGGTAGGAAACGTTCTTCAGGCATCCGCCGAAACCAACTTCGTACATCTGATTGCCATAGTGTGTACCGTGATTCATCAGTCCATAGGACACGTTTCCACTGTTACGTGCTTCAAATTTTGCGAGTTTTACACCACTCCAAACGTCGCCTGGAATTGTCAGTGATGAAGGGGTTGTGAGCCGCAGCACGACCTGGAAACCAAGGAAATGGAGTTCCCGACGAATGGTGATTGTGCTAGCAACACGGGAAGCAGAATTTCTGAACTCTGTAGCAATCATTCAGCTGAAGACCTTCGATAGCTCCGGGTCACGCGTGCAAGCACTCGACAAACCCTATCTGTCAATTCTTTGGGACTCCCAGTTCGTGGTTGTATTGTTGTTGCTCCCTAGGTCTTCCACTTCATAGTCACTTTGCCTATAGTTTTACGAGGTATTATGATCTTACCTAGAGGAATCTGCATATCGAATATCACTCCTTTTACATACATAATTCTACACAGATCACTTGATCTCCTCTAACTCCCACCCGCTAAACTCCGACCCCAGTGGGCCAATCAAACCCAAACTAAATAGTGAAGGACATGCCTAAGGTAGGCTAGGTTCCGAGTTTTAACCTTCCACGTTAAAAAGTCTGGAAATATAAAAGGGACGGACAGACAGACGGACATTGTGAGATCAATAGGTTAATGGTGGAGGTAATTTGGTAATCTGTTGGTTTGACCCTAAGAAAATTTCCCTTTCTTTATGAAGTCACAAATTCGTGCACATGGAACATCCGTATAAGAAAAATACCTTCATTACTTGAATTAATTCCCGCAAACATTGGATGATACCTTTAAAAGAATCTCATTTTCATCTATTATTACCATAAAAGAAGTGTCCAACACCTTATAAACTTTGCAGATATAATTCTTCGCGTTCATCTCGCTTTCTTATTAAAACGTGATTAATAAATTTTAGACTTAATTTTTTATTAAAACATAAAATTGTAAATGATATAGCCAATACCAACTAGGTCTCAGTGATTTTCAGTTTTGAAGTTATGGCTAGATTAGTTGTAAATTTCCCATGATGTAACACAAATGACAAGAACTGACACCAGAATAAACAGAAAATCAATAAAATACATATTAAGATTCAATCTGAATTAAATGACACATGATTAAAGAAACTTTACCATCAACACGTAGATAATGATGATGCAGGTACAAACCTTTTTCCACGACGTCCCTTTGCCCTTGATAGTGCTTCTTCAATTGTGAAATGTCCCGCTGAAGCGTTTATCTTGTTCATCACACACGTCCTCACATATTAAAAAAGAAATAAAAAAAAAAGATTGTAGGAAACTGATTTTTAGAGACTTTTGTATCCCATTTATTTGCAGTTTTATCAGATGTCTTGTCTTTTAATCCCTAGGACAATTTTTTTTTTCATTGCATCCAGTTCTGAATTCAGCTTTTGTTATGGTCACCCGAAATGCAAAACACGCAAGAATATTTCAGCAGTTCTAAAATCTTCCAGATGTGTATTGTTAATTCATTTTCATAGCAGGATAACAGAAAAGATCTTGATAATTTTTTGTATTCATATTTTTTCTTGGTAAAACTAATATACTGGCCTGTATGACGCGCAAAATATTATTAATTACACTGTACAATACAATAGACGACAAAACATACACTAAAATGATCTGATTTTGAAAATGAGTATCCTACTCAAGATATGAAATTCAGACTGATCAAAGCGAATTTTTCCATAGTCAGCTTTTCTTATTGAAAAATTGCACTATAACTGCGTCTTCCCACATCCAAACCGGTACACACACAGAACGTAAAAGATAGACAGATGAAGTATAGGGAGTGCAAGTGTGACGTCAGTCCTTGGAATTCTTCAGTCACGTGACTCGATTTGGTTCCAAACAAGTCTTCTCGCTTCGGGATTTAACATGGTTCCAACGTAGGGATGGAATAAAATCGCTTTGTATAAGCCCAGTGTTTATAACACATTTAAGATGTGAAATTATTTAGTTCCTCACTGCTCAAGAAGGAGCCAAAACAGCGATTTAGACATCTATCGTTTTCCCAAAGAAAGAAAGATCCGCGAACGATGGCATTCTTTTGCTAAGTGATTAAAAGTGATTAAAAAGCGTTCTAATATTAATGTATAAATTATATAATGGGATTAAATGTCTTAATAATAGTATCAATTACACAAATTAACATAATAATTTAAGAGATGTCATTTTTACTGGCCGCCCATTTCAACGTTACTAGTACGTCTATTGCGTGGTTCCAATGTTTGGAACCAGCGATCCCATTTCCTAGGCTCTCGGCCCGTTCATCGCGCAAATGACGTCAGCTGTGACGTCGTCACTTGCACTCCCTATAGGGTCTTTATAATTAAAGTTCCATTTTGACATGGCCATAAAAAAAAACTACTGGACCAAAGCTATAATACTTGGTAATATTATACAAGAGGGCATAGGAAGTTCATACCCATCAAAACAAAAATTAGTTCAAAAGGTCACCACGAGCATGGAATGGCGCTCTATGCAATATTCGTATACGAAATTAGACACAGTAATCCGGTGTAACCTGCTTTCAGTAAATGGTGGAGGCCACATTCAACATGCAACTAATTTTAGTAACGATTAAAGACTTGTTAACCTGTGTCTTCGTGTCTAATTTCGTATACGAATATTGCATAGAGCGCCATTCCATGCTGGTGGTGACCTTTTGAACTAATTTTTTTTTTGGTGGGTATGAACTTCCCATGCCCTCTTGTATAATATTACCAAGTATTATAGCTTTGGTCCAGTAGTTTTTTTTTTTTATGGCCATGTCAAAATGGAACTTTAATTATTAAGACCCTGTATTATAAACATTTTTTTAGCAAACAATTCCAATTGGCTCGAAAATTTGATTTTGATGATAAAGAAATAAGATTTTTCCAAATATACATTATTAAAACTAGATTGGAGTAAATAATTCAAGTAAATTATTTATCATTATCTTCCTTTGGCACGACCTTTCTATTAAATGAGAACATTTTAAATTCCAAAGTTCTGTGAATACATAACGAATGCAAAGGCCTTGTTAATTTATTAATTTTTGGAATTTGATAAATTTAAATTTATTTAAAAATAAAATTGCCTAAATAAAATAATATAAAACCAGCATCATGAATCCATTACATTCTTTTAATTTTAGAAACTTTAACAGCATTTAAGAAAAACCTCATTGATGTTTTTGTGTCTTTGAGTATCTTGCCGAAAAAATGAAATTATATGAGGGAGTTTGAAGATTAATCAAACGGGGTTCAAATCAAAAATCAATTTCGCGTTTAACGTCACGCGATATGAAAAAGGAAAAAAAAAAAAAAAAAAAAAAAAAAAAAAAAGCGGGATGGGGAGCGACTCCCATGTGAAGTAATATCGTGCAGGAAACATTAAGAAAAGTTTTCCCTGCTTGTCAATCAATAGCTTGGCTGGCACCACCACCACCAATAATCAATAAACTTCTCTCATAAAGATAACCAACGACTCAATTCAATATATTGTCTGTACAATAGCAAATCCCCCGATTTCAGTTTCCGATATTTCATATGAAAACAGAGTGTGTGTGTGTGTGTGTAAGTGTAAGTTGGGGGGGGGGAGTAGGTCGCACCAGCTAGATTCATAATAAACTGTTTAATGTTTCTACTATATGAGTATTATCTGAATTTATTAAAAGTTCTCTAAAAGTTTTTCGTATTACATTGGAGAGAAAAAGGATACAAATTCTGTAGCTAGTTATAAATTTATATTGAACATATAACTTAGATGCATTGTGCAGTTCATAATGGAATACAAAACGCTTCCTACTTGAAACCCTCCGTTTGTTTTTATGTGATGTAATTTTATTCCTCTTTCTTAAAAGATAAATGATTGAAAAAAATAAACACTTTTGAAGATAGATGATTATCACGGACAAGAAATTTTATATTTGTATATTTTTTCATTCTCTCGGTTTCTATTATAATTGGTATTGTCTTATATACCAGGTAACCATAAAAGTTCTTGCCGTTTTTATGTTGCCATAAAAGGAAGTGATAGAAGATATGCAAATGAGTGTACAGTGTGGTCCAAATCTGTCACGGGGGGGGGGGAGCAGGAAGGTTAGCCTGTATGAATACAGGGCTGTTGTACATTCACATCGATCACATTTCGTGCAGAAGTGAAGACAAAAGGAGGTATCGAAGGAGATGGCTAGGTGTTGTTTGCTTTATGACTTCAAGGTGGGCTTATCAGCAGCAGCATCAAGTCGCCGAATGTGTCTTGCGTTTGGGGATGATGCTGTGAATGAACGCACCGCAAGGCATTGTTTCCAGAAATTCAGGTCGGGAGAATTTGCCATTTCTGATGAACCCCGCAGTGGTCGACCTCAAGCCTTAGATGACCAATTCCTGAAAACGGCCATAGAGGAGGAGAGCAGTTTAACATGTGGTGAACTTGCCAGACGGTATCAGGTTGCTGATGAAACAGTAGAAGTCACCTGCACAGCTTAGGAAAGACGTACAAGTTGAGCAAATGGGTACCCCACACATTGTCGGAATCCAACAAGAATCAACGAGAGACAGCCTTCATGTCGTTGCTTTCTTGAAAACGTAACGCACCCATATTTAATCGAATACTTACCAGTGACGAAAAGTGGGTCCTGTATGACACTCCTAAGCGTTCCAAACATTGGTTGTCATCCTGAGACACCGTGCCTCAGATTCAGTTTCTTCTTATATGTGGCAGCAACAAGCCTATTGGCACAAGTAACATTGTTCCCAATAAACTTCCTTTCGATCTGAGTTCCTTAAAATCTCTCCAACTCCTCAAGGTATTGAGAATTTACCGTAAATTAAAAAAGCCACCCCTACATCCACGCAAGATCATGCTCTATGTCTAGTGGACTAGACACCAAATGGTTCACTACGAGCTGCTATCAACTGGCCAAACCATCACTGGGGACTTGTACTCCCAGCAGTTGGAACGTGTGCAACAGACACAGAGGAAACAGCATTGGTGAATCACAAAGGGGTGCTCTTCCTTCATAACAATGCCCGGCCACATATGGCGCGGGTGGCCAGGGAAACAATAGAACGACTCGGCTGGGAAACTTTGCATCATCCACCTTACTCACCAGATCTTGCTCCAGCGGATTATCACCGTTTCCATTCTCTGGACAACCATGTTCGTGGAAAATCCTACACCAATGATACAGACCTGCGAAAGGCACTCACGGACGTCTTTGAGTCCAAGACTGGCAAGGTTTACAGCCAGGGGATTGAACAACTGGAGACACGTTGGCAGATAGTGCTAGATGCCAATGGGGATTACTTTCGGGACTAGCGATACGCTACTTTTTGTGTACATCATTCTGTTTTCCGGAATTAAAAACGGCAAGAACTTCTGTGGTTACCTGGTACTATTTTGATGATATCAATGTAGATAAAATATAAAAATTAACACTAAATGTAAAAGATGGGATGCATAGTTGATTAAGTAAAATTATTCAGCATTAATTAAAATTGAAAATAGTCACTTGTTGAAGTCAAAACATGATGTGGTCCAATGTTGCCGTTGATCACTGAGATGGTAGGTATGATGACTTTCACTTTTTGAAGGTATTCTTTGAGTGAACTTGATGTGACGTTCATGTCTTCCTTTAGGTATTGTTGAACAGTGTCCTATTTTGGACTTGTGATTGGATGTCGTGGTCACAATTAATGAGATGATAGATTTTGGTTGGGAGATTTTTTGAAGGTAAATTTCGGATGAAGATTGATGAAACGCTGATGTGATGTACGAAGATGTAATCATCTTTTGGGTTCAACAAGTGACTATTTCCAATTTTAATTAACGCTGAATAATTTTTATATAATTCAAACTATACATCCCATCTCTTACATTTAATGTTAATTTTTATATTTTACCTACATAGAAATCATCAAAATCTATATTAGACAAAAATCTATTTTTGCATTCTACAGGGTGATTCTGAAACCCTGTCACAAACGTTTAGAGAAGTAGTATGGGTAAGCAAAAAAGTTCATATGAACATGGGTTCGAATTTGAACCCTAACCGAGATATGAACAGAAATTAAAATGCCGCCACTAAAATCAACAAGTTAATAACTCAGGTTCTATAACACCTAGGATAATGAAGTTTATGGGAAGATAGGGTATATACAATTGTGCATACCGTTAAAATTTGATCGAATTCCAACGAGTAGTTTAACGAGTTACGCAGTCCATCGTAACACGTGCTCACAAGTAATTACTAACCACCACGTGTTAAGATGTTGACTACGTAACTCGGAAACTACTCGTTGGAATTTGATCAAATTTTAACGGTAAGCACAGTTTTATGTACCCTATTATTCCCCCAAATTTCATCATCCTAGATGTTATAGAACCTCAGTTATTAACATGTTGATCTTGGTGGCAGCATTTTTATTTCTGTTCATATCTCGGTTATCGTTCAAATTCGAACCCATATTCATTTGAACTTTTTTGCTTAGAATCATCCATACTACCTCCTCTAAAAGTTTGTGACAGGGTTTCAGACTCACCCTGTGTAACTTAAATATAACTGGTATTGCATTACAATATAATTTCGTATACGAATACTGATCAGAGCGCCATTCCATGCTGTTGGTGAACTTTAGAACTAATTTTTTTTTTTGGTGGGTATGAACTTCCCATGCCCTCTTGTATAATATTACTAAGTATTATAGCTTTTGGTCCAGTAGTTTTTTTATGGCCATGTCAAAATGGAACTTTAATTATAAAGACCCTGTATGTAATTCAAAATTCTTCTTATGACTTTAAATACCTTATATTTCTGCATATTTATGTTTTTTATTTGTCTTAAAGATACGATTTCTTGTTATATAGACATTGAATCTTACTTTAGATAAAAGTTTTAATAATTATATAGGAGTAGGAGTTGAATTCTGTATAATTATTTTAAAAAATAGAAATAAAATAAATATTAAAAACAGTTAAAAAAGTCACCCGATGTGGAGAAATCCAAATATTGAAGGAGTCCTTGTTTCATCTGTGTTCCGTCTCCTTCAATATTTGTATTTCTCCGCATCGGGTGACTTTTTTAACTGTTTTTAATATTTATTTTATTTCTATTTTTTTCAAAATTAAAATGGAGTTATCATTTTTTTAAATAATTATACAAAAGTTTTAATAATTTATGTGTAAGGGTTATTTTAATGATTTATTTTTATAAAAATCACAGTTCATGAATAAGACTAGAAATTTGATGTAAATTTAATTCTGAATACCTAAACTTATGATTATAATATGAATAATTTCTTTCCTTTATCCAAAAATCACAAACGTAGAAGGAGAAAAAGAGACAAAATTACCATGCCCTTTATCAAAGCTAACGTGAGCCGTTTTTTTTTTTGAAAGTGGTGTAAGTCCAATGTTGGAAAAAAAAAACGAGTTCTATCATCATTTTTTTATATTTATAATAACACAGTTCAAGTATCTCGGGATTGCATTCACGAGTGATGGACGGCAGGAG
>JAHWFO010048912.1:2103855-2239834 GCA_023313115.1 Rhysida immarginata
CAAACTAGTCTTCCTAGGCAGTTGTTATTTTCCAAGCCGGTGGGTAAGAGACCAAGGGGTCGGCCTAGAACCAGGTGGCTAGACTACATGGAGAATCTGGGTTCGAGTCGCTTGGATATTACCAGGGAGGACATGCGCCTGATGGCGGAAGATCGCGATCGCTGGAGATCCTCCATAGGGCTGCTGCCCCCGCGACCCTAACGGATAAGCGGGTTTGAAAAGTGAGTAAGTAAGCAGGTCACGGTCGGCCCTGGGGCGAGTTTTTGGACTTGAGATCGCGGTTTAGTAAGCATCGCTATACGTCAAAATTGCGTAATATCAAAGCCTTCCAATGGCAATTGCTCAGATCTTACGCAATTTTGACGTAAGAGCGATGCTTACTAAACCGCAATCTCAAATCCAAAAACTCAACCCTGGTGCGATCTATGCGGCACCTGGCGCGATCTGTTTTCCTTAGCTTCTCGAAACAATGGAAAATGGCCGAAGCTCGATGACCATGAATATCTATGAAGCAAAGTGAGCCATGATAGTTCTGGGCAGGAGTGAGCCGTAGAGTAATTAGCTGTCTGGCTGCTTTGTTTTTGAAGATTTTGGACCCGAGGAATTATTAATTTAAAACCATTATTCAAAGTTGTTCTGCATACAACTTTACAAACAGACAAGAAAAAGGATCAGGAATCATTTTCCACAAAAATAAATCAAAAATACGTAACTAAAATGAAAATACGTTACTGAAAGACAATCGAAACGAAATTGAAATTGAAACCATGATCGAAAAATTGTTTATAAAATATAATAAAATACTTCAAATACAAAGTAAACGAAAAGATAAACTTATCACTCGCTGATAAGTGGCGTGTGAAAGAATTATTAATCAGCTACTCTCGTGTTTAGCCATGTGTCTTGCATCATCTTCACTCACTTTCAGCCATGACAGTTCTGGGCATGGAGCTTCCCAATTTGCTTCAAGTTATAACAATAGGATTCGGAGTCTATCTTTAATACAAGTCATTGGAAAGCCTGCTCACGGAAAAATCATACATTGTTACATCACCTACGGTAGGGACAATTTGGGGCTTATTATTGGTAGAAATATGATTAACAATATCCTACCGTAGGTGATGTAGCAATGTATGACGTTTTCACGCTCAGCTTTGAGTAGAGGAGGTGTTGGTCTAGGTGGGCGTTTAATGGTGGCCTGGCCTGTTATCTCGTAGGCCTCGGGCACCACTAGAACAACGTAACAATGTTTTATTTTTTTCATGTTGAGGTCTGGTATTTTCTAGAGGTCAGTATTGTTTATCTAGCTGGCTTTGGCTTCATCCCGAGGCTTACGAGAGAAACAGGCCCTGAAACTCAAAAGTTATCTGATCAGTTTAGACCAAGCAACAATGTATCCTCCAATGTTTCCATCTTGGATTTTAATAATCAGTATTTTTTTCGTTGTTCGGACTAGGATGGTCAAGTGACTTTTGAGTTTCAGGGCCTGTCTTTCTGGTTGGCTTTGCTTCATCCCGTAGCCAACGTGAAAGACAGTCACCGGCGCGGAAAAGCCATTTGACCGTACTAGTCCGAATAGCAATGTAAACTTCATTGTTTCCATCTTGGATTTTAACAATCAATATATTTTTGTTTGTTGGAAACAATGAAGATTAGATTGTTGGCCGGACACTATGATCAGGTGACTTTTCCGCGCCGAGGCGTGACCACCGAGAGAGAAGGCCTCTGGGATGAAAAGTAATACATTGTTACGTCATCATAGTTAGGGCAATTTTATGGCTTATTATTGGTAGAAATGCGAATAACAATGCCCTATTTATGATGATGTAACAATATATTACGTTTCGTCGCAGAGGTCTTCTGAGGTGGTTACGGCCGAGGCCTGTCTTTCTCGTTGGCAACGGCTTCATCCTATATGACAAATCAACATACGGTGTAGTCATAAAATAAAAGACTACGTAATCAACTCTTCTTACTATTATGGTATAATCAACCAGCAGATTAAGGAATGGAGAGAAGTGTGAAATTTATCATCTTCGCGGAATCAAGAAGAAAGGGAAAAAAATCAAGAAAAGGAAATTAAAAACGGATTCTAAATGGTTGACAAAATAAAAAGAGTTAAAATTTTTAAAGCGACTTCTAAATTGCAGACTTAAGAAAGAACTCATTTAAAAAAAAAAAATAATCCATTTTTAAAACATTATCAAAAGAAACTTTTAATAACTAAAAAATTATTTCCACGTTTATTATGAATAGAAAATTAATTTATTTAAATTTATTGGAGAAAACAATTAATTTGCTTGATTCGTTTCAGCATTCGTTTCACATAATCAAAATCACTTCTACTCACTTTTACTACTGGTGTAGAATGATTTTAACATAATCTTTTTAACTTATAACTTACGGGATAGTCGTGGCATAGAATAACATAGTCGTGTTATTCTGTAGTCGTGGTCCTTATAGTTAATTTTAAAAATGAAACGAATAGAATCACTCCTGCCATCTATTGCCATTTATATAAATCTTTTCTTTTTTTCTTTTTTTTTTTGAACCATTAAAGGTTATATAACCTTTCATCCAATTTTGAGGTCAACGATACACGATAAAAGAGAATGAAATGAAGTTTAATTAGGATTACATAATTCCAAAGGCCATTGCTGTCTATCAGCTAACACATCTAATGTGATATTTTTATAATAGTGTCTGTACTGCATAAAACATCAACAGTTTTTGAAAAAGTCATAAAACGATATAAAATATATATAATGTTACAAAAGGTTTACTGGATACGAATATTTACACAGGACCTCCATTCAACAATAAAATGAATTAAATGGATTTGTGAATGTCGATATTTTTATTTTTTAAAATTGTAAACCTTTCTATTTTTTATTTGGACATAGTCCAAAATCTTTTACAATCAATATTCAATCCCAGTGAATATTCCGTTGGATATGTTCATGTACATGATCCAGTTAGAATGGAGTTGTGAATGGCCATTATGACTTCCAGTTGAAATATATCACACTATCCACTGGACTTTAAATAGTTTATTAACGTTATTTACACTTTGTCTCCTTTGACAGACTTCCAGCTGTTTCTTATTGATTAACATCCTTGTATGTGTTGGGAAAAGAGGAAGCTACATTATTTCCTCCTTTGGTGTTGCCTTCCCAGCAGCGCGACCAATATTCCCGCGATGGTCAATATTATAAAGCATAATATAGTGGGTCGCCCCAGAAGTAATGCCCAGATTTTTTTTTCTTTCTCTATTTTTTTTAAATCAGACAATTAAATAATGAAACAGACAAAAATTAACAAAAAACTAGAATTTATTTCTTTTTCGTTCAAACTATTTTCATTATGCATCTATAGCGAATGGCACGATCTAACAAAGAATGGAATGACTTCTGCAAGTCCTCTTGTGTTATGGCCCGAAGACTGGATGTTAGAGCCCTTTGGATGGATTTGACATCATCAAAAAGCCGCCCGAAGCATGAAATCCACACATTTGGCTAACCTTTGGTGAAAATCATGAAAATTTCACCAAAAGTGTGCACGAAACAGGAAATCCACAATTTGGATGACTTCCTGTGAAAATCATGAAAATTTCACCAAAAGTGTGCACGAAACTGGAAATCCACACATTTGGGCCCTTTTAATTATAACTTTAGTTTTGGGAACAGAAAATAATCGCAGGGGGAACAGTGCTGAATATTAACACTCGTCTGAAACGTCTTGTAACGCGATTATGGCTACACGACAAGAATTATCAGAGTTTGAAAGGGAAATGAAGTTAGAGTTAGATGCACAGGGCATTCCATTTCTGAAGTGGTGCGGGTCTTCAACATTCCTCGATCTACAGTGTCAAGGGTATACAGAAAGTACCTCATTTCAGGCATTATCTCCTACCATAGAAAACGCAGTGGCCGACCATGGTTACTAAATGCTCGTAACCAGCAACATCTGAGCAAAGTGGTCCTTTGTAACACACACTACGTCATAAACAGCCGTATTCAATTGGGTCGTACAAGAAATGTATCTATGAGTTAAGTGCAGGGAAATTTGACACTGATGGGATATGGCAGCGGAAGACCGACAACAGTGCCTTTGCTCACAGCACGCCATTGGAGGCTGCGCCTCGCCTGGGCTCGTGAACATATTCATTGACCTTAGATGACTAGAAGCACATAGCTTGTCCGTTGAGTCACGATTCAAGCTGATGGTAGAGTTCGAGTGTGGCGCAGACCCAAATTGTAGGGAAGGTACAATTCAAGCTGGTGTGAGACGTGTTCACATGGCAGGTTTGAGTTTTCTGATCAAATTGGACCTACAATTGACTGGGAATCATTATGTCTATCTGCTTGGGGCAATTTGCAGCTCTTCATGGCCTTCATATTGCCTAACAATGATGGAATGTTCTAGGAGGACAATGCGCCATGTCACTGGGCCAACTTTACACGTGACTGGTTTGAGATGCATTCTGAACAATTCCAACGAATGAGTTTGCATCTAGATTGCCAGATATGAATCCCATCGAACATATTTGGGATATTATCGAACGATCCATTCGTGCACAACAGCCTGCATCTTACGCAGTTATAGGCGGCTATCGAGACTGTATGGCTGAACATCTCTTCAGAGGACTTCCGCCGACTGTACTTCCATACCATGTCAAGTTGTTGCAATTCTTCGGGTAACAGGGGGTCCTACACGATACTGAATAGGTATCCCATGACTTTTGGCGCTTCAGTGTATATTAAGCTGTTTAGTTTGAGAGCTACAATGTTTTTAGGGTTTTAGCATCATCTAAAACCCTATTAACGTCGGTACAGATGTATGTAACATGTATGTCACACGCCATAACTTTTGAAAGGATTTATCTAGAAGCTTGAAATTTTCTACACACGTAGGCCCTATACAGAGGACGGAGCGAAAAATATAGCGAATCCTCTAGGGTGGACCAAAACATGTGTTTTTGTGGTTTCCCCAACTGACTTCCTTTCATGTCTATAGGGTTTTGATTGCGTTTGAGCAATATGTGACGTCTGAGTTTGACTGCTTGATGTCAGAATTTAAAGAACTCTATTTGAAGTACAGCGAATCCTCCTGCAACTGCTCGTATCATTTTGATGCCATAACTTTTGAAAGGATTGACCTAGAGGCTTGAAATTTTCTACACACGTAGGCCCTATACAGAGGAAGGTGCGAAAAATATAGCGAATCCTCTTGGGTGGCCCGGGGCCCCTCAGGGGCCACTTGTATGAATTTCATGTTTCTTTTTTATCTTTTGAACAAAGAGGGCAAAAATCCTGAAATTTCGTAAATTTGTAGTGCGGTTCTAAAAAAATAAAACCAAATATACAAAAAAAGTGATATAAGCCTCTAGGCCCCAAATACAATTGAAGCTATAACATTTGAACGGAACGACCTAGGAAACTGAAATTTTGTATATTTATAGTGTGGTACTAATAAAATATAGCAAATATACAAGAAATGTGATGTAGGCCTATGGGGCCCGCCAGAAGACCCCGAGGCCTCAAATACAAATCAAGTTACAACTTTCGAACGGAAAGGTCTAGAAACCCGAAATTTTGTATATTTTTTGTTTGGTACTAAAAAATATAGCCAATACAAAAGGAAGCTGATATAAGCCTCTAGAACCAAATACAATTGAAGCTATAACATTTGAACGGAAAGGCCTAGGAACCTGAAATTTTGTATATTCATTGTGTGGTACTAAAAATATATTGCAAATATTAAAAAAAAAAGTAATATAGGCCCCAGCAGAGCCCCAGAGGCCCCAAACACGAGCAAAGTTACAACTTTTAAACGAAAAGGTCTAGAAGTTTGAAATTTTGTTTACTTATAAAAAATTACTTAAAAATTTAGCTAATATACACTAAAAACTGGTATAAGGCTCTTGGGTCTCGACAGGGGCCCTGAGCCCCCACTCACAAATCAAGCTATAACTTTTGAACCGGAAGTCCAGAAATCTGAATTCTTGCATATTTATGGTGTGTTACTTAAAATTTTAGCTCTTATACACTAAAACTTATATAGCCCTCTGGGGCCCTGGCAGGGGTCTTAAACACAGAGCTATAATGTTTGAACGAAAAGGCTTAGAAATCTGAAAATTTGTATACGTATAGTAGCTAATAAACACGAAAAACTGATATAAGGCTCTTAGGTCTCCACAGGGGCACTGAAGCCCAAATCACAAATAAGCTCTAACATTTGAATAATAAAAAGGCCTAAGAATTTGAAGTTTTATATTTTTACAGTGCATTACTTAAAAATTATAAACAATATACAAGGAGACTGGTATAGGCCTTGGGGCCCCTGGAGGCCTCAAATACAATTGAAGCTATAAAATTTGAACGGAAAGCAGGGTCTACGGTCCTGAAATTTTGTTTAATCATAGCGTGGTATTTAAAAATTTAGCTAATCTATATTAAAAATTATATAAGTCTCTTGGCAGGGGACTTGCGGCCTCAATCTCAAATCAAGCAATAAATTTAAAACCAGAAGTCCAGAAACCTGAAATGTTTTATATTTATAATGTGTTGCTTAAAATTTTAGCTATTACACACAAAAATTGATATAGTCCTCTGAGGCCTCGGCAGGGGCCGCCAGGCTCCAAATACAAATCAAGCTATAACTTTTGTACAAAAAGGCCTAAGAACCTGAAATTTTGTATTTGTGTCTCTCCACTTATTATAGTCACGAGCCGCTACTGCTCGTAACATTTTGATGTTAAAACCCTTTTATCGTTGGATAACGATGCCTTAACTAATTTTTTAATTATTAGAATTTTATTATTAAATTTAATTATATATTTAAAGTTATCAAGTTAAAGTTATGAAGCTAAGGCTCATTGTGGATCTCTCACCCCTCCCAGTGTCGGATCTGGTTCTTCTGCGCGTCGTCATCGTCGAGGTCAATTTTGCTTAAATATATGTTTTCTACTAGGTGCGTCCTTCTTTGGCTTTCACCTAGTCTGCTTGCGCTCTCCTCTCTGTTAAGTACCGTTTATTCATTTGGTTGTACGATGGCTACATCCATTTTGTCTAGCTTAAAAGCAGATAATGTTACCTAGAGGAGAAAGCAAACACCTTATTTTCTGTGGATAATTACTTAAGGTACTTACGAGAGTGAGATACACAAACACTTTCCACAATTGATCAATAAAAAGATCAATTGTGGAAAGTGTTTGTGTATCTCTCACTCTCGTAAGTACCTTTCGCATATAATGTTGTTTTGACACTGAGTGACGGGAAAACAGTGACTTGTGAAAAGCCTTACCTTGACGCTTGTAAGGATGGTAGATTTAGTGCTTTTGACCTGATGATAAATGAAATTATATCTTCTAAGTATACTGCTTTAGAAGCAAAGGTAGAATCGCTAAATAAGAATACTGCAGAGATTAAAACTCACCTTACCAACATTGAAAATAAGTTTGATAACCTCAAAAACACTTTAAATCGATTAGAAAAATTCCTACAACAAGGTCCAGGATCTAAGAGTACAGACAGCTATACCAATTCTGATCTCGTTTAAGATATAGTGATTGACACTGAGGATATGTTTGGAGACATTCTATTGGCCTGAAAGCTGCCGATAATGGAGATTCCTCACTGAGAACTGGTATAAAGAGGAGGCACGAAAACGAATCTACTGATATTGATTGAGGTGAGTGGCTTATTGCACAGAACAAGAAAACAAAGTGTAAGGAACGATAATTTTCAGCGATAGTACCTCTATAGTCCTTCGTGCTAACAAAGCCAAGCACAGTACTTCCCAAATTAATGCCACCCGTGTAAAGGGCTCTATTTATGTTTTACCTATCATCATTCCTCACCATGGCAAACCAATCAAGGAAATTTTGGATGAGATCAAAAAGCACGTGTCTCTAGATAAAAATTACCGCCCGCATCGGTCGAAAGGACACCATTAAAGTTAAGTATCACGATGAGGAAACTTATAAAATTCTTGAGTCTGGAGTCAAACGCAACGATTTGCTAAGAATCAAGCAACATCAACTCAAATCTGAAAAGATGCTCAAGTCAGTTGTCAGAGTGTTGATATAACATATGACCTCAGAAAGGCTAATTATTTTCCGGAAAAGACAATCAGGCTGTAAAACTCTAACCGTTATTGTTGAATTATTTAGAGGTAACAAAAGACCCTTGCAATGTTACAACTGCTTACGTTTTGGTCACGTCTCCCAAAGTCGTTGATCACAATC
This sequence comes from Rhysida immarginata, assembly GCA_023313115.1. NCBI lineage: Eukaryota > Metazoa > Arthropoda > Chilopoda > Scolopendromorpha > Scolopendridae > Rhysida > Rhysida immarginata. The sequence continues at coordinate 2,112,104 of JAHWFO010048912.1, forward strand.
AATTGCGCAGTATTTACAGGAGTCTGGGAAATTTGCTAAATCTCTACAAGGAAAGTGGCAAAGCAGTGCTACAGGTTGCGTTTCACGAATCTAACAAATGATCATGGACAGACACCCATACAGGATCATTAATCGAGGGGAACTTCGTTGCAATATACGGAATGCAAAGGGGATCGCTCGCAAGCGCATAGAGTTTTACAATTTCCTTATAAAGTGGAATGTCGATATTCCCTTCGTGTGCGGGACGCACCTGAAATCAAATGAACTTGGTCTAACCGAGTCCGTCATCGTTACAATACCAACGCCTGGTCTAAACCCTACTCTCACTGTCAGCTACAGGTCTATAAGCTTACTAAGTAGGATGTCAAAAGTCTTTGAACGCGTCATTCTAAGGAGGTTTTATGCTTTCTGTGTGGCCACAATCTTGTTCGTGAGGAGCAATTCGGTTTTCGCCCAGGTCACTCCTGCCAACTTCAGATCTGGAGACTTGTTGAAACAATTCTCTTAACTGTGCTAAGTACGGTGGTCTTGTCTTCTTGGATGTCCGGAAAGCTTTTGATCAAGTTTCAAGATGATTACTTGTGGTTTTCCTGATTGATTTCATGAGTTCCTTTCCGTCGAACAGGATATTTCGTGTTAAGGTTGGCTGCTCCATGTCTAGCCCTTGTGACGTCACTGCTGGTGTTCCCCAAGGCTCTGTCCTGGGACTTGCATTGCTCAACTTCTTCACTCACGACTTTTCAACTTTTACAAAATACAAGTTATATCTGTTCGCTGACGAAGCGTCCATCATGACTAGTGCCTACAATCCCGCTCACGTCATATCTCGGTTACAAAATCCCTCACATCCTTGTGAGAAATGGTTTGCTAAATGGAGGTTAAACGTAAACCAATAAATGCAAGGCTGTGTTCATTACCAAAAAGCTTAGAAAACCCCTGAAGCCACTCTTCCTTTCTGGTAAAGAGCTCGAATGAGTCAAAACTCTAAATACCTCGGAGTTAAGATAGATGCCAAGCTGAATTGGGGCGACCATCTCTTCTATGCTATCAATAAGCTAAGAAGGCAAAGTTTACTCTGGTTGCTCTTCTGGGGCATAACATCGCGCTTGGAATGGATAGCAAACTTTTGCTATATACAGCTTTTTGCATTTGCTTTAACGCAATTTTCAAAATAATTAACGCAGTTTCCAAAATATTTAACGCAGTTTTCATTGAAATTAACGCAAGTTTCATTGGAATTATTATAATTTTGGGTAAAAAAAAGTTTGGGTAAAATTTATTTAATTTTTACTGCTTTTTAAAATATTTTTAGCGTCGTTTAAATGAGTTAACAGCATAAACAGGTTGTTTATAACTTTTTATAGAACTCACAATGTATTAGTAAAAGTTTCCTGAATTTACAATGTTTATATAACTACCGGACTCCACAGTACGAGGCCTGTGAGAAAAGTATCCCACCTTATTTTTTTTTGCGAAAACCTGATGGATTTGGATCGCGCGCGCTTGCATGAGCCGACCTTGAACCTTTGTGCTGTAACGGTTTTTTTTTTATTTACGATAAATAACTACGAGAAGCTCTCCGCACAGAGACCTCCTAACATCAGAACCTGTAGATGAGAAAATAACAACGGGCAGCTATTAAAATGGTTATCAATAATCATAGGAAAAGTCCCCATTTCAAATGATAAAGTTACTTATCTTGTATCATGTTTTGTTTCTTCATATTCTTCCACAAGACACCTCTCGTCATAGTCTTCATTAATATTTTATGCCAATTACAATCGAAGCCTCAGGGATCGGTAGGTACTTGAATCAACACTCGCACAGCCTAAAAATCTGATGCAAAAAATAGCCGGGCTTTATTTCAAAAAAAAGAGAAGCAACAAACATACATGAAATTTTCGTTTACACGAATTTAACGGTGTTATATATGGAAATTCTCAAGGGTAAAGCTCTTGTTATTGAAATCTAATTCGTATTGTTGTACTTAATTAGCACAGTCTCTGCGTCAAGAAGACCTTTTCTTTCTTCATCTCAGGTAAGCACGTATCTTATCCAAACTCCTTTTGAAATAATATAGTTCATATTAAATATTCTTACTTTCTTCAACTTCCATTCTTTCCATAGGTTTCTCTTCAAGATCAAGAACCAATACTTTCCGTGAAAATTGGCGCGGAGCCTTCGTTTTCATTTCTTCCTTTCTTCGAAACAGTCGTCAAAAGGTCCGTTCTTAACGATTGATATCACATCTTTCGATATCGAAGATTGTTTTTGTCGCCTCGGGCATTCAGAAAAGAAAATAAAATTCAAAAAAATGTAATAGAAATAGCATTTCAAGAAAATTAACGTCTAAATAAAAAATTAACAATGCAAAACAGAAAGCATAAATATAGTTCAATCATCTCAATTGAGTCTCTGTCTATGCACTCGATATCCTTTGTGTAGCATGAAGAATTATACTCTTACTAGAAATCAATTTGTTGCGGACATCTCTGACGGGGTTACATCTAGTTTACATTACATTATATCAAATCATATTTTTCACTTCTTTTGCGGGACATGTCTATCCATTAAATTAACCAAGAATGCTTAAGAAGAATCACAGAAATCGGTTTTACAGTTATTCTTGCTCTTTGTTTTTTCTTTAGTGCGTAAGAGAAAAGAAGAGGGGAGGGAAAAGGAGAAATAGAAATACGCTAATAATACTAAAAGGGAAGGAACCCAACGGGAGGGTATAGGGTTAGTAGGGACTTACTGCACCAAAATATTCACCGGTACATCTTGGTGTTTCTTTAGGATGTCTCATACTCGTGGATTCGAAATCATCTTGTGTCGGATTCCTTTTCTCCGGACGCATGATTTTCGGGCAACTTTTCCGGTCTCATTGCGTAATTTAGTTTTGCCCTTTTTTTATTTATTTTATCTGCATGAACAGTTTGATCTCTGTAAATAAAAAAATTATACAATTAAACAAACGTTTCCAACAAAGTCTTGGCCCAATAACATAGCATAGTACCGAATCGTAGGGGTTTTGCGTCAACCGGCAATTTTATCCAATGGAAGGGTATCCAACTCGTCGGGACCATGTTGTATGTTCTAAACATCGACGTTCTTTTCTTCTCAATTGTCACGTGATCGGGATTCTCCAGATTCTGCGACGGTCCAATAATTTATTTCTTTTCTGCAGACAAACTGACCGATAATTTTCGTTTCATCCTTGTAGAAGTCAGAAGAGGAGACACGCTATCACCAATTCATCTCGAAAGGCAAACGCGATCTTTTCTTTCTATGTTATGATCGTACATCTCTCCTTCTCTAAAAAAAAAAAAGACTCTTCCCTTCCTTCTACCGTCGTCAACAACAACATAATTGTGTGTGTAGAACGAACGTCGTTATAAAGCTTAATTAATTTTCTAGCCTTTGCTAGCATTGTTAAAGCGACGCATTGTTTTCCTTTTAACGAGCTTGACAGGAGGGACAATTCGTCATAAACGTCGTTTCGGTTTCATTATAATATAGGGAAAGAAACATATCTGTGAAATCCCTTATCTATAATATTTTTTCTAATGACAACGGGAGAGAAAGTGTAGACGAGGAAAGAGATAGCTGACACTTAGGAGTGTTACAGTGCGTATGCGTGAATTTTTTCCCGCCTCTCAATAGCGTCAGTTGCTGGCAATCAGCATTAGAGGGAGGTAGTGTGTTGTGCTCTCGTCGGTTTTTGATTGGAAGGAAAATGACGGAACGACTGGAGCAGCGTTACTGCATCAAATTTTGCCAGAAACTGGGCGACAGCCAGGTGGAAACCATCCGGAAGATTCAGACGGCTTTCGGTGACGATGCTATGGGCATCACACAGATTAAGGACTGGTACAACCGGTCGGCCATCAGCATACCGAAATGACCAGGTCATTGCCAAAGTGAACGCTGTGGTGATGCGGGACCGTCGTGTGACTATCCGAGAAGTTGCGGAAGAGGTGGGCATCAGTACGTTTTCGGCACATTCCATTCTGACCGAAGATTTGGCCATGAAGAGAGTGGCGGTGAAATTCGTGCCGAAGCTGCTGACGGCGGAGCAAAAGCAACTTCGTGTTGACGTCTCACAGGACATGCTGGCCTCCGCAAACAGTGACCCCGACTTCATGAACACCATAATCACTGGTGACGAGTCCTGGGTGTACGGGTACGACCCAGAGACAAATGAAAGTAAGAAAATGACAGTGCTCTATTTATTTCGCTGAGCGCTACTTTTACTTTCATTTGTCTCTGGTTGCGAGTGGTAAAAACCTAAGGTGGCCTATGTTCTCAATGTAATTTCAGCTGTTTTTGTAGATGATTTCAGGAGGTATTAGTAAGCATAACCTGTTTTCTGATTTATTTTTAAATAAACTTTAATGCATTAACTAACAATAACGTATACTTTTAATGATTTTCAATAGCTGATTCAATGCCTTACGAATTTTTAAAAGAGCACGTACAACTCGCAACTCCTATCGTTAGAATGGAGGCTTCGCCAGAGACAAGTGAAAGCATAGATGAAGAAAAATGAAGAAGCAAAGTTATTTCTTCATCCATGGTCAAAGTAAATGAAACTAGAGGAAGGATGAATTTATTTTTTCAGTCTTAACTGATTTTTATTATTAAAAAAAGTTTATTCTTGTAGTTTTTAATACCTAGTAAAGATTTTCATTTGTATTGCTAAATAAAAAGTAAATTTGAAGCCTCTTCATACAGCATTACCAGTGGAGTTTCGAAAATAGCTTCAGTTACACAAAAAATTTAAAATGATTTATTCTTTATTGATTTTTAAATGTAATAAGTCGTGATAAGACACTGCGTATATTTTCTCCATTTATTTTTTCTTCAGCCGCTCGGTTTCATGGTGATATCGAATATTACTGTATGTGATAACATTAAGTCTAATAAGTCGAAGCGCATGGTCGTCAGAAGGACTCATTTCAAATGAATGTGAGTTAAATTAGTGAAAATATTAATTTTGTTTTCGATTATAAAATGTAATGTTTTTTTTAGAATTTTGATAGGCGTATTCAAATTCACTCCTAATGATTTTTTCTGAAATTTTGCACAGGTTTACTACATCTTTCGATGGTGATAAGGCCTCTTTAATTTTTTTCACAATGAAATTAAGGTTGTGGCAGTTCTGATATTGCTCTTTCAACGCTTCTTTACATTGAATGCAGATTATAGATTTAATTAGAGACCTAGAAACAAATCCTGCAATATATTCTACAACCGAATCACAATATTTTGACAAGATTTTAATAATAGTGAGACGCATCATCTTATATGGGTTCATGATTATATTCATCAGAGTTATATATGAATTAATGTTTTGTGCCCTGCACTCAATTTTAATCTGATAAATTTAATGCCAATCAATTTGTCATTAATTTAATGTAATTATTTAACATAATTTATCAAATATTAGCTAATTGATTTTAAAATTTATTAAAATTTTAAATTAAATGAAAACCTGGTAACGTAAAATACTTTTGAAAAGGAAGAAATAATTCTCAGTTCAATAAAATAATCAATTTATTAATCCGCATATTGTAATAAGCAATTAACTAATAATATAATTACTTGTGAACTGACGTATTGGATCTTTTTTAAAAAAACGATTTGACCATTTATGTGGTCCAGTTAGTTATTAGAAGGGGAGATTATAATTTGTACATATCGTACAAATCAACAATAATTTGGATTATAATCAGTGAACTGTATATTTTATTTTATTAACTTTCAAATTATAATTTATAAAGGAGAATTTTCCTAGTTAATTTTCTAATATAATCTCTTACTCCTTTTCCATTTAAACTATTTTTTTTTTAATTTATGTTTAAGAATAACTTTATTTATCCCCAAATAACTTTTTATCGGATGGGCCGATTTGGATGATTATTTTTTGTTTAATAGAGCAAGTTTTTCTGGTGGTCCCACAATAAATTCATCCAGATATCTTAGGTAGATATTATAAAAAATAATTGTTTGCGATTGATTCACATGCATTGCCTCCCGCGATCAGCGTTTCTTGCCAATCCTATAATGGCGGCGCGAAGGCACCACTAGAGGGGAGGTCACTGCCAGTCTCTTTCTTCATTTGTCTCTGGTACGACCCAAGGCCGGCTAGATTAAGATTTGTCTCTAATCTAGCCGGCCTTGGGTACGACCATAGCATCGTCACCGAAAGCCTCCAAATCAAAAACCGACGAGAGCACAACACACTGCCTCCCTCTAATGCTGATTGCCAGCAACTGACGCTATGGAGAGGCGGGAAAAAATTCACGCATACGCAAAAAGGTTCAAGATCGGCTCATGCAAGCAAGCGCGATCCAAATCCATCAGGTTTTCGCAAAAAAAAAATAAGGTCGGATACTTTTCTCACAGGCCTCGTATGTATACAAAAATCACAATTTATTGTAAAATATTAAAAAATAAAGAAATGCTGTTAAAATTGTAAGTTAATGTAAATAAGTAGAATTTTTAATCAATTTATAAAACCTTTTTATTATTATTATCATGTTGTTACTGTAATTATTCAAGACAATGATGATTGGCGAGAATAAGCATATATAATTACAATTTTTACTTACAATTTAATGTAAAAAATACGACAACAACAATGAAAAACCACTACTTACAGCAAAAAAAAAAAAATAGATTATACGTAATTTAAATCTTAAAATGCGGCTAAGTTATTTCATTGTATAAAAAGTTGGTATGACTCTTAGTGTACAAAAAATGATTTTTTTTATTTACTGTAAAAGAAATTACTTATGCTGTTATAAACCAACTGTGTTTATGCTGTTTACTCATTTAAACGACGCTAAAATTATTTTAAAAAGCAGTAAAAATTAAATAAATCTTGGGGCCCCCCCCCCCAAAAAAAAACATGTTAAATTTTCTAAAAATATAGCAATTCCAATGACACTTGCGTTAATTCCAATGAAAACTGCGTTAAATATTTTGGAAACTACGTTAAATATTTTGGAAACTGTGTTAATTATTTTGAAAAATGCGTTAATTATTTTGAAAATTGCGTTAAAGCAAATGCAAAAAGCTGTAAAATGGTCCTTCTCTATGGTATGTCTGCCTGGACTGCAATTTGCATATCCAGATGGAAGGACCTCCAAATCTTCCAAAGCGTTACCCTGAGAACAATTGCCCAACTCGACAGGAGAGTAGAAACTAATACTTCCATTGCTGACGATTTCGGTATACCTACCATTGGAAACCACGTCCGGGAGTCATCTGTCTTCTTTCCTTCTTATTATTATTATTCAGCATACTTCCTTTGGTTACTACAAAAAATTCGTATTCGTTTATTCGTTCTATATGTTTTTTTTGCACTGAGTGCGCGCACTAGCCGTTCGAAGTAGCTCTCGTGCGGCCCGTGAGAGGTGTTCGGAGATTTCCGTGCACTTCGTTCTCGTGAGCTTCGTGTAGTCCGTGCGCGCACTAAGCGCACGAAGGTAGAAGCAGGGTCGTTTCGTGCGTTTTACAATTGCAAATGGCGGCCTCCAATCCAGCGAAGCTCCAGATTTCGATCACTGTCGATGATGGTCGAAATTTTGCATTCAAGTGGATGAAGAGAGTTTATACAGATTAAAAAAAAAAGTTCGCAAGTGAAAAAAAGACTTTAAAAATTTGAAATTTAGACTTTTGGGGTAATGAAAGAGGAGTCGTTGAGCCATCGCCATGTTGTTGGTTTAGCTCAAAACGCACGGACCGTTCGGTGAAAGATCGTGCACTGAGACAGAGACCGCACTAAACGGTAATTGCACGGGGCGCACTATCGACGTCATCATCGTGCAAATCGTACGAATAAACGAATGCGCCATTTGAGTACGAGCACTTGGACGAGTATGCCAGTGAAAGCATTGCTTCCGGACGGCTCGTTTTGTTTTTCCCTGCGCTATTCGATTGTCGATTGTCGAAGAAATTTCAAATAATACATCACAGATAATACGGGATTCAGGAGACATATTAAGTTTTTAGTTTATTTTCACTTTATTTATTCATCCTTAATAAACGATTTAATAAACATGTAATTAATAAATTTTAAAAAACACTGTGTAGTTTTTGTAATTTTATTTATCAAAATATAATTCTATACAATTTTATTAAAATATAATTTAATGAACTTTTATGAAATTAATTTTTATATTTATATCAAAAATTTCACTTTACCAATTTTAATTTTATTAAATTATTAAAAAAACTATAATTATAATTATAAAAAATGTCAAATATAATTTAATAAAATAAGAACTATTAAATTTAAGTTTTTGATTTAAATATAAAAATTATTTTGATAATTATATTTTGATAGAAAATTTTAAAAATTATAATTTGGAAAAACTAACCGTTTGATTACAAAAAAAAAATTACAAAAAAATAACTACACATGCAATGTATTTTGAAATTTATTCGTTTATGGAGGTTTATAATATTGATGTAAAAAATCTATCCAAAACTTATAGTTAAAATTTTCTATATTTTTTTTCACCCAACTAGCAAATTTTCGTTATTCAATTTCATATTTTATATTCAAGTTTAATGATGAGTGATAATTAACTTTGCTAAAATAAGATGAAAATAACATGGACGTTTTATTTCAAGTTTTGCCTCCACATTTCACAGACAGTTTAACCTTGTTATATTGAATTGTATTTTCTTAAAAAGTACTATATTCAACAAAAATTATATTTTCTGATCGTCTGAGAATTGCACAATGTAACATTTCTATAACATTCGGTAAAGTTATAATATAAACAAACGTACTTGCTTGCTTCTTATTACTTGTTCAGATATTTTAACGAATTTATTAACCTCCAAGGAGCATTGATTGAAGGATTCTGAAATTTTGCTTATTCGGATTCAAATTTAGGATCAATCAACGAATATTTCGTTAAAAATTTAATCTAAATTGCATCTTCCACATGCATTTCAATGGTATCTATCACTGCGTTTGGGCCAACAATGGCTAACAAACTCACGTGACAGCCGTTCTACCAATCAGCAGCTGCGGGCGGCGCGGAAAAGGTTTGCCGTACTTTCCTAATCTAGTGCTTTACTTCACCCTAGAGTCCCTGTAAGTTTTACTTACAGGAACCCTACTTCACCCTAGAGAGCCTTTATTATCAGAGAGTGGCCATGAGTGAAAAGGTAGCCATGTTTTGGCAAACCTCTGTTTTGAAAGTACTACGGCAGTAGTATATATATTTATTTTCAGATGAAACAATCGTTCTAAAAATGTTGTAAACTGTTGTACAAGAACCTAAATATAATATCAGACTTTCGAGAAGTAAATAAAATTTAATATTTTGTTTAAACTATTCTCTACATAGAAAATTTTAAAACATTTGTTTATGATATACAGTAGCTGTTAATTTTTTAGTGGATTTGTTTAATGTAAATACATTAGTTCAAAACTAATTATACATTACTGGATTCAGCAATAACATTTTATTTCAGTAAAAATATTACTTTCATTTTATCTTAAAAACAATTTTTTATTAACAAAAGAAATTTTTAATTAACATATGAAGTATAATAATGTAATAATAAGTTTAAAACAAACATTTGCTTCTAAATTTTAGAATAAACATATGTAAAAGAAAAGAAAATAATTTATAATGAAAGTGCATGTTTGAATTTTAAAAAATAATTATATTTTAGCTTTTGGAAAGTTGTTTTAATTTTAATCGGTGATTAAATATAATTTTGGTTTGCTAATTTTGAAAATGAATTCAGTTTTCATCCATCACGCCAGGATTTTTCAAAAAATGCAAGTAATGCAAATTCTACATGCACTCCTATTTCATAATCGTAGTTTAAGCCAGAGTCAAACTTTAAATTAGATTTTTAATAATTTAATAATAATAAATAAATTGTAAAACTATTTTTATTGACTGCCCTAGCGCAGAATAGAGTAATTGGACTCTAAAGAATTTTAAACTTTAATACTGGTCTGTTTTCATAAAATAACGAGTAAAATGAGCGTCCCGTTTTCCGAATAAATCTTGCGTGATATCTCAAAACAGTTATAAAATTTGAAATGAGCATGTTGAAATTAGTAAAATCACTGAAAATTTGCTTGACAATAAGCCCTCTTTCAAATAAATTTAATACATTTTTAAATGAATTTAATACGATTTTAATACATATAATGTCTGTAAATGAAGTTTAATTACTAAATACTCTAAAAATAAATTTTTTACAGTTTTTGCAAATTGGTTTCATACAGTTTTACATGAATTTCATACATTTTTAAATAGAGTTAATATAATTTTAAATGAATTTAATACGCTTTCAAATAGATTTAATACATTTTTAAATGAATTTAATATGATTTAAATAAATATAATGCGTGTTTTAGTTCAGTATATTTGGAGTTAATTACTAAATTGAGTATATAAAAAAACATTGTTATCGAAACATTGATTTAGTAAATTTTACGGTAAATCTATATTTTATTATTTTAATTCAATTACAGAATACAAAACAGTAACACAAACGTAAAAAGAGTAACACAAACGTAAAAAGAGTAACAGTTAACCATTGTGTAATTAAACTAAAGTAAATGCGAATAATACTAGAAATATTTATTTCTTCCATATTTCTGTAACTGAGAGGGTATTTCACCGGTAAATGAATTTAAAATCGTATTAAATTCATTTAAAAATGTTTTTAATCTATTTAAAAATGTTTGAAATTCATGTAAAATTGTATAAAACGTATTTGTAAAAACTGTAGTATTACTGTTAGGGGTATTACTGTATTTTTTTTAGTTTAATTAACTGTTAACTCCTTTTACGTTTGTGTTATTTATTTATGTTACAATTTTGTTTTCTGTAATTGAATTAAAATAATAAGAAAAAAATTATTGTAAATTTACTAAAACAAGGTTTCAATAAAAATGGGTTTTTTACTTAGTTTAGTAATGAAATTCCATTTACAGTGAATTAAAATACATTAGATTTATTTAAAATCGTATTAAATTCATTTAAAAATGTATTAAATCTATTTGAAAGAGTATTAAATTCATTTTAAAGCGTATTAAATTCATTTAGAAGCGTATTCAGTTCATTTAAAAGCATATTAATTCTATTTAAAAATGTATGAAATTCATTTAAAATTGTATGAAACCAATTTGTAAAAACTGTAAAAATTTGTTTTGTTAATAAAAAATTCTTTTAAAATAAAATGAAGATTGTTTATGTTGTTTTTACTGATATAAAATATTGCTGAAACCAGCTATGTAAAGTTCTTTTTGATATATTTATATTTATAACAAGTCAACTGTAAAATTAACAGCTATATCATAAATGAATGTTTAAAAATTTTCCAAGCAAAGAGTAGTTTACAGGATCAAAATGCAGTTCGTGTGTTCGTTATATTATCCACTCTGAAATGTTTGCCAAAACATGGTGGATTTGTACCACGTGATATAAGGAGCCAATCAAATTGTGTCCCCCCTATGGCCACTCTCTGATTATAAAGGCTCTCTACTTCACCCTACTTAAAAGCGCCCTCCTCCTTTACTGCGGTGAAACTTGGAAACTGTCGATTGAACAGGCTGTTATCTATATAGTAGGCTGTGGTAGTACACGCTAAGTGAATTTGATAGTAATTATTGCAATATGTTTCATTAAATATCTATAGACGCCTACCTATCATGAGGAGCCCTAGAAAATTACGATCACCATTACAGAGATGAGACCCATATGACCTAAATGTGTCGAGTCGCCTTAATGACAAAATGATTCCGGGATGATGTGAATGTGGCGATTTGAATGAGACGACATGAAAATGTGACCAAAAGTGGCTATGACCAACTGAAGCAAGAGCTCATAAGGGTGAAGTGTGATGAAACAACTTGCTTGTTAACATCCCCTGATCCATTCCCAAAAGACCACGTGCCTACTACCTTAACCCCCCCCCTCCCCCTCAGGTGGTCAACAGTCGCCAGTTCTTTACCCCTCCCCCCATAGAGAAAGGAAGTAAAAAGGAGTTTTTACTTCCTTTCTCTATGCCTCCCCCACCCCTTCTATTTGACCACTTGGTTTGACGATCCCTATCCGATATTTCAATTTTATTCTTTTTGCATTAGAGGTTTTCCTATTTTGGTAGTAATAGTAATGCCATCTATCGCCATGAAATAAAATAAATACTATAGCTGCTTAAAAATAATAATAAAAAATATAAATAAAACGGGGTGGAGTATTCAGTTTTAAAATTGACCGTAGTTTCCACTTTACTCTCAAACCGTCCCTAGGCAAAATTCAACTTATTTTGCGTAGAGGAATCTACATATCGATTTCACTCCTTTACATACTTAAATACCGCGTAGATCACTCGGTCCCCTCTAACTCCCATCCCCGTAACTCCGACCCCAGTGGGTCAATCAAAACCAAATTAAATATTGAAGTATCACATGCCTAAGGTAAGCTATGTTTCGAATTTCAACCTTCTACATCAAAAAAATATGGAAAATATGAAGGGGACGAATAGACAGACGGACATTGTGAAACCAATAAGTGTTCCATTCTTCCGCTACTTAAACAAGAAATTAAGCCTCCCGAGGAAGGTATAGGAAAGTAGCGGAAGCCCTGAGTTCATCTATTTTTATCCCTTCTGCATTTTCTGTAGTTGGAAATTTTTCTCTATCTTTAATAGTTTTCGAGTTAGCAAATGGATGACCTTAAATTTGAGGGGTCAAAGTCAAATTTGAGTGCGGCAATGAATTCCCCCCCCCCCTATTACCTATAATCCACACTCATCAGATCTCACCTACCTGGCAGCCTATCGCAAAACGAAATATCTTCAAATTACTGCAATGTGAAATTGTGCTATGAATATCGGTCGTTGCAATGATCCTTTACAAAAGTGTCGGTGTAAGTGTCAGCACCACAGTGTAACATATACGACGCTAGTAGTCATGTTTTCGTGCGGCGGTGAGTCATTCGAGTGTTAAGTGGGTAAGATGGTAGGTGTGGGTGTTAGCTGATTGTACCAGTGATGAACAGTGGACTGCAATTCGATTTCTGTGGGTGCAGGGCAAGTCTGCTGAGCAAGTTTACTAAGAAATGTAAGTTCTTTACGGTAACAAATGTTTATCCAGGAAAGTTGTTTACCCAGTGGAGTTCTTCTGTCGGACGACAGCGCTCGCCCACACAGTGCCAAGATCATTGCTCGGATTTGACACCATCCGACTTTCACCTCTTCGGCTCACCGAAGAATCACCTGTGGTTCCACCCAGGAGGAGATTTGTCGGGAGGTCACCAGCTGGCTACGACACCATCCACAAACCTTCTTCGCTACTGGATTTGAGGGACTCGTGAAACGTAGAGACAAGTGCCTAAATGTTCATGGCGATTATTACGTTGGAAAACAAACCAAATTTCATCAGATAACTATTTCAACTTTCATTTCTATGCCATTTTGCGACTTATATATTGATGTATCCTCTGTTTACGTTCTTTTGTTCAAATAATTCATAATAAATAAATTAACAACTCTTGTCCACAAAATTATTTACTCGACATATACGTATTTCGAACCTTTGGGTTCATTATTCAATGTCAAAATGATAATCAGTACAGTTCGTCAGTACAATTACACTGCTCAAAAGAATTAGGGGAACACACTATAGAACGCTTATGTTATTTAAATGAATGAAAATATCCGTACAACCCCATGAACACATGAAACGGTCTCAATTTATTCAACAAATAAACAAGTGTAGGGCTTAGTTTTCCAAGCATCTTTCGAAAAAACAAGAAGGGGACTCAAGACAGACGTAACCCCTGGTGAAACTAAAGTGAGAAAACTGTTCTCAAGAAGGGGACTCAAGACATCTCTGGATACAAGTCTCCCTAGAAGTATTCTCTAGTAACGTGTATTCCCTCCACGAGCTCGGACCTCTGCGCATCTGCGATGCATGCTCCGCACAAGTCGACGGATGTCTGCTTGAGGAATGTTCTCCCATTCTTCAATGAGGACCTGCGAAAGGTCGCGCAGTAATTGTGGACTTGTTGGACGTTACCTTGTGCGTCTTTCAAGCATGTCCCACACATGCTCGGTCGGGTTAATGTCCGGACTCATTGATGGCCACTCCAATGTTGGAATGTTCCGTTCTTGGAGAAATTCCTGAGTGGCACGTGCCGTATCCTGCATAAGAACAAAATCAGGGCCCACAACACAAGTAGCAGGGACTACGTGATCTTCCAGAATATCCCTGATGTAGACTTCAGCATTGAGATGTCCTGGGACAACAACGATATCAGTTCGGCTGTCTATAGAGATTCTCCCCCAAGCCATGACTGAACCACATCCCGTTCTGTCTTTCTATTGCATTGTTGCTTTTGCAAAGTACTGTCGAGAGCGTCTCCACACGCGCTGACCTCCATCGCAATGAGTTAGTCGAAATCTGGACTCGTCTGGAAAGAGAACAGACCGCCACTGACGCAGCTGGCAGTTGATGTGTTGTTGGGCAAACCGACGTTGTTGGAGTGGTTGTTTCTGACTGTTTGGTCAGAAACAACCACTCCAGATGCCTCACGTGGGTCGTTTTGCAAGTCTCTAGCAGTTGATGTTCGTCGGCGAAGAGCAGAAGTTTGAAGATATCGGTCCTGCATTCTTGTCGTTATGCATCTGCGTCCTTGTCCAGCCCTTCGCAAATAACGACCGGTCTGTTGGAAACGATTCCATGCAAGATGGATCACCGAAGGTTACACTCGAAGCTGTCTGGCAACGGACCTGATCGAGTAGCCTTCTTAGAGCAGCATAACAGCTCTTGAAATTTCCTCCAGCCTGAGATGTCTCATTTTGTCTCAATTAAACGTCCGAATACTATATCAGAGCTTTAACATGCAAATTAATGCTGTTTGAAGACCATGTGACCTTTGTCATTTGGTTATGACCATTCTGTTTTTAAGGGGGTCTCTGGCATTTTCACTTTAAACTCACGGAAAAAAGAGAAACTCGAAAAAACACCCAGTGATTTCAACAGACCACATGTAATTTATCAAAAAATCATGAAACAATTTATCGGAAGTCTTGATCTTGAGATTTTACAAATGTTTTCAGAAGTGTTCCCCTAATTCTTTTGAGCAGTGTAATAAATTGAAATAAAATGCTTCATTAAAAATAATTTAGCAATGTAAGAAATTATCGACATTTCTTTAAAATACACAAATTTGAATCAAACTAACAGATTTCATAACAAGATGTACAATTTCAATTATCCTCTCACAGAGGAACTATTCTATACTAAATCGTCTCAAAATAAATAAATTTATTTTGCAAATTGCCTTACCCAGAAAAAATTGATTAACAATGCAATTGGAAGCTGGACCTAGTTCCTCATGCATGTTATTTTTAAAACTCCGTTTTTTAATTTTGAAAAAGCAATAAAAAATAATTTATAATGAGAAATTGGCATTGCTTTCAGTTGTTGTTTTTTTCTGAAGCTGTCCACACCGATGTAGATAACGCGACGTGTATTGACATCATCTAGAACCAAGTCAGAGCCAACTCGATAACTGTGGCCAAGTACGGAGACCGCTAAAACGTCGAGTGCAACGTCCATTAGTTATTAGTCCTAGATGTAACAATATATGACGTTTCAGTTGTGGGTAAGAATTCCTGAAGTGGGGCCCTCAAAAACAAACATGTCTTGAAATTTAAAACTTTCATTATACACTGAGTGAGCATATTATTATGACCACCTGACATGTATATGCAAATGCACGCACAAACGTCGCCACAATGTTGCTAGCGGGCCGGACCAATATAAAAAGGGAAGCTGAGTGTCGTCGACAACAGTAGACGTGTTCTATTCTTCAATTATGGGTAAACGACGCGATTTAACAGCCTTAGAACGCGGGATGATTGTAGGTGCTCGGAGCTATGGAGCGAGTTTCAGCGAAACAGCAGCATTCGTGGGGTGCTCGAGAGCAGCCATCGTTAAAGTATTTAAAGACTGGACGGTTAGCCGGAAGACGGAGTCTGAACGTTCGCGTTGTGACCGCCCGCGCATGGTTGATGATCGGACAGAACGGAGACTGTCACGACTGGTAAAGGATAACAGAAGGGCAACTGTGCATCAAATCACTGCTGACCTTAATCAGGGGTCCTCCAAAACGGTCTCTGAATGCACTGTCCGCCGCACACTGCATCGCATGGGATACGGAAGCCGAAGACCTGTCCGCACATCTTTGCTGTCTGCAGCCAACAACCGGAAACGATCCCAATTCGATCAGGAACACAAGGACTGGACCATCGAGCAGTGGAAACAAATCATGTGGTCTGACGAGTCACGATTCCAGTTCTATCATGCAGACGGCCGCGTGAGAATCTGGCGGAAACAGCACGGAAGCATGGATCCCGCGTGCAGGAGTACAACCCTTCAGGCCGGTACGGGCAGTGTTATGGTCTGGGGAATGTTTTCCTGGCATGCGTTGAGTCCGTTAATAAGTGTCGAAGAACGTCTGGATGGCACAGCATACCTCCGTATCGTCGCCGATCAAGTCCACCCTGTCGTGTCGATGGCGTACCCCAATGGAGATGGCTACTTCCAGCAAGACAATGCGCCATGCCACAGAGCTCGTATTGTACAAGAGTGGTTCCAGGAACATGAGGGAGGCTTTACCTTACTTCGGTGGCCCCCACAATCCCCAGATCTCACTCCAATTGAGCATTTGTGGGACGAAGTCGAACGAACCATCAGACGGCTGGATCCACCACCATCCAATCTAGCACAACTAGACAGTGCTATCCATAGATTCGTCCCACCACCTTCCAACATCTCGTGGAATCAATGCCACGAAGAATCACCGCAGTATTAAAGGCAAAAGCTGGCCCAAGGAGATACTGACAGCAGGGCCGCCGCCAGGGGGCGACAAACAGGACTCTAGTCCGGGGCCCCAACGGAAGGGGGGGCCTCGTCAGCCACGCTTGATCAGGCACGAGGCAGAGCCCAGAGGGGCCCACACGTACCCAGTTGTCAGGGGCCCAAACATTTCTGGCGGCGGGCCTGCTGACAGGTGGTCATAATAATATACTCACTCAGTGTAATTTGGTAGTACCTAATGGAGTATTAAAATTCCTACAATATTTTTGAAATATTTCCATTTGTTAAAAAGTTATAAACAAATACATTTTTTTGGTACTTTTTGTTTAAAAAGTCCTATCTCGAGCTCTGTCAGTCTCTAAAGAAATTTGATAAAATTAGCTTGAGATATGACTTTTTAAACAAAAGTACAAAAAAAAAAAATATTTGTATATAACTTTTTAACAAATGCAAATTTTTCAAAAATATTTTGGAAATTTTAATACTCCATTAGGTACTACCAAATTATAAAAAAAGTTTTAAATTTTACGACATGTTTGTATTTGAGGGGCCCACTTCAGGAATTCTTACCCTTGTTTGGCTTTCTTTCTAGGGAATGTTGGTCAGGGCCTGTTTATCTAGCTAGCTTTATTTAATATACAGGGTGAATTTTAAGTACACCGACAAACTTTTAGGGGAGATAGTATCAGGAAGGTAGTATCAGGGTGATTCTAAATAAAAAAAAAAAAAAGCTCATATGAACATGGGTCCTAGTTTGAACGAGATAAGAACAGAAATAAAAATGCCCCCACCAAGGTCAACAAGTTAATAATGCAGGTTCTCGAATACCTAGGATAATGAAATTTGGGTGAATAATGGGGTACATAAAATTGTGTGTACCGTTAAAATTTAATCGAATTCCAACGAGAAATTTCAAGTTAGTACTCACATGTGAGCACGTGTTACGAAGTTGAATGCGTAAGTCGGAAACTACTCGATCAATTGGAATTCGATCAAATTTTAACCGTACACATAATTTTATGTACCCTTATTATTCAACCTAATTTCATTATCCTAGGTATTAGAGAACCCGAGTTGTTAACTTGTTGTTCTTGGTGGCGGCATTTTTGTTTCCATTCATATCTCAGTTATCGTTCAAATTAGGACCCATGTTCATATGAACGTTTTTGCTTAGAATCACCCATACTACCTCCCCTAAAAGTTTGTCGATGTACTTAAAATTCACCCTGTATAAGTTTAATATGTATACAGCGAAATCATGACGTAATGACTGCCTATATTGTTGTTTATTGTTATCGTTGTTAATTGTTGTTCATTTGATCATCAATGTTAGCAAAGTTGTTGACTATGACATCTTCTGGTGAGGATTGTTTATGATTAGCCAATAAACGCTTCCCCGTGACACAGACGCAGACGACTGGGCCAGCTACCAAGGTTTTTTTGGTTTTATAGTTTTCATATGAAAGCTTTTTTTTTTTTTTTAAATAAAGACTAAAAAGAATAAAATAGAAAATATAAAAATAAAAACTTTTAAAGCATACACTTCACCTTATTTTCACCTTAACAAGTGCAGTAAAAAGTAAAAAATATAATTAAAAAAAATGGTAAAGTTGGCGTGATTAATATTAATTTTTAAAAAGAAAATACTACAAAATAAATTAAACGCGCCACCGCACTTTTACGTTTTTTTTTTAATTATATATATATATATATATTACTTTTTACCGCACTTATTAAGGTGAAAGTGTGTGCTTTATATGTTTTTATTTTTATATATATATTTTTTGGGGTGTCGCATTTGCTGACGACTTGGTAAGCGTGATTTATTTTTATTTTCTATTTCCCTGCTGCTATTTGTTTGTTTGTTTTTTCACGGCTAGGATAAAAGGCGGTGATGCTAAAAGAAATGCCATTCAGACGTAAATACCAATGTAGTTTGAAGAAGCAATAATAATCGACAAGAAATAAATAAAAAATTCCCGAAGATCACAAAAAATATATCAGCGGAAGATGCAGGCAGACGCGAAAAGGAGATACGAAAAAAAAGTAATTTATTCTTAATGAAAGAATTAAATAAGAATGAAATTCAGCACTGACGTAAATTTTTTATTATAGTAATTGAAAATTTAAATTCAATTATAAAATCAAAGTAAAAATAATATTGATATCTTATTTTTCCTGAGTAAATTAATCTTATTTTTCCTGCGCCACATTTTATAAATTGTCTAGGCCGGGGAAACGTCACTTCCCTTTAATCCTGATAACGAGTTCCTTTTTCACTAAATAACCATGGCTGACGGGTAAGTGTCAGTATTCCATATTGGATTATAATCGTAATTTATCTAATATTTATTGACTCATCCTTCAATTTTTACATACGATTTCAAAAATAAATGTCATCAATAAAATTTTGAAATCGTTTAATGTATGCATTAAAGTGTTTGTCACTAAATGCTGTGTGTAGTAAGTAATGGAAAGTAGCCGACAACATGGCTTTATAGTTCATTTATGTTATAATAATTTATTTGATTAAACATGAAATTAATCATAAAATTAAACTGTTGTTGATGTTGCCCCGTTTTTATTCGAAGAACGGAAGAAGGCAATGAAAACTAAATTAAAATTTATCGGAAGGATCGGAATTAACGTTATTGTCCATTTCCATTAGGCATGCACAATCAGAAATGGCCAACTAAATTCTTCTATTTCACCTAATTTCTGCCAGTGCCAGTCACTGTGAGGACTTGGATTAGATTTGTTGACTTTGGAGGACGTAATTATTTCCTCTCTTAGAAAGGTTCAACATGTTATTAAATCAATGAAATCTACTGTTTTCATATGATAGCCTTTAGAGACACACATTTTTATATCAGATTCCTTAAAACTGATATTTATAACAATTTTTGATAACTAAGTACAAAGAAAAGATTGTTTTAACCTTTAAAGGTTAGCCATACCAGAGAAACCTGGAAAAGTTTAATAATAATTAAGATAAATTAATGGTTATGAGAAAAAGATTCCTCATTGGGAATTTTGAAATCTGTTTCCATGTCTTGTCTCTTATTACAATACTGATATCTCTGGTATGCAAAATCTGACTAAAAATGGGTAATTGTGCAGTGTTGTATTACAATGGGAGGGGGTGTCTATGGAAATGCTTGAAATTAAACAACCATAATAAATAAAAAAATAAAAAATGATACCTTATTACAAAGTACACATGTTTACATAGATGTCTTAGCTATTCTTCATGTTTATGGGCAACCTGTACTCCTCATTGGTTATATACGTTACAGGGGTCGCATTGCTGATCACCACTTTCGTCAATGGCCCCCTCAGCGTTGCCAGATTTTAACTCCGGCAAAAAGTTGCAAAATTTTCCTAAAAGTAGCCCAATTTCTATGCTCCACCATAGTTGGTCAAACGTGTAATGCCTTATGGTCTTTTTATGTTTTTAAAGGCTTTTAACTTAATACATTTCCAAAAAAAAAAAAAAATGAAGACAGGAGAAGTGTTTATAAAATTGTTGTCATGATATTGGGAAAACCAACAGCTAATTCTAAGCTTGGTGGGTAAGCTTCGTTTATCTAACCAGAGCAGAAAGCGAATAAAAATTTACAAAAGAATATCAATCGCTATTTGTGAATAAATTTAAAAAGTAATTGTATACGATTAATTCAATACTAGTACGTTCGATGTCATTTAAGTTTAATTTATGTATAACTATCGCTAAACTCAAATATTTAGCATTTCTACAGCAATATACTGGCGGTTGTGTACAGAGTTTCCTTATATTCGTCAGACTGAGTACAGTATTTATGTTTGAAATTTCCAAGGAAGCCACGTTACCTCATGTTCTGCATGTTATTATGATCATCAAAAGCCAATCATTACTGATGATAAACATTTTGGAAATAATAGTTTGTTTTTTGTAGTACCGACGAACCCATAAAAGTATTTTTTAAGTAGTCCAAGTCTTCTATAAAAGTAGCCCAAAAAGTCGCAAATCACAAAATTTAGTAGCACCGAGCTTTCAAAAATAGCCCAATTCGCTACTTGTAGCCCAATCTGGCAACACTGGGCCCCCTAAAAACAAAGTGGCATTCAGGATTCGTATGCAGCCTGGAATTTTTTAAAACTGTTTTCAAGGCCTGGAAAAACAATACAAAAATTACCTTTGTTCTGCTGGAATTTCTTTTATATATACTGGAAAAATTTATTCAAATTTCATTTCGGTGTTAAAAACTCCATCTGATCAAACGTTTAGGTCCATATTGTAGCAAAAATCAAAAATTGCTTCCTTTAGTTCATCCGCGGATGAGTATTGCTTTGCAGCAGCATAAATTTGCCTAGGCTGACTGAACCTTACGACTGCTATGTCCTATTGGACATGAAAATGTAATTCTTAAAAACGAATAATTCTGTCATGACAAAAACTGTATATAAATCAGTCCATTTTTAAAGAAACAAAACAAAAAAAAAACGAACCCAAATGCATGTTAGCAATCTAGCTGCACTGGTCGCGCATAACCCAGCACTTTAAAAATTATCGTTTCTACAATTGTAGTAAATTATGCAGTATATGGTGTAAGTTAACGTATCTGTAAGATTTAAAATACCTCTGGCGTTCCAAACGTTGCAATGGTAGCTGACTATGACTCGTGTTTGATTTTGGCCATCTAGGGACCACACGAACATAATTTTGGACTACATGGACTCACAATTTTTTCCTATCATGTTATTGTGTTAATTGAAAATTTGAAAGGGGGAATTGGTATTTACCTGATTCAAACTTGAAATTGGAATTATAGTTCCAGAGTATGGATGATAATGAAAGGAGACGGAACACAAACATCCATGCCCTCGGCAGGATTCGAACCCACGACTCGCTGGTTTCAAGAGTAGCAAGACCTGCGACTTAATGCTCCCAGCCACCGAGGCAGCTCTGCGACTCTTATAATATAAAAATGCCTTTTTTTTTTTTTTTTCTCTGAAAAATTATTCAGCACTCACCAATTTCTAACTAACGAACCATAATTATGTGAGTAACATTGGACACTGAGATTATGTTGAAATATAAACCAAATTTCATCAGGTAATTATTTCAACTTTCATTTCTATGCCGTTTTGCGACTTATATATTGACTTATTCTCGTAGTTCTTCACAGATATAAGATGGGTTATGAAAATATGACAAGTCATTTTATTTCTACGAGAGTAAGTCAAATAAATTGCAAAATGTCATAGATATGAAAGTTGAAATACCGTAAAATCTTGAGTACACGCCGGTCTCAAATAAAAGCCAGGTAGGGTGTAAAAAATAGACTAAACGCAGGGTCTTTTTCCGGTCATCGATATAAATTCCGGCGTTTTTCCTCACTTTCAGATTATTAAACACCTTTTCATGTGTATGCCTTCTCATTGGCCGCTTCATTTAACCCATTCTAATTTCGACCAATCCCATGCTGCCTTACCCTTGGTCTGGTTATTATCCCATACTGCCTTATTTCTTAGTTTGGTTTTGATTGGTACACCGGGGTGGGAATTACGGGGCTGGGATTCAGAGAGGGCAATATATATATGTGCTATTTAGGCACGTAAAGGTGTGAAATTCAGTATCCAGATTCCTCTAGGAAAGATCTACATTACTAGAAGTTTAGGCCCAATTGTTGCAGTGGGGTCGGATTTGCAGGGGTGGCAATCACTTGGTCCTTAGAACTATGCAACATATGGCATGTGATATATCATACATTCGGATATGATGACAAAGGAAAGAAAATACGAGTTTTTTTACATTTTCTACACATTTACAATCGTTTTGGGGCACCCTGTTATTGGGATAGCCCTTAACGCTGGGTCTCGATTAACCTTTTAGGGACGACAGAGTGCCTTTTGGCATTTTTACTCGTTTTTATAATATAGTCAGAAATAAAAATTTTTATCTTTTTATTCATTCAGTCTAAGAAAACGAAAATTACTGTATTCTATACAGTAAACCTATCTCTATAATAATACAGTATAATTAGCTTGGAGAATGAATTATTGTATTTATTATAATTAATTTAAAATGAACTGGCGTGGATGTTACAAACTAAACGTCGATCTCAAATACCCATTATAAATTTCTTCATTTTAAAATATATTTACTCTCTACTTAGCAAAGACCTGCTTTTTATAAAATTTCGTAGCCTCCTTAATTGTTCCATACACGTTTTTCTGCATAAGTATATATAAAAAATTTTTTATCTTACCTTTGCTTCATCCTTGTAATTTTAGTGACCTCTTTGTCTTCGATTTCGTAAGTTTCAACTTTCGCGCCAAATTGCGAGATTGCTATTGCACGTGGGTATAGGGAACTTTTTTTTATTTTAATTCTCAGAGTCTACTCTTTATTTTACGTATAATGATAATTCATAAAATGAATTTAGAAAATAGAAATAAAGTAAAATGTTGGCGGATTCACAACAATAAGGTGTAACTGCCGCCATGATGACGTCATTTCAGAATGCATTCCGAAATCCCCCACCCCCCCACCCCAGGGCCGCTTCAATGTTCAAACACATCGATGTTTCCAAAACCATTCGATGTTAAATCGATTTTGGAATCGATATAAGATATGTTAAAAAAAACTTTGCCGCTTAAAAGAACTTATAAATTCACTGCTATGAGCGCTGAAACTAGAAAAAACGGTGCTGCCATCTGAGAAGCGTAAGAGACGTATAACAACTAACAACATCGATAATGCAGTAGCAGGAAAAACATCGATGCCAACATCGATACTATAAAATCATCGATGTGTCGATGGTTAACATCGACATCGCGCAGCACTAATGCTTAGAAAGGTTGGAATGTAATTTTGTTTTTATTCGTTTATTGTTTACTTTATAAACAATGAATATTTCATTTTATTTTAGCATATATGCAATTTACAAGCGCTATTTTTTTGTATAAAATGCACATAAAATCACATTCTCAAGAGCTCTCTGGTGGATCGAGGCGGGGCCTGGATTTTGATTGGTTGTAGTTAGATCTACGCGATTACGTCAACTAGCATTAAATTACGTCATGGCGCCAACTTCAAACCCTTGAAATCTCCACATAGTTATGAAAAAAAATTCATAACATTGATAATAAATAAAATTTCTTAATTATTTTTTAATTCTCATACAGACAATGAAATACTTCACATTTTCAGCCTAACTTACTAATTGGAAATAATTTTCGTTTTTTTTCTAAAAATTCATTAAAACAAGATTAATTTTTCTTTACTCATATTTGTATTTTTCAGAGTTATTTTTAAAAATAAATTATGCACATAATATAAAATAAACTGTTTCATATAGTGGCCTAAACATCAATAAAAATTATGCAAAAAAAAATTCGCCATAAATAGATATACTTTGGCTAGAAAAAATTTTTGAATAAATTAGCGCAATTTTCCCGTTTTTGATCAAAATTTTCCCGTCCTAAAAGGGTTAATCGCCGGGAGGGATGGGGGGTCTGGACCATTGAAACAAATAGACGCTTGGGCGTGTATTCAAGATTTTGCGGTAGTTACCTGATGAAATTTGGTTTATTTTTCAATGTAAGCTCTCTAGAGAAGAGATTTCAACTCAAATCAAGTTTTTGGTAGTTTTCCACACAAAACGGCACACGAAAGTGCCATTTTCCTTGATTGTTCATCTACTGACACGTTTTGCGTTTTTGCTCCAAACTAAAAATCACATTGCCATGAAAGTCGTCAGACTGTGATATACAAACGAATTTGAGAACGATTGCTTTCTAGAGGTGATTGTCAACAGCCATGTACACCTTCCAATGCATGCAGTAAATAAGATGGTAAATAATCGAATTACACTTTCAAGATAATTCTAAAGCCTGCACTAAAATTCTGTTCATATTTGAGCTCTTCTTTTCCTTTAAAATAATGGCATTGGTAAAACACTGATTGCCTTATTTAATGTTATTCTAGACGCTGACTATTTCAGTTCCTCCGTTTCATCAGACCACGATGCATAATAGCATGAGACCCACTGTTGACTGCAAATGGTAGCATTCAGTCTGAGTTTTCTTTAATATTGTTTGTTTGGGTCCAGAATCTAACATTTTATTTGAAATAAAATCTACATAATTTATTAAAAGCCTGTATTCAAGTGGTCTTTTTGATTGTAAAATACAGAAAAGATAAGATCAACTTGTAGATTGCATGGTCCATCCTAAACAGTTAGCATCTGAAGATGTATTCTCTAAGACATTTTTCTCATATTGTTTTTATTAAATACTTGTGCAGTAGAATCTAGATAAATTGAATCTCAAGGGAAGAGGAAAATCTTTGATTTAAGTAAAATAAAATTTGCAAACTTGTCTGTTAATGCAGTTGATTATTCAATTTATAGTGCTAATTATTTGGGAAAATGACTATTTGGACAATTGGAATAGTGTGTGCTTGTAAAGCCAATCAGAACTTGTGAAATGTTTAAGCCAGCATCACATGGTATGGGTTTTATGTCCCAGGTGATGTAGCCAGGATGATTCTGAATTAATGTCTGAATCATAAAAGATGCTTGACCAATTTCTTAAAGCATAATGTTCAATAATAATACAGGGTGAATACAAAAGTCTGAACCCCCCTTTTATTTTTTGAACCGAAGCAGATATGTCAATTTTGATGAATCCAATGAATAGGAAGTTGTGGGTGGCCCATCCCATGGTGCACTGTTCATCATCCCAAATATGCAAATTAGGACACATTCAAAATTTATCTCAAAAACCGTAAGGGATAGAGAAAAAACCCCAATTGCAAACTTGTTCAGCATAAAAAAACAAACAAAACAACAAAAAAAAATTATCCAAATCGGACCAACCAATCGCCCACAATCACGGCACAATGTTGACCATTTCTGGAACAGTGTAGCTTGCCATCCTGGAACTGTTCTGTCTTCTGTGTGCTGAAACATGCCTTTTATTTGCTTTTCTGCATGAAAGTGAATGTGAGTATGGTAATTTTTTGATTTGTATGCTTTACATGGTGGAAATATCAACATTCAGTTTTCCTTGTGCAGTGTGACTGTTTGTAAGCTACAAACAGTTCACCACGTGATTGTGGGTGATTGGATGATCCGATTTAGATGATTTTTTTGTTTTGTTTGTTTTTTTATGCTGAACAAGTTTGCAATTGGGTTTTTTTCTCTATCCCTTACGGTTTTTGAGATAAATTTTGAATGTGTCCTAATTTGCATATTTGGGATGATGAACAGTGCACCATGGGATGGGCCACCCACAACTTCCTATTCATTGGATTCATCAAAATTGACATATCTGCTTCGGTTCAAAAAATAAAAGGGGGGTTCAGACTTTTGTATTCGCCCTGTATAGAGGGAGCACTGTATTTCCATGTTCCATCGCAATGAACGTACATTGACAATCACAATGGCCACAGTACTCCTGGCTTGTTGGTTTTTGACATTGCTCTTGATCCTACAGGGTTTTCAACTTCTAAAATTCCTTAATTATTACAAAGGAGCATCTGAATTATACATCTCAGTTTCTTACTTGAATCCTCCCCACATGGCGAAGAAACTAAGGTCCCTTTCACACGAGGCCACCATGGTGGCGTGGCCGGATCGTTACACTGCTGACAGTTGAACCTTTCACACGTGGTGGTGACCGCGCCATTGGACGCGCAGCCAGAAGAGGGGATGTGCTCCATACGCGATTCTTCGAGCCACCAGATTGGTGGCGCGGCCACGTCGTTACACTGCTCACAGTAGAGCCTTTCACACAAGGTCGTGCCACCACCATTGTTGGGAGTTGAGGAAAGGGGGTTTCCATAGTAACAAATCGTTTGGGGCAACGTGAACAAAGGGTGACTATTTCCTATACCACCCCTCGCAAACACCTGTGCAGCCAGTTCGCCAGCTGGGTGTTTGCTTATTTCCCTGAATAAAGGGTGACTCATTTCTGGTGGCTGCGTTGGAGGCAGGAAAATCTGAACACGCCACCAAAAAGAGTGGTGGCGTCGTGTGAAAGGGGCCTGAGTTTCATTTTGTGGCCCAATTTATTAGAATAGTGAAATAAAGGGTCCGGAATTAGCAATATGATAGCGTATTTAATAAAAATTGTGAATGGGGGGGGGGGGGTAAAGATTGTATGTAACTAATGGTCACGCTCATCCAAACTTCGCAGAGCTGGCTTGCTCCATTGTATTTGTCCTTTGCCCTGATAATGAAGTTGTGTCGAAATTTCGAAATGCTACCATATTGCTAATTCAGGAACCTTTATTCCAGTATTTTGATAGCAGCAATATCGACCATAATGCAACTTTCAATTTGTTGGCTAAGTTACCTCCAAAAACTTTGATTTATGGAGGTTCTATTACTTCTAATTATAGTGGTCTTAGCCCCAGAGTGGAAGGGAATGGACTGAAACTTAGAATTAGGAAGGAGTTTGATTTATCGAAGTTTTACTGTACAAATACTTTGATGATCACAGCAGAAGACTGTACATTTTATTTACATTGCGAGAAGGGCAGAGTTTAGAGGACAACAGTATTCTATTATAAAAAGAAAACTCTGTGTAATACTTGTACATCTGCAATGGATCCTTGCAAAAATGTACACATGCGTCCTAAGATCACTTGCGGAAATTCATATTAGATTCTCAGTTGCCAAACGTTAGACTACATACATGATCTAGGTAATGGGGCCAGTATTAACTTAGGGTAAGGATTGAAAGGCAGCATGCTATTCTTAGCCTTGCTGGCAATAAAATTTAGGTTTTATGGATGGAGTAAATACTTATATAAAAACACTTACTGAACGTACGTAATAAATTAATTTGGAGGTTAATGCCCCAGACATTAATTAAAAAGGTTGCGATGATATTAATGGGAGGGAGGGGGACTGAAGGAAAAATTCCCTAGCTTCTATTTGAACCAGGGACAAGTTTCAAACCAAGTGCCTCTAGAGGAGAGGAGCCCAGTACTCGTGGTCCCTGGTTCGAATCAAAGTCACGTGATTTTTTCTGTTACTTGCTCCACGTTCTGTAATGTTTTATGGTAAATGCTCATTTCTTAAACCACCTTCATAATTACTGGAAACTGTCATTTATAATGTTAAATTTTAGTTGTTTAAAATCTTAAATGTTCTTTAATATTATCTGCACTTTCGCTCTCCTCTTGTCATTTTTGTTTTTGCATATTAAGGAAAATTTTGTTCTGGGTGTTTAATTGGCTTTTATCCAATAGGGGGTGTTTTATTTAATTATTCCCTCTGCCTACAAGTATACGACATCATGCCATTGTTGGCTTTATTTATTTTTATACTTGGGATGTATCGGTTTCAGTTAAGTTTAATCTTTTATTCTTTTTCTGTATTAAAGTGACAAGAAAAGTGAAGCCCCAAAGGCAGAAGAGAAGAAGGAAAAAAAGCAGGCAGAAAAACGACCTAGAAAGAAAAGTGACTCCAAGTCTGAAAGCAAAACTGGTGAAGATGGGAAAAAATTACCCCGTGCTCCAGAAAGCTTGTTGAAGAAGCGTAAGAGGCTAGCTGAATCAAAAGCATTGCGTATCAAGCGCATGCTTCAGCTGAAAAAGGTATTGACTAAACAGGTCAAATTAAAAATGGTTAACATATATGCTCGTGCATAAGCCGACCCCCGATTTTTGACTCCAAAAAGCGGAAAAATACCAGGACTCGAGCATAGGCCGAGGCAAAAAAGGTTAAAAAGGCAACGCTTTAGAGGGGAAAATTATTACAAAAAAGAACAGAAGATTAAATTTATATGTCTCTCTTTCATCGGCATCACTTTCATTATTTTTATTTTTTGAAATGATGCTGTAATTATTTACAGTATGTAATTATAGACCATATTAACTTTCTTTATTAAAACATTCTTGGATGATTTTCAAGACGCACTTGGTATGAACACGATGACGGTTTACAAAGGTCATCGCCATCTTGTTTTCGGGATTTGACTTATGCATTTGCTTTTTACAGTGGAAGACTGGATGGAAAATTGAGGGAAAAGATGTGACATAATGTACTGTATATTGTATGTTTGAACAATGTGCTGTAAGATATATTAAATTTTTGGGTTCGGCTTATAGACGAGTATATACGGTAACTTAAAATAGGAGTGTAATGTATTTACATGCATACACGAACTGCAGTTAACTTCTCATTATAAAATTAACAGTGACTGAAACTGTTTTCTTAAAGGTATTTTGTATGGTTTAAAATGTAATTAAATAACCTTCTTAAATATGTAGCCTATATATGTTTAAATGTAATGAAGATAAAAATACTATAAAAATGATACAAATACTGTACTTCCAATACAAAAACAAGCTTGTCACCTTGGATGTCTAACTTATTTTTGAAGTTCATGCAAATGATCCCAAGTTTCGAGTAATTCTGAGCTTTGGTGCCCCGTGTGGACTTCCAACATTCAGTACCTAAAGAAAGTCAACTAAGTTGTAGTCAAATAGCATTCAATTAAGGGGTGAAAGCAAAATTTGCTATAAACTTTAGAAAGCCTAACACGTTAGCATCGCAGAATGGTCAATGTTCTGGTCAGTTGTGAACCCAAAAAATTTTTTACTGCTAAATTCAATTGAATTGGTACCAATGAAATAAAACTGACTTAGCAACACTGGTTCTGATTTGATCAATTGGACCTAACAGTGCATCATGATAATTCCCATAGTTTCACAATATAACGTGATTGCAATGACCAGGGTTAAAGTCTAAAAAGGACCAGCCACATATGAATTCAGACATCATTTTTGTATGAGCTTATAATAAATTGCATGAATAAAAAATGGGTAAAGTAATAGTGTTTGGAGAACTGTTACTTTTTTTCCTCTTTATTGTTCGAGATTGTAACTCTGATCGTGATAAGATTTTGCAGTGTGAACATGGATTTGTCGATAAAGCTTCAACACGATACATCTTAAACGTATGTAAAATGGTCATGATCAAGAATTAGTGTGAAGAAGGTTTAACATGACATGTACTGAAAGAGGACCCAAATGAAGAAGACCACACTGTCACCTAGGAGAATACATCTACACAATAAAGAAAACCTTGGAATAGCAAAATGGTAGTGTTTAATAATGAACCTACGCATTTCGAGATAATTTCATCATCAGGGTAGGGAACGACTAGCTATCCTCGTTTATCATGGGGTTTGGTTCTTTAAAAAAAAAAGTGATAGCAAGGACCTATCTAGGCTCAATTTGGTACTGTTTAAGGGTGCCTTCAAAATTATATTGATCCGAAACTGATTCCTCACGGAATTTTGACAGTGTTTATCAGCGTATTACCTTAAGAAACGATCATTTATCAGCCTAAATAATGTCGATTCAAATAAATAAAAGTAGATTTCACAAAAATGGGTGTGGATTTTGAAATGGTAGATAGACCCCTGGATAGGCAAAACTGATAAATGAATCGTAAAACCTATGGGAAAAATATGATTTCGTCCGAAGACTCCACGCTGCCTTCCAACATACCCAAATATTGCAACTAAGTAAATTTAGAATGTATCAAGTATTCACTTTTTACACCTACTCCGTCCACTTTTCTCACTCGCCCAAATCCAGTGGAAAAAGCGAGAGAAAAGTGAAAATGAAATAAGATACGTTGACCAGTCAAATTTAGAGTAAAACTAAAACCAGATCAAGTTGTAATAAAATTTGCAAATGAGATGGTTTTGAGAATATAATATTCCAAAAGAGCGATCAGTAAGCTCACATTCTCCAAATTATGGTACTCATGAGAAGCAATCAAGAAGTGAGTCACTGAGGTGTTTGAGACCTACCGTGAATTCTCAAACGCTCTCTTGTTTCGTGGAGAATTCTGTTCTCGAGAAATTCACAAGTGGCTGCTCTCAGAACACATCCATTGAAAGTGTTGGGATATTCAGCAATATTCAATTTGTTAAATCAAGATTTTGAAACTGCTTTAACAGCATTGGGTATATCAACAACCCTATTCAGCAACACTGTACATGCAATGGAACCTGCACAGAGCCAGATTAGGAAGAATTGCTGCTTTTTCTGTATTTGAAAGTTATTAGCATTTTAGAACTTAAATTTTTCATGTGCCTGGAAACGTATATTCATGGCTTTATTTTTAAGTGAAATTTTCTAACAACGCAACATAAAAATGCACGTAATTCTGTTATATTCTAATGACCAATTGGGAATTCTAAATTTTCCAAGAATTGCTTAGTTCAGCAGTTGAAAGAATATAGTTATTTTTTCTATTGAGAATCACTTATTAGCATTTTAACCTTTTCTTGTATTTCTTTGTAACACTTTTTGCATT
Organism: Rhysida immarginata; assembly: GCA_023313115.1. Lineage (NCBI taxonomy): Eukaryota > Metazoa > Arthropoda > Chilopoda > Scolopendromorpha > Scolopendridae > Rhysida > Rhysida immarginata. The sequence goes on from JAHWFO010048912.1 coordinate 2,143,313, forward strand.
TAATCTTCTACAGAGACGAAGAACCAAAAGGAGAATCATTTTCCGACGAGCTGAAAAATATGTTCTACAATATCGTCGCAAGGAGAGAGATGAAATCAGATTAGCTCGTATTGCAAGGAATAAAGGTAGCTTTTATGTTCCTGCCGAGCCAAGACTTGCATTTGTCGTTCGAATTCGAGGGTAAGTAGTTATTTAGGATTTCATGGTTTTTGCAGTTGATAATTTATGAATTTTTTAAAGATGAACTCTATGGAAAAATTCAACTCGAGGATAATAGTGGATAAATTAGTATAAGGATAGTTTAGGTTGAAAATTTTAGAAATTCGAAGAAGATTATGATGGCATTTCTTGCTGTTGGAAGCTGCCAGGATCTTGTCGCCAATGTTGCACTTTCTCACGACAACAATTAATTTAGAAGATGCGTTAATTACTATAGTCAAAATGTCTAACTTCGTCGGTATAAAATACATATTCGATTTTGCATGTGGTGATCAGTGTTCAGTAACGAAAAAGCATATGCACCAGATATCCCTGAAGATGGAAGTTAACTCAGATTTACACTCAAAGTGAACAATGACACTTCTTAGCTTCTTTGAACCTTTGTTGCACTACAATTGTGATATCATAGCTCATGCACATTTATCTATATTGCCAGGGTGAAAGTTTTTGGCTAATCTCATGAATATAGAATTCAGTTTAGAAACCTTGTATAAGCTGAGTGATTATTAACAGGTTCATTTTTCATGTTTTAAACTAAAGTTGTCTAAGTCCATAGAGTTTATCATTAAAACTTGTTTCTGCTTTAATGAAATTTTTGATAATCTTTAATGTCTAGTGTGAACGGCGTGAGCCCGAAAGTAAGGAAAATCCTCCAGCTCTTGCGTTTGCGTCAGATCAATAATGGAATATTCATTAAATTGAATAAAGCGACAATTAACATGCTGAGAATTGCTGAACCATACATCACTTGGGGGTAAGTAGAATATGAATTAGCAATTATTTGGAAGTTGCACATTAGATAAGTGACAAATTGAATCTGTAAAAATCTGCAAATAAAAATAGCCGCTCTTGTTAGTAAGACAAGATTATTTTAGTATTAGGCCTATAAACAAATGATTTGAAGATCACTTTTCTATTTGAACAAATATTTTTAAGAAATACAGTATTGTTTTGAAACATCTTAATCATCACTTTCTTCAATACTGTGTACATATACTGTATTGTTATCAATACTGTGTGGAAAGTTAAATCAAACTGTAGTAAAACGGTAGCATTCTGGTAGTCCCACGTGAGAATGGGGCAAAGTTTTGTTAAACTCTTAAGGGGAGCGTGTACTGAAAAAATCAATTTTTTTGTTTTTTAATGGATTTTAATGAAACTTGTCATGATGAAAATAGGTTCTTAGTAGAGAAGAATGATACCAAGAACATCTCTGTAAGTGGTTTCATTGCCGAGTTATTCAATCTTATGTAAAAATATTAAGCATCTACTTTAGGTGCATAATGTGACTACTCTGTTGAAAATAAAATGATAAGGCTTGTACCATTGGAAAGATCAGAGTTTTTTCAATAAAGATAACTATTTCTTTATATTGTGCTTAGCCTGAAACATTTATGAAATTTTTTCTGAAAAAAGGCATCTCCGATGGATGAGACGATATTCTGTTTTTTTGGTCACTACTTTTGAAATTACTTGAATATAATAAATACACAGAGTTATTCAAATTATTGCATTCCTAATCTTTTCAAAATGCCCAAGATTTTGAAATTTCATGCAGTAGAACCTGAGAAACATGTACCTAAAGATCCGAGTGTATTACAAAAACAGTGAACTGAGAAAACGCTTGTCAAAGTTTTCCAAAGATTCAAGTGCAAATTTCTCCCTTTCTACTCGAGCTAGGGGAAAATGAATTGTACCATTGGAAAAAACAGTTTTTTCTCATTTGAAATATGTAAATGATCTTTTTATTTGAATTAGTATTATTTTTTAGTTCATGTTCTTCTAAGCGATGCATCAAAAATTGAGTTTAGTAATATTTTTTAGTTCAAGTTCCTCTAAACAATGCATCAAAATTTGAAGTTAGTATTATCATGAAATCAAGAATTGATTGAGGTTAGTATTATCATGAAATGAAATTAGTAAAATCTTTATTGTCAAATATTTTTTTAAGTTTTGCAACATAGTTTTGGTACTCTTTCGGGAAAATATGCGGTTCTGAAAAGAACCATAGCTGTGAGAGATTTCCCACATTGTCCTCAGGGAATGGGTCTTCTTTACTATTTCAATTCTTCTAAAAACTTCCAGCAACATATGAGGGCCCCCCTTCTGAAGCCTCTGCCTCCTCCTCTGCTCGTCTTGCAGCAATCGCTTTCTTCTTCCTTTGACGTTTCATTTCCTCAGCATTAGCTGATCTGCTTCGTTTTATTCTTCGCTCATCCTTCACAGACATCTTCTCCACTGACAATTGGGAAGTCTCTAATGACATTGATTTCATAAGTTCTAGAGTGTAAACTTGCCCTTCATTAAAATGACCAACAGCATTTGAAACTGCTATGCATATTCGGTCAAAGGAGACAAATCTTGTCTTAGGGCAACTTTTCCAAATCAGATTGTTCAGAGATTCATTTGTATTCTGAGTTTTCCCCTGAAGACATCTCCGTAAAATAACAAGTGATCCAAGTCGCTGATAAATTGGATATAAATGATTATAAACACCTATAGTAATTGGTGTTTTTATTTTGACAGCATGTTTTCCTGGCTTCTCTCTTTTGCTCAGTGCTCTTCTGTAAAAGCACCAGGAATCTTCTCCTTGAGGACATTCAGTATGTCTTGGTCTGTCATCAGTGGAAACGCAGTGGTTCAATGTTGCTAAAACTGCTTGTCTCATCTTATTTATGTCGTTTCTATTTTGAGTAATAGCATTCCTATAATAATTTTGAAATTTTATTATTGCTTCTGATGTTAGCTTTCCATACGTATTCTTCTTCTTTCCTTTGAACTCCTCATTGGCTTTAGTCTTCACTGCTTCTAATGCTGTTCTCATCCTTTTTGCCACATGATTTATGCATTCCATTTTCACTATCTTGTCTTCATCCTGGTCTCCATAGACATTCATTTCCGTTAGTTTATTGAATGACCTACAATCCCCATCAGATATCATCTGCGTGTATCACAGCTTATATTTTTCTATACTTCGACTCCATATACGTATGGCTCCTTCAACTTCCATGCCTCCTGATGACCCGGAATAATTTTTTCGACATTTGCTTTTATGTTCTTCATACCATTTTGTAAACTCTTCAGTTTCTGGTTTATGTTTCTTCTTTTCTTTATCACAAAGCTCACAATATTTTGATAGACACTCGCAGTCTATAACAAGGCCAGTAATTGTCTCTATTGCCACTCCTACTCCATACTTTGAAGTGTGCCCTCGTTTGTGCCAGGTGCCATCGTAGCTCACACAAATGTCAATGATAGAATCTTCATTGAGCTTTTCATCTAATTCTAAATAATGCTTTCTAATCTGCTTTGCAGCTGCTTGTAAAGTCAATTCTAATGCTTCCTTGCTTGATTCTCTGATTATTTTCATATGCTTGCTAAATGTACGATTTGACATTGTTTTCATACCTGTAGCGATTTGTAACTCTTCTAATCCTGCGTGTCCTACTCCAGTATTCAGTCCAAATAACGTAAATTTTCTAGCTGAATCGAAGGTTCCGTCTGGCAATTTTGTCGATGTCGGCTTTTCTACTATTATTTTTCTACAATTCTCACATACTGCTTGAATATATGAGATCGGCTTATTGACTGCTCTCCTAATGCTAAGTTTGATCCGATCGCTGTAGCACTCACTACATACCGTATTCGAATAAAAATCTTTGAAAATTCTTATATCGACCATCTCGTAGTATTGGTCAGATCTATCTTCTTCAAAGAATTCTTCTTCAACAAATGAAAGTTATCTTTCTGAAGCAGAAAGGGGTGTCTTCATTCGCGGCACAAGCGGTGACGATGATGGCGATGGCGATGGCAGCGGTGGTGGTGGTGGTGGTAACGCACGTTGTACAGACAATTCTTTATCTTGTGTCTTCTGCATTGCCTTCCTACGTTTGCCGAAAGGCTTTGATCTTACCATTTTGCTGAAAAAATATACTGCTTGCAATATCTTGCAAAAGAAAAATAGCTTGCGGTTGAACAAGTCCACAGGCTCAATGAAAGCAAGTAACTCCGGCCATTGGGAGGAAACGCAATGTTATTTCTGTTGCAGCCAATCAGAGGGCACGGTTGATCGCACGTGACATGCAGGGGCCAATCAGGAGGCTTCTTTTACCGACCAACGTCTGTTTACAGCAGTTATGTTTGAAGTTTTATAGAAAAAGCTTTGTGATTGGCGACGAAAGAAACACTGTAGCCTCGTAGCGGGAATTCTGCTTTTTCCGAGGGAAAAAACCGCATGGCGATCGGATAATTTTTCACCGAGTTATAGCCGTTCCAAATTTTCGTTTTTATCAAGTTGTCTGTGTTTTTCTAACAAAATGAACGGCTTAGACGAAGGGTAGGGGGTCCTAAATAATTATTTTTGAATATGAAAATGATTGAATTTCGAAAATAAAATTACACAGATCGATAGAGAAAGCATCAAAGATAAAAATACAAACATTTTTTTTTTTTCGATATTTTGACCCAAAAATCGAATTTTTTCCCATTTCTTCAGTACACGCTCCCCTTAATTCTTCATTTTAATCATGATTTCCGGTAAGGATGAAGCATTACTGTTACGCTACAGATCATTTCACAATCCTAACTGTACATTTAAAATACTAATATTGATTGATTGATATTTCCCATAATTAAAGATAAAACATTAAAAAATGTGTATTCTCGGTTAAAATAAACTCATTTTTCATTTATTTTCAAATTAATTTGCAATCTCAATTTAAGGAAGGGAGCAGGGCGAAAAATCGAATTTTAGAGCAAAAATTTGAAAATTACGAAAAAATTTTATTATTTTCTTTAGTATCTCTACTATCGATCTGCATGAGTGTTTTATTAAAATTTCATTATTATTATAGTAAAAAGACAGTTTTATAACCTCCCCACCTTCAATTTCAGTCCAAAAAAACACAAAAAAACAGCTGCCATTACGCAAAAAAACGCACAAAACATGTGTTTTTCGCTCTGCGATAATTCTCTGAAAAATGCGCCATCTTTTTTTTATTTGAAAGAGAGGCCCGTCCTCTACAAGGTTCCGTAGGTTTTGTGGGGGCCAATCAAATAAGTCGTTGTAAATAGTGTGCATTTGTATTATGATGAAAGAATTGCCTAACTACAAAGGATATGCATCTCGAGCAACGATTGGCTTTCTCCGATCACGTGGTGATTACCAGGCTCCTGATTGGCTAACAGCTCTACAGTAGCAATGGGCGGAGCTCTTCTCCTTTAGCTTTCTCTAGCTCTCAAATGGAATTTTTCTTTCGTTTGCAGCTAAAGATGGGGTTAAAGGATTAAACTTGATATAATTCTTGTATAATCATCAGGGAAAATTTCAATCGAATCTGATCATTAGATCCGAAGATATAACAGTTTTTTTAAAAATGCGTTTTCACGATAGCGGCTGAAAACTTTCCCCTTTGTGTTTTCGGCTTTGTATTTACTACAAAATTTTTAACTTCAGGGATCATTTTCTCTGCTTCTACTGCATAGATTTTGATAAATTTGGGCATTTTGGAAAGATGGGGAGCTGATTGATGCATATAACCTTGGGTTTTATTATATGTTAATTAGCTAAGAAATTCTATGCTCAAAACCACACCCCCTACCCTGCATTTTTGGGGTACATATGTTAAAAGTTATGAATAAAAATCAGGGTTCGCGCTAGGACAAAATATCTACGAGTCAATTTGACTCCCAACCTTGAAAACTGCGAGTCAAATTTCAGAAGATAAGAGTCAAAATTTAAATTCTTTCTAACTTCCATATTTTTACATGGATCCACAATCTCTATAGTTGCTGCCATATTTAATTAGAAATGTAAACAAGACCACATGTGACAAAATGAAGTGAGTTTAAAATGTGATGAGAAAGATATGGGCCGATGATCAATTTTGACTCTCTGATCAAAAAATCACGAGTCAATGTCTAGTAAAAATGCCTATTTGACGTGTAAATTGCGAGTAAGCGCGAACCCTGAAAAATGTTCTAGAGAAAATATAGCAATAAAAATGGGTATTCTTAAAGAAAATGAGCTGCTCTTTTCAGTGGCGTAGGCCAAATTATTCTATCTTTTCTCATAATCTGTACTGGAATTTTGAAAACGTTGATGGCTATAACCATGGATGAAAAAAACCAGGATGGAAAACTCCTATGCGTCGCATGTCAGGAAAATTTCAGTGGCGTGCACGTTGAAACTAAATGTAAATAATGCCGTCGTCTGGTACGCAATACTGCTCGGCATTTAATTGCTCAAATTCCCGGAAAAATAATCCAAACCTATCGTTTATTCGATTCCCTAAAGATGTACAAAGGTAAATACTGTAGTTATTAGGCAGGCATAAGTTTTTCGTTTCGTTTCAAAATCGAAAAAAAAAAATAATAATGATTCTGCTCATTTGACAACTCATAAACGTTGATCGTATTGCAATGCCTACTTTATTATTAAATTCGATGTTCTAAATGGATTCAAAACTCTCGAAGAGAGGATTTACGAGGTCGTGAAGGGGAATTAAACAGTAAAGGCTATGTAATATGTGCCAAGCGTTTTGAAAGTTCACAATTTATGAATAGTGAAAAAAGGTAAACATAAGGCTAAGGCATCATTTGGTGAATGCTGTATATAGTGATCAATAAATTTGTGATAATATCAAACAAATTTGATGCCTTGATTTTTTTTTTTAATCTTTCAATCAAATCCCAGTTATCAATCAACTCATTTTATTATGTTAATGAAGTAATCAGACGTATACTTTGCAAACACTGCAATAACAGAGTAATCTTGATTCATCTTAAGCATCTACTTCCTAGCATTTTTGAAAACACTGACCTGCAAATTTTAAAAAAAGTAAATTGCCCACATAAGACAATTAAAATGTCTCAAAATGACTTAAAATGTTTTCCGTTTCAAAAATATTTCAAATTAAACATGTTATTTTAAAATTAGTTTCTATACGGTAATGCTTGTTCTTGAGATGATTACCCTGTACATGTTTTTTTTCATCCATGCAATAGGGCAAGAATGACAACTTTTATTTTTTGTAAATTCTGTGATAAAATAATTTTGATTTTATTATGAAAATTGTTTCCTTATTTGACATATTTAAACTTACTTCCAAGCTAAAATGGATTAAAAAGTTCTTGTTAATCAAATACTAAAAAAATTCTTCTTAAAAACTTAATTCCTATAGAATCTCTATGGGAGCGACTGCTAGAAAACGTGCAAGACACCAGATGGCGCCAAAAAATCGAAGTTGACTGCGTAAAGATAGGGAGTTTTCCATCCTGTTTTTTTTCATCCATGCTATAACTCTGCAACGAAAGCACCTACAGAGATATTAGGGACAGTTATTTTATCTACTAAATATGTACTCTCACCCTGCAAAATATGATTAAAATCCTTAAGTAAACAAAAAAAATAAGCCCCCCACCCAGCCGCCTTCCTTAAGAAGCTTTCATTATAACGAAGTAAACCAGTGGTCCCTTGAACTTCATTAAAACGGTATTCAGCTGTATGTGATAGCCTCAAGAAATGTCTTAAAAAACAATCTAAAATATACGGCAATTAACTGTATTGAGAATGAATATTTAAGGAATAAAAAAAATCACGAAATTCTCCTGATAAAAGGCGATTACAATATGATTACTGGTTGGTATGACCTGCCCGCCCCCGCCCCCCCCCCCCCCCAAAGAAAAAATTACTGGTTGAAATGAACATGATGCCTCCGATGCAATTGTGGCTGACCAACAGGGTATAGTCAAAAAACGTATGAACACTAAATTCATAAGGGAAAAAAAATCATAAAGTTGTAACGCTAAATTCATAGAGACATCAGGGGACTTTCACAATTACAATAGGTGCTCAAACTGATGTATCATAAGTATCCAGATACTTTTGAATAAGGTGAATAGTTACCTCCATCCCTTTCCCTAGAAAACTCTTTATCAAGTACATCTATCCTCGGTTATCACTGATCCAGGTTATCACCATACCCTGAATTTTGAATCTTCATGCTTTTCATGGACTGTTCTGTTATCACTGGTCAGCAAACGGTCGCAATAGTAACGGCAAACACCCATCCAAAGTTTGTGAATATACAGGCTCGAAATTGGAAAATACGTCAAGAAAATTCCGATTCGCGGAAAATTTGGTCATGGAAAAAATCTGGTCACTCCAGTCTGGGAGAATGTTTAAAAAGGTTAAAAATAATTAAATTAGAAATTTTTTGATCAGGCAGTTTTTTTAAGACTTCCCCAAAGAGTTATTAAATTGACTTTCAGAAAGTATGTAGACACCCTGATATAGAACCTGCACACATCATCTTGTTGGTAGACTATGTTGGGCTGCAGTTCTTTTCCCTATCAGTTCTCCAGCATATCTAGGTAGATTGCAGCGGTAATGGTGTCTTCAGCGAAAAAGAAAGAAAGTTCCAATTACTCGATCATGCATTAAACCGTACCAAACATTAACCTTTGGACTGTCGTGTATATGCTCCCTTAAAACGTGGGGGTTTTGTGAGCCCCAAATGTGGCAGTTGTGTCGGTTTATTGCTCCGGAAGTATGGAATGTTGTGTCATAGAAAACAAAATGTTCTCAAGGAAAGGTGCGATCATTGTCGATTTTTTTTTTTGGAGCATATCCTCAGCAAACTTCTTGCGCTTCGGTCGGTCATCTGGCTTCAGTTCATGAATCATCTGGATTTTGTAGGGTGTAAGACAAAGGCGGTGCTTCACTATTTTATGTATGGATGTCATTGGCATATCCAGTTGACGAGCTGCTTGGCGAAGTGATTTACGGGGACTATGATCGAATGCCTTCCTGACCTTTTCTATTCTGGTATCACTCAAGGTCTACCAGCGCCCTTTTTGTGTAACAGGCTGCCTGTGTTTAAAAAGGTTTCACGCCATAGCTTAATGGACTTATGATTTGGAGGATCCTTTTTAAACTTTGTTTTGAACATTCTCTGAACTGTAATCATTGACTTAAATTCCACAAGCCATAATAAACATTGAGCTTTTTCTTGAACACTCGCCATTGTTGTTTATTGCATCTCACGAAAAATGGAATCATGCGCGAACTACGCGCTTCATTATCAACTCATGTGAGGTATAAGAAACTTTTTGAGCTTTTCTTTGTGAATTAAAAAAAAATTCACGTTAAAATCTGTAATAGTTTTTGAGTAATAAACATGCATAATACGGGAGATAATTTAGAAACGCCCTGTATATTTTGACCTTAACGATTGCATCAAACCCTGTGCGATTTTCTATTGTCCATGTAGAGAAAAGTCGTATCAATAGTGGTCCAAAAAATGCAAGGAAAGTTTATGGTGATTGCTAAGGTTAACTTCCTTTACCATTAGCAGCATGTTCTTGCTCCCAGTTTTCCACAAGGAAATCCCAGCATTGTATGGAGAGAACAAAACCAAGTTGACCTGCAAAAAGACAAAGCCTCCAGCCATACATCTATGTAATTTGGCCGTTCAATTTATGATGGCTTTGGAAGATGAAACTGGAAATCACATTATACCCTTTCATAATATCCCTGTAAACTCACAAGTTGCATCCCGATGGATTTCTGTGAATTTGGATTATTGGAACAAGCCCTTGCTTGACGCCATCTGATAACCATTTTGGGACTCTGGCAAGCCTGCAAACGGGAATGGAAAATCATCAGCCTTGCTGTTCTGCAGATATCTCTTCTACAGTAGAAGATATGTTGCAAGGCAATAGTCGTAACCAGGATTACCAAATAGAATGTGATTGTTGATGGAGAAAAGGGTTTTCTTTGTAAAATGTGACTTTCGGTGAAAATCATGAAAGTTTGGCAACAGGTGAGCACGAAACTGTAAATCCACCGGTTTAGGTGATTTCGGTGAAAATCATGAACATTTGCCAAGTGTCCACGGAACTGTAAATCCAACCATTTGGGTGACTTTCGGTGAAAATCATGAACGTTTGGCTTTCTCCTCCAAATCGTTACCACAGATAGATATCGACTTTGTGATCCCGAGATGTAAGCCGTTGAGTTTGCTGTTACGTAAAATGTTATAGATAACGTCTAGTAAAGTGTCACTAATTAATTAATCTTGTATATTAATTACCATAATGAAAATAAACTGTTGGGTTGCTTTTCAGGCCCTTGATATTTTAAAAATCATTTTTCCTTTTTTTCAGCTACCCTAATCTAAAGAGTGTACGGGAGTTAATATACAAACGAGGTTATGGAAAGCTGATGAAAAAGCGCACGGCTCTCACTAATAATGGCATTGTTGAAAAACGTCTTGGTAAGTAGTGATTGTAAAAAAAGTGCAAGTTAGAAATGAGTTTGGTTTTCTTTATTCTACATTTTTCTCCAACTTGACAAGTGTAGAATCTGAATGTGCACACTGTTTCTAACGATCACTTGCCTAATCGTGTAGCTCCGTTTGAAATGGCATGATGTGTAGTTCAAATTGGTTTTGAAATTATAATTTCCTTATTTTGATGGCTCTGCACTTGAATTGCTACTCAGGAATTTATGCAGCCTCATTTACATGTAATGCAAAAAAAAAAAAGAAAACACTGTCAAGTTGGGGATAAAATGTTTGTTTACATTGGTAGGAATATGAAGATTATCTTGTGCAGTGCCTAAAGACCTTGTTAAAATAGGTTTTTAAATTTGTTTCTATTTGTAGGTAAATTTGGCATGATTTGCATGGAAGATTTAATCCACGAGATATTTACTGTCGGCCCACGCTTTAAACAAGCATCAAACTTTTTGTGGCCCTTCAAACTGAACAATCCAACAGGAGGTTGGAGAAGAAAAACAAATCATTATGTGGAAGGTGGAGATTTTGGATGTCGTGAAGATAAAATTAATGCTTTATTACGTAGAATGGTGTAAATGTATGTATTCATTTCTCTCTGTATGAAGATGAGAATAATTAAAAAAATATTGAAAATTTTATTAGGTATTGAGTAAGTTCGTCTTGGAAGTATACACTACCCATTAATACCCACTGAAAAGTTTTCTTCCATAATTCAACACAATTTATTATCCCTTGTTAACTGGCATCTGGTTATGAATATTAACAATAGACTTAAGTACAGGGTGATCCAAAAGTCGGGAAAAACTTTAAAAGTCGATAATTTGCACACGGATGCAGGTAAAAGGATTGTTAGCACAGAAACGATTGAAATACAGTTTGATTTTAATAAAAATATTTTTTAAAGGGATGTGGGGAATTAATGCTAGAATTGTTCGTTTATGACCAACAGATGGCGTTGTCAGATTACAGACATCAGTTCATGCACATTTTCAGACTAAAAAGAGCAGCACTTGCTTCAAACTTACTTTGGAAGCAGATAATGATAGTTCAGTCTGTCATCTTACCATTTGAAAAGATGTATAAACTGATGTCTGTAACCTGACAATGCCATCTGTTGGTAAAAAACTGAAAGATTTTTGCTTCCAGGGGAGAAAAAAAAACGACTTCATTTCACTAATCTATGGAAACAAACTTTGTATCTGCATTTGTGTGTGAATTGCCGAGTTTTAAAGTTTTCCCTGACTTTGGATTGTCCAGTACAGTTCATACACAAAAAAAATGAGGGTAATACAGGGTGCGTAAAGTATTTGAGGACGCTCCTTCGTTTGGCTACTGCTGCACTATAGTAAATTGTATGTCCTTTCCGTTTCCGAAAAGCAAAATGGTGGACCATCAAGAAGAGACGGCAGTAATCGTGGCAATAAAGGCAGAGCACAGCGATTTAGAGATATCACGATTTCTAAAGGTCGCAAAATTGTTCGTCCACAAAGTGCGGAAGGAGTTGGAGACCGAAGATGGCAATGTTGCACCAGTAGCAAAGCGTAAAAAGCATACCTCACGCTCTAACATCATCAGAACACCTGAATTTATTCAGCTAGTGCAGCAGGCCATCGATGACAATCCCAGAACATCCATGAGGTCACTTGCCAAAGATCTCCTTGTGTCGGAAGGAACAATCGGAAATGTTATGAAAACATCAGATATCACTCGTATGTTATGCGAAGAGATCAGTTTGTCAGATAAAACACTGGCTCTACTCATATCGAAAAGGCGCTTAGGAAAAAACAAGCTGAAAAATCGGTGTGAAGCTGATTTGCTGTGGATTTTCTTTGATGAAAATAACTTATCGACCAGGATCAGAAGGTGAACAGAAGAAATGACAGATGGTTATGTGCAGACCCTTCTGAAGTGCCACGAGTCATGCACACGAAATTTTCTGTCATGGTTTTAGGGGTTGTCAGCAGTGAAGGACTTGTGATGCCTTCGCACTTCTTTCCCCAAGGCCCTAAAGTTAACTCTGCGGTCTACGTTGAGACCCTTGAAACAACTGTTAAGCCTTGGATAGATACGATACGTAACTGAAGGCCTTACGTGTTTCAGCAAGACTCTGCCCTAGCACACAAGTCTCACATGACTCAGGAATAAATGTCCTAAATGAATCTGGTTTTTGCATTTTGGCTACGGGTGAAACTGCCATCTTAACTAGGGCTATTTTCTCATTACTTCTCTTTACATACTATTTAGTATTAATTATATCCTTTTGATTTAAACAAGAAAAGAAATAGTGCTAGAACTGGAGATAAGAGCAGCAAATTAAGGAAAACTGGATACCACAATTCCACAGACAAATAATAGAATGATGTAAATCTGAGTTTTGGGGGCTACACCTCTATTAGCGAGTCAATGATTGAAGAAGGCATAGCCTCCTCAGAGTAAGGAAGGTAAGTAAGGCCTTCATGTACAGTTAGGTCATTAAAATTCTGCGTGGATTTGTGATTTCAAGTCTCGTTTGCTTCATTAGCATTTTAGTTTCTACACATTAAATACTTAACATGATTATAAGGTTTTCCAGCCTGAGTGCAGAAATCTGAGAGTGTGTGATGCAAAGTCCATCTTAGCCAAAATGTTCTCTGTAGTTAATTTTTCAATTATAGCGGATTCTTGGCTCGCAAACTTGATCAGTTCTGGGACTTGGTTCATGTACCAAGACAACTTTCTCTATTCAAATCTGTTAATACAATTAATCAATTCCAGCGATCAAAAATGATTTTTTCCCTCATAAATTTAATATGGATACAGTACAATTATTTAAAAAAACACTGAAGATTTAAAGTGTAAATTATATTAATAAAATAGTACATTAAATAACAATTTAAACAAGCCTATATTAAATTCGATCACGTGAAAGTTTTCTCTTTCTTCGTCAGAGAATGTTCTTAAAGTGGGCCATTGCATTTTCATTCATCGGGTTCACTGCTCTGTTTGCCACAATTTTGTGTGGGTGATGGTTCACAGTGAATTCTTCGACATCAGTATGTGTACTCCTTGGCACACATAGCCATACAAAGACTCCATTCTTAGGCCATAGTTAGTGATGTGCGTATTAATCGAAGCCAACGAGAAAGACAGGCCGGGGCACTAAAAAGTCACATGACTGAAGTAGATCTAGCAACAAACGAAAAGACACTGACTGTTGAAATCCAAGGACTAACTGCAATTCTTTGGTGACTACTGCTATCAATTTTGCTGCTGTACCCCCCCCCCCCCCACACACACACACACTTTTTGTACATGCTTGTATTGTTTCCATGTTAGTGGATATTTCAGTTGAGTTAAGAGGAAGTAGTCACAAGTGGCAAAATTTTGAATTTTAACTCGCTTTAAAGTTTCACCGTCTCGTGCCGAATTATCGTGGGAAAAGTGTGCTGTAGCTTGGTGTTCCTCTGCATTTTGCCATTTGGCTTCATTGGGAGGCCACAGGAATAGCTTCCTGTTATGGTAGCATAATCTCTGCGGATACTTTTTGGATGGTGGAGATGTTTGGTGGCTCTGGGGTCATAATGGTAGATCCAGCATTCGTCTTGCACACCGAGTCTGTGAACAAGTCTTTCCACAGCTGCCAAAGGTTTTCTGTACCACTTTTTCCATTGGCATGAGCAAACTAGAAGCTTCAAGTAGGAAGCTTTGTAACGTGAAGCCATTAACGGAATGTTCAAACTGACCAAAGACAAATGTTTTCACAATGGTTCGGTGGTCTTCAAGCATCAGGGCCTCAACTTAAGTAGAAATGTTCAGTTCCTCCCTCAATGATTGCTGTGGAGATGGTGGTTTGGACACATTGGAACCGTTTATGCTACTTTGCCATTGTACCATGTGATAGGACATAGTCGCCGTAAACTTTAACAAGCTCGTCTCAGACTTCTTTGGCATGTTTTCCTCTTGAAAACAAGAATCTGATCACTGCGCAGATTTCCACTTCTTTCAAGTTAACTTTTGTTCCCATGGCAGCAAAAGTCGTTGTTATATTAACACAGCCCAACAGAAAACAAAAATTGGGCTGGTGCAGAAAAGGTAAGAAACTGATTTTTTACGTTTTTGATGGGCTGATTCTAAAAATACTGCATTTTTTGTCGTAGCAGGTCTAGTTTTTGAGAAACAGCATAACTGAAAAATCAGCAAGTTCATTTTAATATCGCCTTCTCGTTATAGGATGTTTTTGCGAATTTTCTACATTTAATCAAATAAAGATTTAATAATAATAATGCGAGTTTTGTAAAAAAAAAAAAAAAAAAAAAAAAACAAGGCTTCAATAAGTAGGCATAGATGTGTGAATCATTCAGACATTTTTGTTACGTACGTGGAGAGTACACAGAAAATAGAAAACCCATCTCTGAAAATTGCATATTTTAGCACCCTGTTGGAGCACCAGGTTAAGTTTTAGGCTCCACATTTTTTATGTAAAATATGCATTGAACATTAGCTACAATGGATAAATGGCAAGAGGAAGTGTTTAAGGGTTGGTGTACCAATGGCTTGGAGGCACCAAAAAACCATCACAATGACTTATTTTTGTCTCGTAAATATCTATACTCTGTCCAATGAAAGAAAAACTGGGCGTGTCCAGTTAAATTTCCAATTTCAATTGTTAAACATTGTTAATTTTATTTACAGGGAACCCCAGATAGCCTTTTTTTAGCGCGCAAGCACACCGTGGAAGCGATAGCGTTGCACAGCAGTGAAGCGCCCGGTATGGTGCCTGTTGTGGACTGTGATGCCTTCATCCAGCCATTCTCGATACAACCTGGAGACAGTTGAGCGGGGAAAGCCAAATTCCTGCACCACTGCCGAAATGGAACATCCCATGCGTCGGGCACCTACTATCATACTCCGTTCAAAAGACGTCAACTCGCGACGACGTGCCATTTCTGATTAATCACTTATCCAAGCTCTTCCCACAACGTTTAATGGTCCATTCCCAGAATCCGTTACCTCTGTGAATTCGTGAGCCATGCCCATCAATCAATCTGCTTGCTATCCCATGAGTTTTGCTAACTCAGTGTACAACTCTATGCACTGAAGTTAAATTTGAGGGAGAGTAATCAACGAACTTCTGTAGCTACCGTAAATCCTCTGCTATAATGCGACTCCACTTTTTTGGCCCAAAAAACCAGCAAAAATGGTATCCTCTTGTATAATGCGATCCTCATTTTTGACTCCGCGAGAAATAAAATGTGCAAAAAGATACAGAAAAAAAATCTTTTTAAGTTTAAATTCACCAAAATTCAACTCATTTTTGGGACATTTGCCCCATTAAAACCATTGGAAATTTATAGCCTTACATTGATAGGAAAGCTTTCCCACTCACACATCGACTTTATATCAATTTTCTTAATAAAAAAACAAGTAATCTTTATTCAGTTTAACATTTTTCATAAATTGACTGCATAAGCCTTCTTCCAGGCTTTGGTTCAAGGCAGTTTGGAAGTAGCGATGTTTGGGAGAAGTTATTTTCGATATTGTTAGATGTTGGGAATTCGAATAAAAAGTTAATTAATTTATTGCATAATGAACTGGGCACTGTATATGCTGTATAATTAATCTATAACACGGTAATTTCGTTGTGAATTTCATTAGGACAGTAGTTCGAAGCAGAGACCATCAATATTGACGGTCTGTATTTGGAAGTAGCGATCTTTGGGAGGAGTTATTTTTGTATTAAATGTTGGCGACGAGAAATTCAAATGAGAAGTGAATTAATTTATTGTATAATGAAGTGGACACTGTATATGCAATATAATTAATGTACAGTATGCGGAAAAATAAACAGTACTGAAATTATGAAACATGAAACGTTTCGGCGCATTTCAGTACTGTTTATTTTGCCGCATACCCTATATTATACGGTAATGTCATCAGGACAAAATCCCCTCCGGCCGTAGTCGTCGTTGGAGGGCTATATTTATCCTTTTGTATAATACGACCCAGCAAATTAGAACAATTTCCAAAACTGTCCAATTTGGTGAACAAAAATGTTGCAAGTGATTTACAGGCAGAAAAAGGCACTGCAACGTTTTCTTAGCTCAGACTGAGCAACATAAATCGGGCGTTTATCATATCACAAAGTAAACAATATGTGATCTTTATTGAACTGAAAAAAACTCTGGCAGAAATTGCCAAAATCATGATATGCTCACAGTCTACAATGGCAAAGGTGTTAAATCGGCAAAAGGAAGATCCAACTTTTACAGGAAATCGAAAGAGATGTGGATGAAAACACAAGACTAGTGAGAGGCAGGGCAGGCAACTGAAGAAAAAATATTGAGCAACCTTACCTAGCAGAACTACAAACAGACGACTACATCCATGGCCTGGTTGTCTCGTCGATCGATGGAGTTAAGTAACTTCAGGCTCGTTAAGCTGCCAGGTTGGATGGCTATTTGGGACACAGCAGTTTGGGGACTTTAGTCTGACCCGTTTGCTGAGTGACCAGTAGTTGGTGATAGCCGTTGGTTTGTTCGTCTGCCAGCAGCTCTTCCATCATGAACCCCTTGTGCTTTGGAGGGCACGTTAAGCCATCGGTCCCGATACTGTCATCTCGTAGCAGCCGTTAGTTACTGGGATGGCGCAAAACTCCTTTGAAAGAGTAAGTGCCGCAGCTTATCATTCTGCGATAATCTACCCTCGGTACAAGATAAGATAACCATTATGTAATAGGAACTCTCATATGAGCGGATTGAGAATCTCTTAAGTTTGCATTAATAACAGGACCATGGTGTACTTATAGAGTTAGCTGCTGGAGGGCAGTCATGAAAAAATATTAACATGGTTCTCGAGGCAATTCTGCTCTTCTTCCATGACCTCCACTGTTACCTTATATGATTTTTTGCTGGGACATGTATGGCAGAAACCCTGGAGAGACTTAGGGCCAGTTCATTATCTACTTTCTCAAGTGAGTCTTCTTAACTGAGTCTTTAGCAACATTGCTGAGAAGAGGAACACTGTATTGTTGCAGAACAATGAGTTGCGAAGCCTCAGCTGATAAAGTAGATAATGAACTGATCCTTAGGATTAATCTGTATTAAAAGTACAGCATATGAAGAATGCATTGATAATCATACGAGATGTACCTATAAAATAACGAGACTATGATTCCACCTCATAAACTAAGCAGCCCTAATTGGTTATAAGCCCATGTGTAGTGACCTTGAACATGTCTGAACATGTATACCTAGTAGCAACACTAGGACCTTCAGTTGATTGGAGCGCTGGAATTTAAAAGTTGAACAACAAGTCAATTTGAAATTTTCTAGTAAAACTGAACAAAACTCCAGGATGATTTCAATGCTTACTACAGCTTATGGGAATGACTGGCCATCTGGTGCTCGTGTTTTTGAGTGGCATTAAAGATTCAGCAAGGGGGATGAGAATGTCAAAAATGACAAGTACCCTGGACGATCTTGCACTTCAAGAATCAAAGAAAATGTAGAAAAAACTAAGAAGACTGCAGCCCAGTTTTTTAATGATAGCCGAATCCATGAACATTGAGAAATACATTGTGTGAAAATTAAGCTGAGAGAGAGGGCCAGAAAAAAAAGCCTCAACTGTAAAGATGTGGTTTCATTCTTCACCAGGACAACGTGCCAGTTTGAACACATTTTTTGTGAAGCAATTTTTGACCGACAAGCACATTACTACACTTGACATCCTCCATTTTTGCTAGATTTAGCTCCATGCGATTTTTTTTTTGTGTTCCCAAAAGTTGAATCAGTGCTTAAAGCAGGGCAGTCCAAATCGTGCCAGTTGCCCACGTGCAACATAAAAAGCTCGCGGGCAAAGCCAAGGAAATCGTCCAAAACTCAGGAGGGGAGTGGGTATAGTTTTCCTATGCAGTGTTGCCAGACATTAGGGGGCGATTCCGTTAAATGAGGCATTATTTCTTTTGTTACTGATACATGCTTGCTTTGCGTCTCCCATAACATGGCGCACATACCAAAAACGCATAAAATCACTGAGCCAGTATTTAAACCGGAGTGGGAGAATCCGTTTGTTTTTTTTTCATTGTTCACAGATCGGATTCTAAATGCTTAATATGCAGTCGGGTCCTATCGGGAAAACGAAAATAATTGATAATTAGCAACTCAACTTTAAGGAACTGATCAACGTAATGTGCAATGGGGGTGGGAATTACACGGGCGCTGCACGCGGACAGAAATCTTGGACACCCTGGCTTAAAGGAACATGTTTTGAGTCGCTTGATGCTGTTAAGACGAAAACTGCGCAGTTGTTGAAACAGCTGACAGAAAATGATCTGCTCCATGGCTTCGAGCAGCGAAAAACAATACTGCAGCATTGTAGTAGGTCGTTGCATATCAAATGTCGGATTGCAGAGGTCATCTTTAATGGCCCTCTAGAAAGGACACTTTCACACATGCTATTCGAAATAACCCCCATTGCAATCCAAACACTGTTGCCAATGATTTGCCAGCTTCTCGAGCCATCTCCGATAGAATCCATGGCCTCGGGACCCAATAAACTCCCGGAATGCGTTTTAGACGTCTGCTTGGGTTAGGAATGTTTTCCTCCGGAGAAAATTGTCCAGGCTCTGGAAAAGAGGGTAGTCGGTAGGGGAGAGGTCCGGAGAGTACGAAGGGTGTGGAAGCACCTCGTAGCACAAAGCCTATAGCGCCTGCACAGCCGTTCGTGGTACGTGCAGACGAGCGTTGTCATGCAGCAGAAGGACGCCTTTGCGATGCACAAGTGCAGGTTGTTGCTGATGCACTTCCGATTTTCCGTAAGTTCATGTAGGACCCATCTGTCCTGCTTTATCACCTCACCGATAGTCCTAAGATGTCTACTGACAGTCGATGCTGATACAGCACGATCCCCTGCAAGGTCCCGAACAGTTTTTGGCAGGTCCTCTTCAGCTCAGCGTTAAAATTTATAACCAGCATTATACGTAAGTAATCTGGTATCTGTTAATTCCAAAAATCCACACAAGGCAAAATTATATAAAATATGTAAAAAAAAAAAAAAAAAAAAATGTTTACTATATATAAAAATATATGAATAGAAATGTCTAACAATTGAACTTGAAAAAATAATTCATAAATACATAAATGCTGATAAGTACAAAATTTTATACACGTTATTCTTCAGAGCTGTTTAATTTCTTGTAAAACAATGCCCGACGTAAGAGCAGCAACCAAACCAAACACTGTTGTGACAACTGTTGAATACTTTATGGGATATCCATAGATCTGAAAGGGGAAAAGAAATCTTTTAATTCAAATATTCTACTAAACGTAAACTATGTTTAACATGCTGTTCACTTACAGTCATTTGGAGTGGTGCTTGATGAAGATAAAAGAGCATCCACAGTCTATCTTCACATGGTGAAATACTCTACATTTTAAAAAAGATATTAAATTTATGCACTCAGTTTTCAAAAAATATACAGGGCATCTCAGAACTTCTTTGCTCAAACTTAACAGGAGGGTAGAGGGGATGTATGTGAACACTTTTGCCAACGGTTTGTGTCCCAACAATGCCTGCCGAACTAACTGGACATGTACCGCATTATCCTTGAGAATGTTTTACCAGAGCTTTTGAGGTCATACCTTTGGTCATTCGCCGGGATATGTTTCAACATGATGGGGCATCTCCACGTTCACCTTCACGGTTCGTGATTATCTGAATCTCAGATTTCTAAATTGATACATTGGTTGTGGAGGTCCACGGTCGCCTGACTCACATGCATGGACTTCTTCCTATGGGGCCATATGAAGAATGTGGTGTATGAAATCTCCGTGGAATCAGTGGATGATCTTGTGGGGTACGTGGCAGTTGCTGCAGCAGAAGTTCAGGAGATGCAGGGAATCTTCGAACGCTTGAACAGTTTGATGTTTTGGCGACGTGAGACTTGTATTGAGACAGATGATCATTATTCTGAACACATACTGTGGTAATCTTGCTGTACGCTATGTGATAAACAAAATTAATTAGATACATGTACCATATTTCTTCATTTGGGGCATGCTATGTACCATTGTTGGACACAGAGTAATTTCCGACTATAGGTTTATCGGCAAAATGTGTTCATATTAATCCCCTCTACCTCCTTGTTAAATCTGGGCAAAGAGTTCTGAGAGCTAAGTACAGGGTGATCCAAAACTCAGGAAAAATTTAAAATTAAATAAATTTGCACATGAATGTAGATTAAAAAGATTCTGTTTACATAGAAACGACTGAAAGGAAGTCGGAAAAAAAATTAATGCTACAATTGTTCAGTTTTGACCAACATATGCCATTGTCAGGTTACAGACATGAGTTAGTGCACGTTTTCAGATGATAAGATGCCAGATTAACTATCGGTGAGACGGAACTGTAGCTATCTGCTTCCGAAATAGCGTTTGCTGCTCTTTTATTTTACTCTCCAAATAAGTGCATAAACTGATGTCTGTAACTTGAGAATGCCGTCTGTTGGTGTATATGAGTTGATTAAATTCAGTTACTACAATACATTTACACCGAAAAATTTATACTTGGATTACCCTGTATATAAAATTAAATACACTGAATGAGCATATTATTATGACCACCTGACATGTTTATGCAAATGCACGCACAAACGTCGCCACAATGTTGCTAGCGGGCCGGACCAATGTAAAAAGGGAAGCTGAGTGTCGTCTAGGAGAGTGTCGACAACAGGAGATATGTTCCATTCTTCAACTATGGGTAAACGACGCGATTTAACAGCCTTAGAACGCGGGATGATTGTAGGCGCTCGGAGCTATGGAGCGAGTATCAGCGAAACAGCAGCATTCGTGGGGTGCTCGAGAGCAGCCGTCGTTAAAGTATTTAAAGACTGGACGGTTAGCCGGAAGACAGGGTCTGAACGTTCGCGTTGTGGTCGCCGCAGATGGTTGATGATCAGACAGAACGGAGACTGTCACGACTGGTAAAGGATAACAGAAGGGCAACTGTGCATCAAATCACTGCTGACCTTAATCAGGGGTCCTCCAAAACGGTCTCTGAACGCATTGTCCGCCGCACACTGCATCGCATGGGATACGGAAGCCGAAGACCTGTTCGCACACCTTTGCTGTCTGCAGCCAACAAGTGGAAACGACTCCAATTCGCTCAGAGCACAAGGGCTGGACTATCAAGCAGTGGAAACAAATCATGTGGTCTGACGAGTCACGATTCCAGTTACATCATGCAGACAGCCGCATGAGAATCTGGCAAAAACAAGACGAAAGCATGGACCCCGCATGCACGAGTACAACCCTTCAGGCTGGTGCGGGCAGTGTTATGGTCTGGGGAATGTTTTCCTGGCATGCGTAGGATCCATTAATACGTGTCGAATAACGTCTGGATGGCACAGCATACCTCCGTATCATGGCCGATCAAGTCCACCCTGCCATGTTGATGGCGTACCCCAATGGAGATGGCTACTTCCAGCTCGTATTGTGCAGGAGTGGTTCCAGGAACACGAGGGGGGACTTTACCTTACTTCGGTGGCCCCCACAATCTGCAGATCTCATTCCAATTGAGCATTTGTGGGACGAAGTCGAACGAACCATCAGACGGCCGGATCCACCACCGTCCAATCTAGCACAACTAGATAGTGCTATCCATCAGGCATGGTGTCAGATTCCTCCCACCACCTTCCAACATCTCGTGGAATCAATGCCACGAAGAATCACCGCAAAAGGTGGCCCAACGAGATATTGACAGGGTGGTCATAACAATATGCTCACTCAGTGTATAACTTAAGTAAATAAATTGTGAAGCACCACATGGAGAATGGCTGTGTTCGTTAATTTATTCAAAATGGCAGCATGCGAAGTGAAGCTGTTTATATCTCCATCGAAGTTAGTTTCCCCGATATTATTCAGTGATATTTACAAATATTTATGAATTTAAATAATTTTTAAAGTTGATCACTGTTAACAATAATAAATAGATATTACTTTAATAAAATTTACGCGTAGTGATTGTTTTGTCTAATTTTATTCAATCTTCTATTAAATAAGAGCGAATTCACACGTTTGTTGTTCAACACTTGAATATTCCAGCGTTTGGTATCCAGAAGGTAGGGATACCTGGGAATCCACCTGCTGAATATAATAACTTCTTGTTTGTTATTCAATCAAACATGGCAAAAGCTGGTAACGATATTGATTAACATCGATAGGCAGCCCATTGACAGGTAGTTTTAGCTTGGACTCGCGTAAAGGTCGCACCCCAGTTTTTTCGGTCAAAATCGGGTACAAAATTTTGCGACCTATATCCATAATTATACGGTATGGGTGATTTTATATTTTTTGGATGCACCTTATATATACCTTACCTTTTCAGAGAATGAATCCTTGATTTCTTTGTCCGTAGTCATTGCTGCTTCTCACTAAACTGCCCCGCTCAGCAAGGTCCGTCTCAAAAGTATAGAGACTTGCCAAGAAAACTTGCTTTTAAAACTAAATACTGTTCCCATTGCACTGGATTAGTTTAAATACACGATCTTTCATCGATGTGATTAGGTGTTGAAGCAGATCTGGTGATAGATTGTACCAGCATGTCTCAATTGCATCCTGCAAGTCCACAACAGTCGAAAACTGTCGCCCATTTGAAAAAACAGTGCGTGTCATGATGCCCCATAGATTTTCCATTGGGTTTAAATCGGGGCTTCTCGCTGGCCACTTCATGACGGTTAAATTGTTTGCATCGAACCATTCCTTTGTTGCCTGTGATCTATGAATGCTGGCATTGTCTTGTTGGAAAATTCCTTTTGCTGCAGAAATGGCAACAAATGACAACTTAAAGTCTCTTGATATTTCAGAGAATTTTGCCTTCCAGAAAGAATCGCTAAACTCGTAGTACCTATTGAACGCAAAGCCTCCCCAAACCATCACACCTCCATCTCCTTATTGTCTGCTGTAAAATGCCTCCGGTACTCGTCTCATATCAAGCCAATAGTAAGCATTACCGTCTGGCCCATCTAAATTCCACTTTTTTCATCGGAAAAAATCACTTGAAGCCATTCATCAGTCCAGGACATATGCTCCTTGGCCGACTGCAATCGTGCAATCTTGTGCTGGTGTGTCAGCGGTGGTCGTTTCTGTTTTTTAGAGTACACTAAGATGCCACCAGCTTTGATCCGACGGTGAGCAGTGTCTTTGGATACATTGCACACAAGTTCATGTGATATCTCTCTCAGCGACTGTTTTCCAGTGGTAGCGAGGCGAATGATACTGCGATCATCTCGATTGCTTTTGATCGTCCTGTCCTCTTCTGCGCTGTAGATATTCGTTGTTCTGAAATTACTTTGTGGACCACAGACTTGGATCTTCCAATTTTCTTGCATATTTGTTGAACTGTGCTGCCTGAGGCCTTCAGCAGCCAAATTTCACTGATCTCATCTCGAGTGAGGTCTCTTCCACGTGGGATTTTTAAAATTGACAATTTCATTCATTCACTTACAGTTTAAATAACCGATTTATTGTAAAACTTTAACATTTGCTTTAAAACATGTGCATATTGGCCCATACCGACTCTCTTTCGAGGGGAGTCTCTATACTTTTGAGACACCTTTTTTGTAATAAAATATTGATTTGTTTTTTTTCTTCAATGAACGAAAAATAAATTTCTCCTGAAATTCTAGGATTATGTTATTTAGTATGCAAATAAAATGTGTATATTTTTTGTTTGGTAGTGGCTACGTACAGTGCAACCTTGTACGCCTTCCGTTCAATGCAACGGAAGTGGCTAGCTATACCGCCATCTACCAACAGCTTCAGACTCCAAACTTTCTCTAATTTCGAAACAAGCAATATGGCAGATTCCCATCGCTCAGTGGAAAACACTAGCCGCCACTTCTACAATACTAGTACGTGGACGCCAACGCTTCGCTCACGGCGACCCCGAATTACAAACATACCCCCAACACAACCGGTTACAGGGGCAGTTGGTTTCCCCTTCTACAATACTAGTACGCGGACGCCATCGCTCCGCTCCAGCGTCCCCTGCCCGCGGTGCACGCTCCCTCGCTTCGCTCACGGCGACGTCGATTTACATACGTACCCAACCTATTTGTTTACAGGGGGCAGTTAGTTTCCCCTCGGCCGGTTATAGGAGGCTAATGATCCATATATTTTAGTGGTCACAGAAATGGCTGCCAGAAAGTTACGGGACCTCATTTTATGGCTAAACCTAAGTTAACCTCAGTCAATCTAACCCAACACTAGAACGCTCAAAAAATGCTGGCTTACCTTTAAGGCATGGTTCCTTTCGACAATGGCTAATCATCCAGAAAGCAGAAAAAATGATCTGAAATCCACACGACCGTGACATGCCAATTGTGTGGTTGCTATAACAACAGCTAGCCAAAACATGCCCTCTAACGTCGGAATCCATACAATACTGTTTTGATTCTGCCGGCAGATGGCGGCACAGCTTGCCACTTCCGTTGCATTGAACGGAAGGCGTACAAGGTTGCACTGTACGTAGCCACTGCGTTTTTGTTTTCATGTGACATCCTCGTATGGAAAGTTTTCTTTAATTTACGAAAGTCCCTATACTTTTGAGACGGACCTTAATGCAATGTTAAAACAACCCTAGTGACCATCCCCATAATTTAAAGTTAACTGTTAAATTTTATAATGTAAAATCTATGGGGACCAAACTTAAGACATTATTCGTATATTTTACCGTGACACTGTCTTATCGGTGATTGTTTTAACTGAGTTTGACTTTATTTAAGAAATAAAATAGTAACTGCTATTGAAATCCTGCACGCTATGATTTAAAAACATGATTAGAAAAATGAAGTTTAGAAAACTCATTGTTTAAAAATATTTTTTCTTGCTGGTCTATTTTTTCCTCACCTTTATCATGCGTTGACCTTCGTTGTTGACTTCTGCATATGATGAACATAAAATGGGCAACATTATGAGAGGAATGATAAATAAGATAACATCCAACAAAGTTGGAGAGTGTGACAGCCAATGCACTAGTGTGACGCCGATCCAAATTACGCAAAGACAAATGAAGCAAACCATCCAACGTTGCAACATGCTACTTGACATCCAAATTTGGCACTAAGTATACCAAGTTCAATTGGCAATTTATCAAATATTGAAACTTTTAACAAGACAAATTCTTCTTTACAATTAATTACCTGTAATTTCCAGTAGTGATGCAGAATTTCGGACTGAGTTAAATAAACGTTTTTAACGTTCTTCCCCAATTCTGTTGCGGATTCTGAAGGCTTAAATAAAATTTAATACATTCTAAACTCACATAATAAATTTATTATCTTAAAGTAACAAAAAAGTAATACTTGAAGTGAAAGACTTAAAAACATGTAAGGGTCGTACAAATGAAAACGAAAATTATTTATTTTATCCAAAGTGTATACAAGGAATTTCAAAATACTCTCCAAATGCGTTAAGGCATTTATCCCACACTGTAACGAGACGTGTAATTCCTTTTTGGAAGAAGTCTTTCGGTTGCGTGTGGAACCATTCCAAAACCTCTTCCTTCGCTTCATCGTCTAACTGAAACCTGCGGCCTTTTAGGTGTTTCTTGAGATCCCCAAACACGTGAAGGATGAGTCAAGGCTGTAAGGTGGATGCTACATTGCTTTCCAGTTGAACTTTTTGATGAGGTCTACTGTTGCTTTCGAGGTGTGAGGACACGTGTTGTCGTGGAGAAGAAGCACTCCTTCTGTAAGAAGTCCAGGAGGCTTGCTTTAACTGTGGTGCCTTTCTCAAGAAAATTCAGTAAAATCGAGCCTTTGCGATCAAAAAACACAGTCAACATCACCTTCCCCGTGCTGTTTGCGATTGCTTTTGATTTTTTCGGGGGGTGGTGACCCATAATGCTTCCATTGACGACTTTGACGTTTGCTTTCGGGCTGGAAATGAAAGCACCAAGTTTCATTCCCTGTAACGATTCTGTCGAGAAACTCTCTCCTTCCTGTTTTCAATTGTTGCAGGGACGTGGCCATTCGAACTCCACGTTGTTCTGATGTCAAATGATGCGGAACCCATTGCACACAGATTTTTCTGTAGTGCAGATGGTTCCTGATAATGGAGTGAACAGTTCCACGACTAAGGCCAGTTTTAGCAACCACGACATAAATTGTCACTCTTCTGTTTTCCTTTAAGACAGCCTCAATTTTGGCTTTGGAATCCGTGATGGCGCGGTTTGCTTGTCCAGGTCGTTGATCATCTTGCAATGATGACCGTACCTCCGAAAACCTCTTGCTCCGTGCCCAAACACGAGTGAAAGTTAGATAGTCATTTCCATAGACCTTCTGCATACGACGATGAATTTCAGAAACTGAAACTCCTTCACATGTCAAAAACTGTTTCATTGACTCCATTTTGTTGTTTGGACGAAGCGATCACATGCAGAGCTTCGAAGCACGAGCTATCGTTCTTTCTCACGTGATGCAGCGCTTGCAACCTATTGTTCAATTTGCACGTGGGGTTTCGCAATTTGTGAAAACAAAAACTTACGAGCCTACAGGTCGTCTTCCCCCTCCCCCCCACATATTTTCGTTTTCATTTGTACGACCCTTATACATAATCCTAACTGTAAGGTTATAACAACAAAATGAAGTGGAATGACATCCTCTTATATCTTGTCCTACTTCTACATAGATTCTAACACATTATGTATAGTGAAATACCGTATTTATTTCACTATAATGCGAAAAATTTTAGCCTGAAAAGCACCTAAATTTCTGGGACCGTATTATACAAGAGGATAATATTAGCACTGCAATGACTGCTGATTGGGGGGGGGGTGATGAAATTAGTGCATAATATACATCACAGTACATTAATTATACAGTATATACAATGTACAGTTCATTATTCAGTACATTAATTCACTTTTTATTTGAATTTCCCGTCGCCAATAGCTAATGCAAATACAGGGTGTTTCAAAATTATGTACAATAAATTTAGTGACATATTCTTCAGGTCAAAAGAAGACGAAAATGTTCTATAGCACTTTGTCTGGAAACGATTTATTTACGCAATACAGCCAACTAAACCGTGGCTCCAAATTACAGGAATTGTTTAAAGTGCCCGCCACCAGCTCGCACGCATGCTTCGGCTCGTTGCCTGAGCGACCGTCTGATGTCATGGAAGAGTTCGTCGCCAGAATTACGAACGGTTTGGCATGCATTTTCAATTTGTTCTCGCAGATCCATAATGTTAGGAACTTCTGTGCTGTAGACGATCGTTTTCACATGACCCCACAGAAAAAAGTCCAAGGGATTAAGGTCGGGTGATCTTGCAGGCCAGGCTACCGGTCCACCTCGACCTATCCACCGATTCGTGTATGCAGCATTAAGGTGTGCTTGCACAACATGGATGAAATGTGATGGAGCGCCATCATGCATGAACCACATGTTAGATCTTATCAAAAGAGGAACATCTTCCAGTAATTCTGGCAATGCATTCTGCAGAAACAAAAGATACGTTCGCCCAGTCAATCGTGGCGGCAACACATAAGGGCCAATTAAGTTTTTTCCGACAATTCCACACCAAATGTTCACGGAGAAACGCTCTTGATGCGCTCGAGCTCTGGTAACGTGCGGGTTAGTATCTGCCCAATGGTGCTGGTTGTGAGAATTTACGATTCCTGTCCGGGTGAAGGTTGCTTCGTCCGTGAAAAGTATCTGGCTGAGACAACTAGGGTCTGCAGCATGACGACGTTGTATTCATTGGCAAAATCGTTGTCGGTGTGGATAGTCCGTTGGATTCAGTGCCTGAACCAGTTGCAGGTGGTATGGATGCAAAAGCTGACGGTGAAGAATGCGCCAAACAGATGAGTGCGGAATGTGTACCATGGAAGAAATACGACGGGTGCTTGTCTGTGGTTCATCATGTATGATGTCAATTATCACATCCTCCTCATCCAGAGAATGTGCTACAGGCCGCCCTTGTCCTGTTTGACGGCCAAAGGAACCACGCTCCCTCAAATTTCTGTCGACAGATGCAAATGTTCGGTTGTTTGGCAAATGTCTATTCGGAAAGCGTTCTTGGTATAGTCTTCTTGCTTCCACAGCACTTCCGTCCGCAAGACCATACATTAGGTGCATGTCAGTGTATTCTGCACTGAAATACGTGTACATGACTTTTTTTTTACGTAAATCGTAATGCGTATGTCAAAGCACGCAAACGTTCTGAAATTGATATTCCTAGTGGATGTACAGTAGTGAAACTACAGTAATGGAAACAACCGTACACAACTAATGGAACAACCCTAAAGTAGGTTTAAATGGAACAAACCACTCAACCTAGTGTTGGGTCGAAACGCTGGAACTGCTAAAATATCGTCCGCTAACTACCGTGCTTCCCTACTGTATGATATTGGATTACTCGCAAACAAATCGTTTCCAGACAAAGTGCTATAGAACATTTTCGTCTTCTTTTGACCTGAAGAATATGTCACTAAATTTATTGTACATAATTTGTATAACTACTCAAAAAGGATGGCAACTTCAAAACTGCTTCGATCTGACAAAGATGCATTTTTTCCAATCATGTTTCATTTACTAATTTAACAGATGAATATTTAAAAGGCCCCAAAATTAACTTGCTCTTGCCTTTGTTCAAAATTGAATACTGTACATCATAAATACACTTAAAACCCATTATAATGCGAACCCGCTTATAACACGATGTAAAGGTGGCTATGAATTTCCGTGGGACATCGCTACCACCATGGGCACTGCTGTATTAAAACTGTTCAATGACAACAATAATGGGGGCATTCTAGAGGCAACAGCTGCCCCACATATGAACACATGAGCAATGCAGAAATAATTCAAAACAATGCATGTAATTTAAATGTGATCGATGAGGAAGACAATGATGAGAAACCAGAACAGCCGCCAAAGAACCCGAAGCACTCGAAGGCTTACAAACTGGACTTAAATTTCTCGAAACGCAAGAGGTAGATCAGTTTCTATCTTATAATTGAAAGAATTTATTGAACTTGTTAAAAAAAAAAATAGCACGTGTGAAGGTGTCCTTTCTAGAGGGTCGTTAAAGATGACCTGTGCAATCCGACATTTGATACGCAACGACCTGATAGCATGAATTTTGTTATTCTGTAGCACTGTCATCATCATGCATAAATTTAGAAAAAGTACTGCAGAAAAATGGCAGAAATTTTATAACGCGACCTTGCTTATATCGTGAGGTGACTATCTGGATCCCGAGCACCATGTTTTAACAGGTTTTAGGTGTATCAGTAGGCACAACAGTAATTTTTTCTGGGTTTTTTTGTATCAGGTCGTTGCATATCAAATGTCGGATTTCGAGGTGGGTTCTGCGCTTCAGCACGGTTTCCACGTTTAGTAGCAAGTACCCATAACAAAGTGGTACATTCCCAGAGATAGACCTATCAGCGACCAGCTGCCTGAAATTTGCATGTCTGCGATGATATTTAATGGCGTCTGAACCAAAGCAAGATAGTCATGACTTCATACGAATTACCTGTGATAATGCATTACGAGTTCAGGTCAAACCACACTGCATCCAACGCCTCTCGAAACATCAAAAAGGTATCCGGTGTAGGCACCATAAACGAGCGTACTGTCCAACATTGGTTCCGAAAATTCCGGGCGGGAGTGACGGACCTGGCAAATGAGCCACGCGGCAGACCGCCCAACGTGTTGAATGATGCTGATCTGAAGCGTTCTGTGAAAGAGGACCCGTCAAAAACTGTTTGGGACCTTGCAGGGGATCATGCTGTATCAGCGTCGACTGTCAGTAGACACCTTAGGACCATCGGCGAGGTGAAAAAGCAGGACAAATGGGTCCCACATGAACTTACGGAAAACCAAAAAGAGCATCAGTTGAAGGCATGTACGGAACTGCTTTTGCGCCATGAAGAAGCAGGGATTCTTGATCGCATTGTCACCTGCGACGAGAAGTGGCTCTTATATGACAATAGGAAACAAGTCAGCACAGTGGGTGGATGCTGATGAACCCCCGCGACAGTTCCCTAAACCCCCATTGCACCCCAGGAAGCTCATGGTTACAGTTTGGTGGAACATCCGTGGTGTAGTGCATTACAGCTTCCTGCAGCAGGGAGAGACGATCACCACTGCGGCCTACTGTCGTGAACTGCATCGTATGCACACAAAACTGTGTCAGCAACAACCTGCATTTGTGCATCACAAAGGCGTCCTTACACGCCTCCGGACAAGATTCCGGACACGCTTTAAAGACACAAGAAGAGGTTATGTCTGTCTTACATGTCTGCAATAGACCAGAAAAAACTGCTAACCTCGAAGCGATTGAAATATTCAAGGCCAAGAAGTCGTCCCCCCACCTGCTTCTCAATTGTCAAACAGGCGTCAATGTGTATGCAATACTTAACTCTTTATCTGATCTATTACGATTCCTTTTTCTCGGTTTCTTTATTATGGTTTACGTTTTCTTTTGCATTTTGTTATTTCTTGCCCGTTTATTTTATTTTCTGTAAATCCTCTTGTCCTCAGACAACCGGATAAGTTCTCTTTTCGGTCCGTATAAACGCGCACCATCCCTTTGTATATTTTCTTTTTGTATAATTTATAAAATTAGCGTTTACACTCTTTTTATTCTATTGGCCATTATAATTCAAAAATCTGTGCTTATTCTATTTATCCTATTGGCAATTATTTCCTCTTTTATCCCTTTGTATCCTATTGGTTCATGTATTTGCATAATTTGTACCACTGTTCTGTATATAAAGGCTTGCATGCCTCTTGCTGTATATATCCTTGACAAAGCCGGGAATAAATGGCGAAACTAGTTGGAACTCCCGATGTCCCTCTGTTATACTGTAAGGCCACCACCTGTTTAATCATCTGGAACAGTATTATGATCCACCCTTCTACCGATCATAATTTCAAATAGGACAGATCTGGGTAGGGAAGCTGCCCCATTGCTTTCTTCTCCTCTCTAGTACATAATGTTGAAAGTAAGAATCTATAGGTACCCCAGCCCAAATCTGCGCTAATTACATATCAACAGCCCCTCCTCCCCATTTCCCGTCTTATTGAATGGTTTCTAGATGTATTCCAAATCATAAAGGATGTCTCTGTTGAATTCATGTACAACCACCATATTCATTTTGAAGTTATGGACGAATATGTAAGATGTTGTTAAGCAAATTTTGCAGTCTGCTTACTTGAATATCAATGAGTGTCATATCCTTTGATTCCAACCTTGCAGCTGCTTTTTCTTCATTTGCTGGCATTTCTAAAGTATTGATTTATTAAATGTGATAAAATTTAAGACCCCCCCCCACCCCTAAATTATTAAGGCATTTCAGATTTACTGTTTAACAAAATGATGCTCTACCTTTTTGATCTGGAGAAGATGCTGATGCTGTCTCTAATGAAGTTGTAGAACCAACAGATGAGAACGTTCCTTTTTTAACGTTTTCAACATCATCCGTATCGATTTCATCGTTTTCAAACAGACTATATCCCCGTCTATTCTGGAAACTGATAATATAATCTCTAACTATATTTAAATGATGGAAATTAATAATTTTGAATCATCCAGGGAACATTTTTAACTTTCAAAAAAAGAAAAAAGAAAAGGAAAATTCACCCTTACCCGTTGTATTGTCAAACAGAAAAGAACTTTTAATCCCATATTTTTGACCATATTTTTGATCATAATAAACGGCATCCTTGAACAATTGATTTATAAACTGGCGGATACCTTAAAATACATGTATATAAGAGAAGAAAGTTACTGACAGCGTTTTATATGAACATACAAGTCAATACGTATGTGCGGGAAAAGTAAAAATTAACCAGGATTTTACTGATGGGCATTCCACTTACTTATTGCATGTGTTCTACAAACAGCCAACAGTAATAGTGATATTAATATATTCCAACTAAATGCAAATGCTGAAAACACTATGCGAGAGATAAGCACAATTTCACACACAATACTTTCTAGCTCGACTAAAAGAAAAAAGAAAATTACTTTTAAAATACTTAAGTCGTAGATTATTAAAGATTTTATATTTAAAAATTTAAAAAAATAACATGATAACAAGAAATTAATCCCCCGAGGAGGGTATAGGAAAGTAGTGGAAGCCCGGGTATTCATCTATTTTTAGCCCTTTATCTGCACCTTTTAACGGGCCCCCCCCGCCAAGTTTTTTAATCAAAAAATTAATATTATCGAACATAGTACAGTGTATTTAGAAATTAATAATTTTAATAATTAAAAAGTTAATATATTATAAGTGAAATAAATCATTAGTAACTGAATGTAAAGAGATTTAAATTTTAAAAAAAAAATTGTAAAACGGCATGAAATGCTAAAATAAAAAAAACCTCGACGGCAGAATTTTTTAAAAACTGTGAAGCACATTGAAAAAAAACAAATGGATAAAGGAAACTTTACAATTGTTTAAATTACAGACACTTGTAAAGACAACGTTATTGAAGGGATGCTTCACAAAATACATTCGAACCTCGTTATTTTATAATATACAAGGTGTTTCAGGTTCGATGGTCATAAAGTACCTAGCGTTTTTCTCTGCGAAATTCTAAGCATAATTTTCCTTATCCATTTTTCAAAATTCTCAAAAAAAAGTTTGGCTATTATGACGTAATTCTAAGCCTTCTGACGTAATTCATCCATGCCGTAATGACATAATTTTTTCCTGGCTCCTGTCATAATAGCCAGGAGCCACTTTGGATAGCCTTCTGACGTCATAATAGCCTTCTGACATCATAATTCATCCATTCCTATAGCCTTCTGATGCCATAATAGCCAAACTTTGGATAACGATTTCAAGCATTTTTTTTGAGAATTTTGAAAAATGGATAAGGAAAATTATGCTTACAATTTTGTGGAGAACAACGCTAGGTACTTTATGACCATCGAACCTGATACACCCTGTATAATATATAATAATATACAAGGTCTTTATAATTAAAGTTCCATTTTGACATGGCCATAAAAAAAAAAACTACTAGACCAAAAGCTATAATACTTGGTAATATTGTACAGGGTGATTCAGCCAATTTCTGACCATTTCAGTACTATGGTTTATTGACCCAAAAATGTTTACAAACTTAGCATTTCAGTATGATATTTTAGGCAGTTCGGAGTTTTTATTCTCGTGGAAAAGTCTTGATGATATGCTCAATGTGGCCATCACGAACGTTTTGAACTGCTCGCAGCCGAATGGTGAAGTTGTTCATAACTCTATCCAGGATTTCTGCATCCACAAGGGTGCAGCAGTCGACGATGCTTTGTCGCAGCTGGTCTAGGGATCTTGGTGCTGTAGTGAACACACTGTCTTTAAGGAACCCCCAGAGATAAATATCACATGGGTTTAGGTCAGGACTCGTAGGGGGCCAAAGAAAGCCACCCCCGAATCGATCTGGAAACCTGTTTGAAATGACACGATTTCCGAATTTCTGATTGAGAAAGTCTAGCACTTCATTAGTGGTGTGAGGCCTAGCCCCATCCTGTTGAAACCATTGATGTCGAAGCAGTATACACCTCCTTCGCAGGTTGGGAATGAAGAAGGTTTCCAACATATTAAGGTAAACCTATAACGTTACGGTGCCCTCAAAAATGAACGGACCAATGATGTCTTTGGAAATCGCACACCAAGCCATAACCTTTCGTGGATGAAGAGGTGACTTATGGATCTGATGAGGGTGCTGGGAACCCCAAAAACGAACATTGTGTTTATTAACGTCACCTGACAGATGGAAGAAGGCTGCATCTGACACCCACAGGTTGTCCGTAATGTCCTGATTGGCTTCCATTTCTGCTCCAAACTCCATCGTAAATTGTTGTCGCTTTTGTCTTCCAGTGTCTATTAACTCCTGATAAACATAGATCTTATACAGGAACAGGTGTAAATCCTTTCTCAAAATTCGCCACGTCGTGGTATACGACAGCCCTTCTTCAATGGATAGGCGGCGAACAGATTTTTTGGTAGGGGAATCGACCAACCTTGTGCGAACGTTTTCGACAACTTCGGCCGTTCGAACACGAGCTTAGCTCCTGCCTTTTTTCTTGCTTTTAACACATCCAGTGGCACGAAATTGCTTGACAAAATCCATGATTGCTTTCCTGCCTGGTGCGTCTCGACACTTATACTCCTTCTGGAACTTTCTTTGCACGGTTACAGGTGATTTTGTCTCGAAATACCATTCGACAGCCTTGCATTTCTGCTCTGTTGATAAAGCGGGCGCCATTTTTCAACAATACGATTTTCATGCAGCGCCGTTGCAACAATACAAACTCCAACTATTTAGAAATTCGATATGGCGCTCATATTCTTTCAGTTGTTTATCCCTAATGCACGTCATTCGAGTGAAATGGTCAGAAATTGACTGAATCACCCTGTACAAGAGGGCATGGGAAATTCAAACCCACCAAAGAAAAATTAGTTCAAAAGGTCACCACCAACATGGAATGGCGCTCTATGCAATATTTGTATACGAAATTAGACACGAAGACACAGGTTAACAAGTCTTTAATCGTTACTAAAATTAGTTACATGTTGAATGTGGCCTCCACCATTTACTGAAAGCAGGTTACACCGGATTACTGCATTCTCAACTGTAGCTCGTAGCATATCAGGAGGAATGTTGCGCACCTGTCGGCGTATCGCATCTTTCAGTTCTGCCAAATTCTTGACGTTATCAGCATAAACAGTGGCTTTGAGGTAACCCCAGAGCCAGAAGTCACAGGGGTTGATATCTGGTGACCGGGGTGGCCAAGAAAGGGGGAAGTTTCGGCCTATAATCCGTTCATCTGTGAAATGTTGCTGAAGTAACTGTTTGACACATGTACCAATATGAAGTGGAGCTCCATCCTGCATAAAAATCGTTGTGTCTAAAATGCCACGCTGCTGAAGTTCTGGTATCACAAAACTTCTTAGCATCGACGCCATGCGACCAGCAGTCACAGTGCATGTCACGAGTCCATCTCTCGACTGCTCTTCAAAAAAATATGGTCCAATTATGACATTTGTTGTCATACCACACGATACGGTAACTTTAGGAGAATGCAATGGAATTTGGTGGAGAACATGAGGGGTACTGGTGGCCCAAATCCTGCAGTTATGAGTGTTGACATCCCCATTCAGGTAAAAATGGGCCTCGTCCGTCTACAAAATGTTCCATGGCCAATGCTTGTCCACCTGCATCCGTGCAATGAATTCCAATGCGAAGGTTTCTCTACGAGGAAGATTGTTAGGTTTGAGTTGTTGGATAAGGTGGATTTTGTATGGGTAGTACCGCAGCACTTTACGTACAATCTTGTCCATCGTACTCAGTGGTAAGTCCATTCGACGTGCAACAGCATTTACGCTGCACGCCCCTTGTCAGGTTTCCATTTTTGCTTCCTCTACGGCTACTGAAACAGCCTCCACGGTTGCCTCAGAGACGGGTTTCCTTCCTCGGCCAGGTGCTACCGATAACAAACCTGTGGCTTCAAACTTTGTCATCATCTTTTTCAAACTCTGTGGTGTCATTGGCCCCCGACGTACTGTACATGTATTCGTCGAACGGTACGATAATGTTGCAAAGCCTGCCGTACATTGCTATTCCATTCATAATAACATTTAACCAGAAACGCACGGTCTTGCATGGTAACAGGCATCGTCGACTAGTAACAAATGAGGCGTACTGACGAGGCTCCCTTTCTTATTTCTGAAAACCAAATGATTTGTAAAGCGCATGTGCATAAACCACATTGTTAACCTGTGTCTTCGTGTCTAATTTCGTATACGAATATTGCATAGAGCGCCATTCCATGATTGGTGGTGACCTTTTGAACTATTTTTTTTTTGGTGGGTATGAACTTCCCATGACCTCTTGTATAATATTACCAAGTATTATAGCTTTTGGTCCAGTAGTTTTTTTTTATGGCCATGTCAAAATGGAACTTTAATTATAAAGACCTTGTATACAGGGTGTTTCATAATTGGTGTCCCATCTTTAGGTCCAAATAACGACTCAAGGGGAACAGATTGGAAGAAAATGAATATTGATTATTTGGTTTTAATGTCCCCTAATTCAGAATAAAAACATTTCGCGTCCCTGGGGGTGAAGGGGTAAATTTTGAAAATTTTAATTTTGTAGGGGTAGGGGTTAGACCCCATGTGCTATTTAGAAAGTTGTAGAGCATCATGTAAAATGTGGGTTTAGCAAAAAACCTGGTGAAAAAATCTCATGCCCTGGCCCCTTTATCGAGTGGGTAAAGTGAAAGGTATGGCTAGCTAATGTAGACAAAAACAGAAAAACTCATTAGAAACTTACATTTCCCATTTCCCATGTACAGTTTTCAAATTTCATAATGTTTTTCCTGCGGGGAAAAGCCCGGTCGAATTTATTAGCTTTTCAGGGTAACGACTCATTCATTCTCATTAATTTTCCAAATGTAGGCCCTACTGTTTTCTAATAAGTATTGTTTTTGTCCACATCGGCTACCCATACTTTTCACTTTACCCACTCGATAAAGGGGGCAGGGCATGAGATTTTTTCACCAGGTTTTTTGCTAAACCCACATTTTACATGATGCTCTACAACTTTCTAAATAACACATGGGGTCTAACCCCTACCCCTACAAAATTAAAATTTTCAAAATTTACCCCTTCACCCCCAGGGACGCGAAATGTTTTTATTCTGAATTAGGGGACATTAAAACCAAATAATCAATATTCATTTTCCCCCAATCTGTTCCCATTGAGTCGTTCTTTGGACCTAAAGACGGGACACCAATTATGAAACATCCTGTATAATCCAGCTTTAAATATATTTTTCCCCTTGAAAGCTATTCTATGTAAATCCAACTGTTTAACATGTAATGCTTTTTTCTCAAATCCTGGATAATGTACAGGGTGAACCAAAAGTCAGGAAAACTTTAAACTCAATAATTCACACACCAATGCAGATAAGGGTTGTCCAAAAAGTAGGCATCAAATTTACATAAGCAATTTCAATATGTAAATATCTTGTGATGATTTCGCGACTAAACTCATATTAAATAGTAGTTCACAATACGCTACAACACACATATTCACGTCGATGAAAATGGCACGACAAGAAAACGAACTGTTCGCAAAACGTGTTATTCATTACTATGATAATGTTGCTGGCCAAGATAAATCCATTATGGCTATCCATTTTATGGCGGAAGGAAAATTGCAGCAAACAATTTACAAAATCATTAGAAGGTATGAAGTGACTGGAGAAGCAAACTACAGAAATTTACGCGGCCGCCCTACGTTAAAATCGACAGCAAAGAACATCGGTAAGGTGGAGAAGATCTTCAGGAAGACTCCCAGTATTTCAGTTTGTCAGGCATCCAAGAAATAGGTCTTTCGAAGTCTACTGTTAGTAATATCAAAGTTCAGAAGCTTGGGATAAAGCTCATCTAAAACAAAATGCTCCAAAATATACTGGAAACCAAAAACAGCAGGCAAAAACCGGGTGCCGATAAAAAAAACAAAAAATGCAGTGGAAAAATTCTTGTCATAGACGATGAAACATATGTTCCTCAAGATCTGCCCGATGTCCCTGGGAAGAAGTTTTACCATGCCGCGAACCCTAACGAAGTTCCTTGTGAAGAAAAAGTGAAACCAAAAGCGAAGTTTATGAAAAATGGAAAAGTGTCAGATCCATTTTACTGTGAAGGCACTATGAACGCCCAGGAGTATCTTGAGGAGTGCATTAAAAAGAGATTGATTCCTTTTATGTCCAGCATCTTGCACTGGATGATATTTTGTTTTGGCCAGACATGGCGATCGAACATTATGCTCATTCTGTTACGGATTACCTGACGTCTCAAAACATCAACTTCTTGTCCAATAAGGATAACGCAACCAAACGTTCCCCTGGCTTGCAGAATCGAGCGTTTTTAGGCGTTATGCAAGAACGAGTATGCCCAGCGACCAAATCCATCTAAATCCACCAAAGGTTTCTGGCAAATCTGGATAAAACTATCAGAAAAGGTGGGGAAATCATCCAAAAAAGCCGTCGTGGATGCAGCATGGAAAAACCTGATAAAAATTGGATTTAAAGGCATTTTGTAATTTTTTTGTTTGAAAAATATTTACAGGATACTTTACTGTACTGCTATGCACAAATAAAGTTGTTTCGTTCTGCATTTGGACATGTATAATATATTTTGCTCGGACAGAAAATTTGATGCCCTACTTCCTGGACAACCCTTAAATAGATTGTAAGAGTGAAAAAATGTCTTAGAATGGCAAAATGGTGGCCTTTTTTATTAAACCTACACGTTTTGAAATAACATTCCATCATCAGGATAGGGAACGACATGGTAAATTTTGCTATTCTAAGACCTTTTTTCACTCTTGTATCAAGCAAAATAGACCAAGATGCAATTACTGGGAAAAAATTGTTTGCACAGAAAGGATTGAAATAAAGATGGATTTTTTTTTTTTTTCAGGAAGAAAGAATTAATGCTGGAATTGTTTGGTTTTTGACCAACGAATGGCATCGTCAGGTTACAGAGATCAGTTTATGCACATTTTCTGACGGCTGAGTATTCCTGAATGACGGACGGGACAATGAACATTTGTAAGCCGATAGTGAATCCGGCATCTTACCACCTGAAAATGTGCATAAACCGATGTCCGTAATCTGACAATACAATCTGTTGATCAAAAACCGAACAATTTTTTAAAATTTGCAATAAAGATGTTGTTTACAATGAGTTTTGCTTACAAAAATAAAGTCAGTGTCTATCATTATCATCATCACAACCTGAAGAAGCCAGTTATAAAAGGCAAAACCAGTTGTTAGTTATCTTTTCTGATAAATATGTATTAATAGAGAAAAATTGTAAAGAAAATTCCACAGTCTGGATTTGAACCAGGGACTTTTGGGTTTATGCCCCGATGCTATAACCACTAATCCAC
Source organism: Rhysida immarginata (assembly GCA_023313115.1). Lineage (NCBI taxonomy): Eukaryota > Metazoa > Arthropoda > Chilopoda > Scolopendromorpha > Scolopendridae > Rhysida > Rhysida immarginata. Next base: position 2,182,789 of record JAHWFO010048912.1, read on the forward strand.
CACAGACATGGAAGCTGTCATTATCAAACATGTCCTATGAGAATAGGTTAAAGCGTTGCTCCTTGTTCACAGGCCAGGACTATTAGTCACTATTAAATGGCAAATAGTATTATAATAACAATTGGAAAAATGATCTTAGGAGGATTTTTTCACGCCATTACCTGCGAAGGGTGGATCAACTCATTATTAAGGTGCCCGGCACGAAAGAAAAAGGAAACCGGCACATGCGTAAATGAAAAAAAACCCTCGTTCAAAGTCAGAAACGAACAAGAAACGGGGTATCACTTATTCTGGCATCAGTAATAAGTAATGCCCCGTTTCCTTTCCCTTTCTGAGTAGTTGAACGAGTTTTTTTTCATTTATGCAAGTGCCAGTTTCCTTATTTTTTCGTGCCGGGCACTATGATTCTATTCCCATCAGAGCAATGAGCATTATCTGATTACTTTTGATTAGAAAGTGTTATAATATTTGCTGAAAACATGCAGTTTAGGAAAATCTTGTGAAAATCCCACAGAAGTCAATTTTCCAATTACAGTGCTCCCTCTGCATAACGGCAACTTCGTTATATGGAGTTGCCATTATGAAGACAAGGCTGTCACAAAGTTGGCGCCATCAAATAGATGTATGTTGTCAATTTTAGACAAGATCCAATCATTTATTCTGTATGGAGATATTGCTCCATCTGAACTTCCACAGCTGCATAGCACTGTAAGGAATCTTATATCTTACAATTATATACATTCATGTAAACAGATTTCGATAACAGAGTTTTCCTCCCATAATAAATAAATAAATGCATGAAAATTATATGCAACATACAATAGCTTCAAGCTTATTTCATAACACAATACTAATGGGATTTTCAGCGAATCATATTTCAACCCCGGGTAATATATATCCTCATTAATGTGTTTTCATTGAACAGTCCACTGAAATATACATTAACGAGATTCGACTGTATATATGCATTAATATCTAATAAGCAATCGAGTCACATTAATGTGACCACCTCCTACTTGTGATGTCAGTGCTAAATAAACAATCGCAGAAGGCACTAAATAAATGCTGCAACAAATGACGTGCCATCAGCAGATAGGATGAGTATATATGTGTTGTAGGCATTCAAAAAACATTTCAATTGTTGCAATGCAGAAACGGAGCGAATCATCAGATGTACAAAGAAGAACGATTATTGGATTTCAGATCAAGGGTGGCACATTTCAGAAACTGCGGAGTTTGCGGATTGTTCATGTGCTATTGTGGTAAAAATGTACTGTGCATGACAAAATGACACCACAGAAAATAATGTGGAAACTGTGGTGCTCCACGAGTCACAGATGAAAGAGGTGAACGGCGGCTACGGCAGTGTGTTCCGCCGATTCTACATGCTACAGTGGAGCAATTTACTGTCCAGATGAACCAGAAGGCTATCGCAAGTGTGTTCAGAATGAAAATTCAGCAAACGCTGCTGCATATGGGGCGCTGCAGCAGATGGATGATAACAGCACCTATGCTAATGACTGTGCATATGTGGAAGAGGCTAGAATTTTCAGGGCAATGCTGACTCTGGACATCCACTGATTGGCAAAAGGTTGCTTTCCCGGATGAATCATATTTTTTGGTCCTTCGGATAGACAGACATTGGCACAAATAGAGAGAAACTTCAGAAAACCAGACACCATTCAACCATTTATGAACGGTAAGGCTGCATACGAGTGTTAAATTGAGTCGAATAAGGGTGCAGACGAATTCATTTGAAAACCACAAATTCTGCTTCAAATGAAACAAATATAATTTTAAATGGATTCGGAAAAAGTTCAAAAACACTTGAATTGAAATCAAATCCATTCGATTAATTCAATTCAAGGAAGCTGATCACTCCTGTAAGCTCTAATTGGTTTTATCCGAACGATACCATTCGAAACCTTCGAATACATCCGAAAATAAGCTTATAACTACTTACAAATAATAGCTCATTTCGGTGTTTATGGCGGACTAATCCATTAGAAATTATCGGGGACATTGTAAATGCAGTTTCAATTAGTTAAAATACCTAATTGAAATTCAAAGATTTCAGAACCACTCGTACGCGTACGACTGCAGCGTTAACTTTAACGTTAGAACAATAGTGCTAGAAATGGAACCTAATTCATCATCTAGGTCTTTCATATGGAAACATTACAACAAATATGTTGAGAAAAGTGAAGAAAACTAAGGTATGTTCAAAAGAAATATGTTCAAATGGTTTTGAAAGGAATATTCAAAGGCCAGTCGAATAGGTTTCGAATAAGGTATTCAAAAGCTGTTGAATACAAATTAATTGAATGAATCACACAATTCGTTACAGCAGCCAAACTTCAATGCTAGTTCAAATGAATTCGATAAAGGCTCGAATGACTCAAGAAACAGATCAATTCATTTCGAATTGTTTTAATGTAGATTTGATAGCATATTTGAATGGTTCAAATCAAAGTTTTCTTGAAATTATTTGACTCGCACGCAGCCTTAATGAATGGTAACAAGCTGGCGGAGGCAGCGTCTTGGTCTGGGGAATGTTTATGTGGCATTCTCTGGGTGCACTCATTATTGTGGATGGCATTATGAATCGATATAAGTGTATATCGATCCTTTCTGACCATGTACACCCATAATTGAACATTTTTCCTGGGCTTGATGGAATCTTCCAGCACGGCAATGTGACAGCTAGAATTGTACGTGAGTAGTTAGAAGAGTTTGAGGAAGACTTTACTGTACTTCCCTGGCTCCTAAATTCCCCGGACATAAACCTAATCAACCATCTATAAGACCACCTTGATCCATGGATACTCTCCTTGCATCCTCCAACTGCAGTCAGCATGGCTCAATGTGAACACTTTCCAGCATCTCATTGAGTCTGTCGTAGCCCGTATAGCCGCTGTCCAAGCCGCACATGGTGGTTATTCCGGATATTAACAGGTGGTCACAAAAATGTGACTCGACTGTTTATGTTTTAATTCTGTGTACTTACTAAATTCACAGGACTGATTTTTAAATTCTTCCAAAGCCGCATAGTCACTGAGAGTTATAAATAATACGCCACATATTATAAGAGTAACGGCTCCATAGCATTTTATAACTGATCTGGAGTGTAATTTTACATTTTTAACAAAAACCTAAAGGAAAAAAATAAAACTATTATCCAAAAAAGAAGTAATTTTCTTAATTTACCTTAATTACAATACATTTTACCAGCATTAAATTTTTAATATGGTATTAAGTGTTAAAAGTGGTCAGCCAATCAGAAAAAAAGAATTGACAGACAATTAGTAGATCTCTCCCATTTACAAGAAATTTCAATGTCTTTCAAAAATCTTTAAGGCATAACTTCTAAAAATGTCCTTCATTTCAAGGCTTCTCATAGCCATTAACAAGAATGTGACGGTATACATAGCCCTGCCAAAAGTGTCCAGACATCTCTCTTCATGTACTGCACATGAAAGTGATGCAGTCAGCATCAGCATGAACTGCACAGTCATCTTTGCTGCAATGGCTGTTTTTACAAGACCAGGAATTGACAAAACTGATGGGTTGTGACCACTATGATAACTGTTGTCCGAAGTCAAATAGCTCAGACTCTTAGAGAGCTACTGAAAGAATCAATGCTGTTTTAACTGACAATAAAAGGGGATTATGTTGAACAGTGATAACGTAATTATTTCAGAGTTTGCAATAAATAAATAAATAAATAAATAAATAAAGTTCTGCTTTTCCATTGAACACTACTTGAACATTTAAAAAATACACTGAAGTGCCACAAGTCATGGGATACCTATTCGATATCGTACAGAACCTCCTTTTGCCCAGCGAAGTGCAGCAACTCAACATGGCATGGACTCGACCAGCTGGCAGAAGTCCTCTGAAGAGATATTCAGCCATGCAGCCTCCATAGTCGCTCATAATTGCATGAGTGTTGCAGGTGCAGGCTCTTGTGCACAAATGGATCATTCGATAATATCCTAAATATGTTCGATGGGGTTCATTTCTGGCCAACTCATTCATTGGATTTGTTCAGAATGCTCCTCAAACCAATCATGAGTAATGTTAGCCTGGTGACATGGCACATTGTCCTCCTAGAACATCCCATTGTTGTTAGGGTATGTGAAGGCTATGAAGGACTGCAAAATGGTTAGCAAGCAGCTGGATTTCCAGTCAATAGTAGGTCCAATTTGATCAGAGGACCCAAACCATGCCGTGTAAAAATGTCCCACACCAAGATGGAGCCACCGCCTCACGGAATCTGTGCCACATGGAACCCTACAATTAGCTTGCACCAACTTGAATCGTGACTGATCGGACGAAGCTATATGTTTGCAGTCATCTAAGGCCCAATGAATATGTTCACGAGCCCTCAGATGGCATGCTGCAAGTAAAGGCACTCATCGGTCTTCTGCTGCCATATCCCAAATTTCGCTGCACTGAACTCATAAACATGTTTCTAGTAAACTCCTCATTGAATGTGCCTGTTAATTGATGTAGTGACATGCGTCTGTTATGAAGAACCAGTTTGTTCAGATGTCACGCTGTCAGATGGGAGGTAATGACTGGAATGAGGTACTCTCTGTACACCATTCACACTGTGGTTCAAGGAATGTTGAATGTCTGTACCGCTTCAGAAATGGAATGCCCCATGTTACTAGCTCCAACTATCATTCTGCGTTCAAACTGATAATTCTTTCCCGTGTAGCCATAATCACGTTACAAGACATTTCAGACGACTGCTAGTAGTTGAATTGACAGCACTGATACAGTTCTGCCTATTTATACCCTTTTTAGGCGATGCAAGCGACGCCTGAAAATTTGCATATGACGCTCCCATGACTTTTGGCACTTCAGTGTATTCTTGAGCTCTATACCTTATGAGAAAACATGTTATAAGCAAGATTATTTGCATAAACTGCCAGAAAGCTCCAAAATGTTGCTATAACCATACTGACAATTCCATTTAAAGCATCTCTTTTAGTTTGTAAACTTGAAATGTCGTATACAACAAACCTACAAAAATAACAAGAACAATTAAATTTGATTAACAGTGATAAATGTTGTTTTATAATCCAACTGTTATGGCCTGAACTTTGCATGGATGGAATATAAGAATGCTCTTTTTAAAGGAACTTACCAAGAATAAGAAATTATATATACAAGGGCTGAACCAAATGTTAAAATGTGAATTGTTGTTGCAAGCCAAGGCTTTTCACCAGAATTCTTTGAAACTCCTAAAACACATTCGATGGTCCTCCATATCCACTGTGGCAAATGTCTTGTAGAGATGCTTTTCTTCTGTTGCACTGTAGTTTTTAAATTTGGATTGCTGTAACCGATATCATCTTGAAGAACAGAGGTATGGGAAAAGTCCGCACCAGAAGATTTTGTTGTAGAATCAGGTCCCTTTTCTTTGTTGCAATCTTCTTGGGCATGATCATAATTCTCGACACAAAAACTTGAATGCAAATAAATAATTTTTGAAAAGTCCAAATAGAAAGCCGAAAAATTTAATTATGCATGGCACTTTTAAAAAACAGCATCAATAGAAACTCATGGCGTATCAGCAATATCAGTTAAAAAATTAAAAAAAAAAAACATTATCATCAACAATATTGCCAATAACAATTGCTTATTATAACTATCGCAATTACAGTGCAGCCCTTCTACGTCATGGACCTTGAGAGCCAAGATTTCACCGGCCATGACATAGCGAACCGTGACCTCGCGAGTTTGCTATTCCACGTCAGATGGCGCCACCTTAAATAATGACAATATGTTTAAATGATAATAACAATATGTTTTTGAAAAGCACAATTATACTTTGATACAGCAGTTTTATTTTGGCTGTGGTATTCTTGGACATGTAGCTTACTTCGATTAGCCCGTCTCTACCAATCAGACTGCCAGATGGGCGATGAGCTGGAAAGTTATCTAATATTAGTACAGCTATTGATTCTAAATTGTTCTTTCTTAGATGTATCCTAACAGAAGGTACGAATTTCTTGTGGAACCACTCGATAAAAATTTATGAAGTCATCCAGGCATTTTTATTGTGCTTCTAAACAAATTCCATTGAATTCATTTGGTTATGGAAGCATCTCGGATTTCTCGATTTCCCAATCTAGTTTACGGCTTCCTGTTTTATTTACACAGAACAGCAGGGTGATGCAGTCTTTCATCAGTTTGAAGCCTGAAAGATTGTCATAAATTCACTGCCTCAATAGGCGCTCGTCCAAAGAACCAATGAGAACATTTTTACATTAGTCATCCTTCCCAGAGGCAATGATTAATGTTGTTGGGTGACTTGCCTTCCTCATCTATGTACAGTAGACTCCACTTATAAGAGCTGCAGATATAAGAGTAGTTTGGATTTAAGAGCTATATTCTCCCTCCCACTGAAAAATGACAAAAAAAATAGTTGGGTTGCAGTCAGCAGACACGACTTATCTGGACTTCATGATATAAGAAATCGTGAAATAGAGGGGCTGCACTGTACTCATCGGCCCGAACATGATAATTTTTTTTCCATAAAATGTACTAATAAAAATGTATTATAGTCTGACCAACCCCAACTTTGGCCTAACTCATATTGGTTGAACCCAACAACGCATTCCTAATAAAGAAATGAATTTGCAACGTGAAGTAGTGGTGACTTAAAATATGGTTGAATTTTTTGGGGTTGAATTTTTTGGGGGCTTAAATATGACTTAAAAAGATAAAAAAAAAAAATTACATGGAAAAAAACTGCAAAATAAAAGCGAGCGAGAATAAAAGGCATAAAAGTGGAATTTTGTGCTATCTTGCAATTTTAACTGGTCCTGCTAAGATGGCGAATACTATGGCTGAGTTCAGTTCGAACATTGTTTAGTTGTTTGTTTTATTATAAGATTTAATTAAATTTTGATATAATAAAAACATTGTTTTTTAAAAATCAACTAAGAAAGAAATAAGAAAGTTTTGTTGTTTAGTCTAAATTAAGATTTATAAAAAATAAAAATTTTATAATGAAAAATTTTAACCGTAGCAGCGAGCCATTTTAGAAATAGAATAATAATTACAGAAATAATAATTTTAGACACAGAATAACCATAAAATAGAATCGACTTATAATCTACAAAATAATCATAATTATAATTAACAACACACTCTACAAAACGGTTATAATTAACTTTATTTTTTGAAAATAACCTTATTTTATATTTATTTTAAAATTAAAATAAATTCACTTTGGAAATAAATGGAATATATAATTCTAAAAAAACAAACAAGATGATTTCATTTCATATTCTTCGACAGATCTTTACATTGTGGGCTGATTGCTAAGCAACAAAACTTACTTTCGTATAATTATGCATGGCAATGTGCCTGACCAATAGGAGTTAGGACAAAGTTGGGGTTGGTCGGAATATAGGCAGAAAGTGGGAAAAATACACTAAGAGGAGCCAAAACTGATATAATCAACAGAGATGACATCTACCATAGAGAAAGCACAGCGTATAGTATGGCTTGCTGAAACAAAAACACCAAACACTGTTTAAAAGGGACTCCAAAAAAGGTTATCATCAGAGCATTAATTGAGCCCTTTTACCTGGTGGTTGTTTACCATAAGTTAACTTGCATTTCCTCTGAATATTGATCGGTGATTTTGCTTTGGCAAGCCATACAATGTATTGCATTTCTCTATTGTAGAACCATCTTCTGTTCTGTCAATGCCAGTGCCTCCTATGTGAGATTTCTGCAATAAATGAATATATCATAAAACTTTAAAAGTTATTTATTGGATAAAATAAAATCTTGTAAACATTCCAAGAAGGAGCTTTAGCGATGAAGGAGAAATACATTTATATATTTATAAAAAAAATTAATCCCCCTCCCCCTTCCCACGAGTAGGGTGAGGCAAGTAGCAGATCCTGAAGTCATCTATTTTTACCCTTTTATCTGCACTTTTTACCTCTCCCCAAGTTTTTTAATCAAAGCTTAATTTTTTCAAACGTAATATGTAGAAAATGTAAAAACGCTCGTATTTTCTTTCCTTTCTCATCATTTCCAAACATATATCACAAGCCATATGTTGCCATAGTTCTAAAGACCACGTGACTACCACCTCCTCAAATCCCACCCCAATGGAACAACTGGGCCTAAACTTCATAGTAATGTAGATCTTACCTAGAAGAACCTGGATACTGAATTTCACGCCTTTACGTACCTAAATAGCATACAGATACGTTGTCCTCTCTGAATCCCACCCCCGTAATTCAGACCCCAGTGTACCAATCAAAACCAAACTAAATAGTGCAGAAGGGCATACCCATAGGAAGCTACATTCTGAATTTCAACCTTCTACCTCAAAAAATGTAGAAATTATGAAGGGGTACACGGTTAAGACATTAGAAAACCAATAAGTGGCTCCTCTCTTTTGCTACTGAATAATATAGATTATGAACACTTGAGCAATCGGCGTCGACAAAGCAATTTCACTTGCATGCGCCGATGTCAGTAATGCTTAAAAGATGAACAGAAAGTAACAATGTATCCCATCTTGATAAATCGATTGTTATATGACATGCTATTATCTTTGTATTCTTTACGCTCACTATTTTAGCACGTGAATTCGACTTGAAGGGGCCCACGAAAAATTCTGAATAGTTGATACGGCCGAGTTAAGACTTTGATGGTCCTATTTCTGAAAACAGAATTTGAAAAAGTGGATGGCCGGATGGACAGCCGGATTAACATACAGACCAAAGGCGCATTCTTATAAGTAGCTTTTATGCTAAAGCTCCTAATAAACATATAATGTTATTATGTTCAAAATATATTAAATATTCTTACGATACAAATCTTTTATGGACATCATTTCTACCTTAATATAGCACTTGAAAAATGTTTACAATTCTCAGTTAATTTTGACATTATCTGGATTATACATAACATAAAATTGTACTAATGCTGCATGCAACTGTACAAATCACATGATGTAATAGAATTTTATGTTTCGCCTGGTCTTTTTTTATGGTTTTAGTTCATGTTTTAAAAATGTTTTCATTACAGAATGCAAACTCAACTATGCCAAGCATAAGTAATCATGAACACATCATGTGATTTGTGCAGTTGCATCACTGATCACAATTTTTAGATATAGCTCAAATTACTCTTGAATAAACCATTTTGAGCATCAATATTAGAACTGAATTTTGCCATAGATTTTACCTTTCTTAAAAAATGAAAACTCCTAAACATTAATTGAACATAAAATACAGAAGACCTTAAAGGGTGTTCTTAAAAGTATGAGAATAAAGTGCTTACTGAAGTACATCTTTGTTTTTTTCAAACATATTTTGTTCTTCGTCATCTTCTAAAAGATCTTTCATGTTGCCTACTTCAATGTCATTGCCCAAAGCATACTCTACAGGCAAAAACAGAAAGCACTTTACTGAAAGAAATCTTCAAATATCTCTTATATTTTAATAAAACTGTTTTCATAATCTAAAAAAAATACCGAATGTGACCAAAGAGTATCAATATTAGACCAAAAAAAAATTAGAAGAAATATTTCTGCAACTCAAACAGATTCAAAATCATAGTCCTCTTTCAACCGTTTATATTTGTTCTGCAACTTTGCTTCTACTGAAAGCATTTTCAGCATTCTTCACTAGTATCAGTGATCAGCTGTTTTATCAAATTTTACATAATGCTTTCCACATTCCCAAATATTCTGCCTTTTAAGAGTGAATTTAATTTTTGAGATGAAAAAAGACATTGGCAAGTTATGTGATAAGGTGAAGCACCAGTTACAAATATTATTCAAGTTCTCAAAGAGACAATTAGAAAATTCTTCAGACAATTCATAATTACAATTAGAAAAAGCGGCAGCGATAGCAAAAGTTGGTTTCCTGATTTGAGCCCAGACTCGTGAAACTTTCCTTCCCCTTTTTCTAATTGTAATTATTCAAGTTCAATCTCTTACAGCAGACTGACGCCATCAAGTAAATTAGAACTTAAATGTATTATTTTTATTGGCATTACAGACTGAGTCATCATATTTATGATGAAAACTTTACGGGCCAGTTCATTATCTACTTTCAGCTGAGAACTTCTCAAGTGAGTGTTCAGCAACTATACAGTGACTTTGTTGTAACCAATGACGTATATTAAAGATAGACTCCGAATCCAATTGTTAACAGCGGCAAAAAGTGAAGCAAATTGAACCATGACATTTCTGGGCAGGAGTGAACCGTGGAGTAATTAGCTGTCTGGCTGTTTTGTTTTTGAAGATTTTGGGCTCGAGGAATAATTAATTCAAAACCATTCCTCAAAGTTGTTCTGCGTACAACTGCACAAACAGACACGAAAAAGGATCAGGAATCATTTTCCACAAGCATAAATCAAAAATACGTAACTAAAATGAAAATACATAACTGAAAGACGATTGAAACGAAATTGAAATTGAAACCATGATCGAAAAATTATTTATTAAATATAATAAAATACTTCAAATACAAAGTAGACGAAAAGTAAACCTATTACTCCGTGATCGGCGTGTGAAAGAATTATTAATCAGCTACTCTCATGTTTAGCCATATATTTTGCATCATCTTCACTCACTTTCGGCCATGACAGTTCTGGGCATGGAGCTTCCCAATTTGCTTCAAGTAACAACAATTGGATTCGGAGTCTATCTTTAATATATGTCATTGGTTATAACCAAGTTTTGCTCATTTCAACAATACAAGTCCATTGCTGCCGATGACTCAGTTGAGAAGACTCACTTGAGAAAGTAGATAATGAACTAGTCCTTAGTGATTACATCAAACCAAAAAAAAAAAAAAAAAGACAAACACAAACTAAAAATAATAATTGGAAAATGGTCTTTGGAGGATTTTTCACGTCATTACCTCCGACATTGATGAATAAATAGAGAAAAATACTTACTTACTTACTTTTCAAACCCACTTATCCGTTAGGGTCGCGGGGGCAGCAGCCCTATGGAGGATCTCCAGCGATCGCGATCTTCCGCCATCAGGCGCATGTCCTCCCTGGTAATATCCAAGCGACTCGAACCCAGATTCTCCATGTAGTCTAGCCACCTGGTTCTAGGCCAACCCCTTGGTCTCTTACCCACCGGCTTGGAAAATAACAACTGCCTAGGAAGACTAGTTTGCGGCATCCGTATCACGTGGCCATACCAGCGCAACTGAGATCTCTCAATGCGGAGAAGTAGCGGCTCAACACCTAAAGATTCCCTTATTGTGCTGCTGTACACTCTATCTAGTAGGGTAACACCTGCCACACCTCTCAGAAATCTCATTTCGGCCGCTTGTACCCGCGATCGCACTCTTTCGGTCATTACTGAACAAGGAGCTGCGCTTTAACCTATGCATATAGGACATGTTTGATAGCATCAGCTTCCATGTCCATGGTGGCTTAGTGGTTAGAGCATCGGGACGGTAACCCAAAGGTCCCTGGTTCGAGTCCAGGCCGTGGAATTTTCTTTACTATTTTTCTCTATTTATTCACAAACTAAAAAAAACCTGAGCATTACCTTAACATTGCTTCTGGTAACAATGTGGTAACCACATTTTGTTCTTGGGAACTTCAAGTTTTTCATTATAAATTATGAGAGCTGCTACTTGGTTTCTGAACGCATCCATTTTCCCTCCCAGTGATACACTTTTTTATCACTTTCAGCACATTTGGACAAGTCATTGTCAACAGACTACCTGTTTAGCTTCTGTTTGCTCAGTAGAGAGCAGTTTTGGAATGAATTTGTAAACACATGTCTCATCCAAAATTCAATAATCAAAACTAAACGAACTAGACCAAAAGCTTTGTGAATCAGTTCTTGGCAAGCTCTATAAATTTGAGTTTTTTTAAACGGTGAAGCTTGAATGTTTTCTTCATTCTTGCTCAGTACAGACCTTCAGGAACACTCGCTACTTTCAAACTTCATTTTCATCTTTGAAATGTTGAATCCCATATACGTATATCCTTGTGCAAATTAATTGAAACAAAGCATGTTTTCAGAGACATTTTTTATTAGCATTTACTGCTTTCGGAAGTGGGAATTGTAGGAAATTTGATGGGTGAACTAATTTTTTAATTATTCTATAAATTTTCTAAATATAAAAAAATATTCATTGGACCATGGAATATATAAAACATATCAAGACACCCATGTTTTGGGAGTCCTTTGGAATTTTTAAGTGTGAAAGGGAGACAAAAGTTTAAAAAGTTTTGAAACATTGTTATGCACTATTCAATTTTTCACTAACATAGGCCTATTTGTACACATCCACTTGCGCATCTTATTCAATATCTATCTAATTCACTCACCCAGTCATGCTATCGAATACATGACTCGTAAACTTTTTACCTATATTATTCATATTTTACCAAATACTCATTCATATTGTTTCACATTTAATTTATTTGTAAACTTTTTGAGTTCGTTTTGGTAAATGATACCTTGCTCATTCTCAATTGGTTTCTTTTCTTTTTTTTTTTTTTTTTTTTCAAACATGGAAACTCAAATGGAAAAAAACATATCACGTCTTAGGGACAGTTTATAAACCATGCAGTCACTTTTTTTCACCTCCCCCTTCTATGGTCATCGCTGGTCATATTTGACCCCCCTCCCTAAAAAAACATTAAAATGAATTTAAAATTAATTTGACCACACGGTTATTACTTGACCCCCCTCCCCCCTCCCAAAAAAAAAATTGACCACATGGTATATCAAAAACACAGTACTGGAAAGGAGCATTAAATGAGTATGTGGCAATATGTTTGTGTATTTGATATACTTACATAAAAGAACCTAAACATTAAAAAAAAATAAAATAAAAATAAAAATGACAGTTGAAATTCTCCTACCCCAATTCATTAAAGCAATATTTCTTTTTAAGATAACTATGGAAATAGTTAACTTACTAGCCAAGAGAGAAAAAAAAAGCCTAATTCTAGTTCTAAATCAATGTCTTTACTGTATCCATTTCATAATGCCTCGAATAGGTTTAAAAATTATTACCAGTAATACTGTATTAAGCATGATGAAACTTTAATCTGTATAAAAATCAATGATAACATCAGTTTACATTTGTCATTTTTTATAAGTTACGAGCTAATCATTATTTCACTTGAAAAATTATTAGTAGTCTACATGAAATTGATAATTTTCATACAATCATGTCATTTAAGTTTTGGACTAATATAGGATCCTGATGAAGGATGGAATTCAAACAAGCAAGATCATTTAAAAACCAATTACATTGGAATGAAGGGGGGGGGGGGAGGGGGTTGACTTTTACAATTCCATTAATTATATATCAAATTTTAGATAAATCTATATCAATAATAGGAAACAGGTTAAATCCGTCACTGACAAATGAGAGAAATATTTTTATAAAGAGTGCATTTTATCACTGTTAAATTCTTTTTACAATATAATGAGTGTTTGCGTCACTATTCCATATTCAAATATCTTTAACAAAATTGAAATTTCTATCAAACCAAATGTTGTTGTAAAAATTTATACAGCACACTGTATGGGCAATTGCTTCTTACAATTAATATGCAAGAGAACACAATAGTGTGCTGTTTTTAATTATACAGGGTGTATTTGAAACCCTGTTACAAACATTTAGAGGAGGTAGTATGGATGATTCTAAACAAAAAAGTTCATATGAACATGGGTTCAAATCTGAACGATAACTGAGATATGAACGCAAATAAGAATGCTGCCACTAAGATCAACAAGCTAATAACTCAGATTCTATAACACATAGCATAACGAAGTTTGGGGGAATAATAGGGTACATATAATTGTGTATACGATTAAAATTTGATCAAATTCCAATGAGTAGTTTCCGAGTTACGCAGTCAACATTGTAACACGTGCTCACATGTGAGTATTAACCACTGTGTATTACGATGTTGACTATGTAATTCGGAAACTACTCATTGCAATTCGATCAAATCTTAACCGTATACACAATTGTATGTACCCTATTATTCCCCCAAACTTCATTATGCTATGTGTTATGCACTGAGTGAGCATATTATTATGACCACCTGACATGTATATGCAAATGCACGCACGAACGTCGCCACAATGTTGCTAGCGACCCGGACCAATATAAAAAAGGGAAGCTGAGTGTCATCGACAACAGTAGACGTGTTCCATTCTTCAACTACGGGTAAACAACGCGATTTAACAGCCTTCGAACGCAGGATGATTGTAGGTGCTCGGAGCTATGGAGCGAGTATCAGCGAAACAGCAGCATTCATGGGGTGCTCAAAAGCAGCCGTTGTTAAAGTATTTAAAGACTGGATAGTTAGCCGAAAGGCGGGGTCTGAACGTTCGCGTTGTGGCGATGATCGGACAGAACGGAGACTGTCACGACTGGTAAAGGATAACAGAAGGGCAACTGTGCATCAAATCACTGCTGACCTTAATCAGGGGTCCTCCAAAACGGTCTCTGAATGCACTGTCCACCGCACACTGCATCGCATGGGATACAAAAGCCGAAGACCTGTCCGCACACCTTTGCTGTCTGCAGCCAACAAGTGGAAACGACACCAATTCGCTCAGGAGCACAAGGACTGGACTATCGAGCAATGGAAACAAATCATGTGGTCTGACGTGTCACGATTCCAGTTACATCATGCAAACGGCTGCGTGAGAATCTGGCGGAAACAGCATGAAAGTATGGACCCCGCATGCACGAGTACAACCCTTCAGGCCAGTGCGGGCAGTGTTATTATCTGGGGAATGTTTTCCTGGCATGTGTTGGGTCCATTAATACGTGTTGAACAACGTCTGGATGGCACAGCATACCTTGGTATCGTCGCCGATCAAGTCCACCCTGTCATGTTGATGGTGTACCCCAATGGAGATGGCTACTTCCAGCAAGACAATGCGCCATGCCACAGAGCTCGTATTGTGCAGGAGTGGTTCCAGGAACACGAGGGGGACTTTACCTTACTTCGGTAGCCCCCACAATCCCCAGATCTCACTCCAATTGAGCATTTGTGGGACGGAGTTGAACGAACCACCAGACGGCTAGATCCACCACCGTCCAATCTAGCACAACTAGACAGTGCTATCCCTCAGGCATGGTGTCAGATTCCTCCCACCACCTTCCAACATCTCGTGGAATCAATGCCATGAAGAATCACCGCAGCATTGCAGGCAAAAGGTGGCCCAACGAGATACTGACAGGGTGGTCATAATAATATGCTCACTCAGTGTAGAACCTGAGTTATTAACTTGTTGATTTTAGTGGCAGCATTTTTATTTGTGTTCATATCTCGTTATTGTTCAAATTCGAACCCATGTTCATATGAACTTTTTTGCTTAGAATCATCCATACTACCTCCTCTAAAAGTTCGTGACAGAGTTTCAGATACACCTTATATATTCAGTATTCTCCCAAGAAAATTTTATCAGGTGGATGGTAAACTAAAATAACCGGGCGGACAAAAATTAAAAACAAATAAAATATTATGCAATGTTGTGGAGTTTTTCATGTATTCAGCCAGGCGGTCGCCAAAATTAGCCGGATGGCACGCCCATTAAAAAGAGCCTGGGGAGAACCCTGTATATTAATGTTGAAGCAGAGATTATATATTAATCATTAGGTCTCACAACTACTTTCATTCTTATTTTACTCGCTTCGCCACTTCCATAATCTTTCTTTTACTCGCTCGAATTACCAAAGGAGATGCGTTTCATTTTTAATAAATTTTATTAGAGTCAAATGGTAGTGCGTTCTTCCTGAATACGTTCAAACCATCCAGTCTGTTTATGCATTTAAGAAGAAACTGAAGTTCTCTTGTTATTAACTAACATCTTAATATAAACAACTGTTAAGTTCATTGTACTTAAGCTACTTTTTTCCCTCTGTTTGATGAACTTTACTGGTGCCCACGGACCTAACACATCGGTCTCTGGCCATACTGGCCCCTGTCCAGACACTGTTGTATATCAGTTAATTAAATAAATAATAATAGATAAATAAATTATTATTAAATAAATAAAATCATAATAAAGAAACTGTTCTGCATTTTAGATATTCTTTGGTTCCATAATCAACTCCAAGTGATAATACTATCGTCTTTTATTTATTATTTGTGTATATTAAAATTTGAGATTATAAGATTACCAAAGTTTTATTATTTAATATATTAAAATTTTTAATGCCCTGGAAATTTTGCAATTAATAAAAATCAAAATTAGACATATGCATTTAAAGTGATAATTTCATGCTAAATTAAGTGAAAATGTATTTTACAAAACTATTTGATAAAACTGTAAAGGTTTTAATCCTGGAAATTTCAGATTAGAGAAGTTCAAATGCAATTTATTTTTGGGTTTCCTGCTTAGAAGAATATGAAATGTGTATAATGGATCTAGCAAATCAGAAGCAAAGCACTCACTATCTGTGGTGCTCTGGTTTTTAATATATGCTTAAATTCCCCTGGAGTAATGTGTTTCTATTGTTTAGAGATAATTATATAAATAAATAAATTTCTTTTGAGATCCATGTACAAGTAATAGAAAAATTTTTTACATTCTTCAATGAGTAAAATGTCATAAATTACCCTAAAATGAACAACCTGCTAATTTTTTAAAAAATATCAACTAATAAATTGTAATAAGCACCTCAAATGAAACCAGTATGTTGCATTGACCTACATATCGAAAATGTAATAAGTAATTAATGAAATCATATTTGAAACAATAAGATAACATATCAAAAAAGGAAATACAAGCAAAGGAAAACCATTTAAAAATGTTTAATCAAAATTAAAAGATGCAGTTTCATTTTTATATCAAAGTAAATTGTCATGATTTATATATTCATGTTCCCGAAATTGTTTAGAAATCGAAACCTTTAATATTATGTATGATATAATAGGCTGCCATGGACATTTTATTTCAATCAAATGAATATTTGGAAATGATAAGGATGTACAACAGTGACACATTTCAGTAATGAAGTTTTTAAGTTTAATGAATTCTATATTTCTGTCTGCCCACATTTTTTAAGATGTGGACCTTGTGTTCCAAATGAATGCATATTTCTTCACTGATTATGGATATCGCAACCAAATTTCTTGGGGACAATATTTTACCAAGATATCAGCCAAAAATTGAATCTAAAATATGCCATATCTCAAAAAAAGAAGTGTCTTAGCAAAATGGAAACAAAACAGATTTCACCGGTCAACAGCCAAAATATACTCAGGGAACCAAATTAAGTGTTTCTTGTACAGTGTAGTATTTTTACAGCTTTTTGCGGAAAGGCAAAAAATGATTTTGCAGAAATAAAAATGTATTTTGCAAAATAAAAAAATGGGCTTACAAAATAAAAATTGTAATTTGCGAAATAGAAAATTTGGTTTGCATGATAAAAAACGCTTTTTGTGATATACAAATTCAGCTTATGATATACAGTTTTTCAGGAATGCTTAAATGGATTTTTCAAAATAAAAAAGGTAACTTGCAGAATAAAAAATGCAGCTTGTGAAATAAAAAAATTATTTTGCAAAAATAAAAATGTATTTTGCAAAATAAAAAAGCATCTTGTGGAATTTTCAAATCCAGTTGGGCAAGCTAAAACAGTGATGGCTACAGAAACAAAGGGCACCATGGCATGCTCGAAGGCAATAAGGCACTGAATGTCTGAAAGGTGCACTGAACGCAGCTAAATTCTTGCTTTAAAGTTAATAAAAACACATGGGCATTTCAGTGACCTACATTTATATTTTTAAGGCATAATGCTAACTTTAGAATCTATATGCGATTAGGGCACATTAAGGCTTTCTAACTTCTTCTAGGCTAATCTCTTCTTCACTTTGTCATGCTACGAAAAGACATCATCTGGTGGTACACTCCTCAATATTTTTAACGTATATTTTTCAACAATTTATGCACTATTTCAGTAGGATAAAATTGCAAATAATGATTGCATTAAGATTTTTAAACTTTATACCGTATACAGTTGATCTGTATTATCCCTCAACATTTTATTAATGCTAATTTAAACATGAAAGCTTATTGAGGAATACTTCTTCTGGCAGACAAAGCTGTTTGTTTTGACAGTAAAGCGACCACAGGAAACCACCACACACGAATACAAAAGGCTAGACTTGTCAGCGCGGAGGATAAAAAAAAAAGCACAAGAAGTAACGCAATAAACAGCTCATCACGGCTACCAACTAAACTGATGCAGTTAGTTAATATTTTAAATGAATGTATGTAGCAGTTTAATTAAAATGTTTAGGCTTTAAATCACTCACGCCACAATGATAAGCTCCAATGAATACTTAAGCCGCACATTGTTGGCATGTATTGGTTTCAGCTTCTTGCATTTGTGCAGCACCGAGAGGCAGCGTGGCAGGTCGAGGGGCAGCATAGCGCTGCGCCACACTGATTTTGCCTAGCGGCATCACTGTAAAATTGTTAAAATATGGGAGATTAAGAAAGTGGATAAAAAGAATAAAAGTTGGGGGGGGGGGATACTTTTTCCCATATTAGATTGTAATTTTAAAGAGATTAAGATGTATTATTCTAGGTGCTATCTTCACAAATAATTACATATATACAAGTTCATACTATTTGAACCTTAAAAGAATTATTATTATATACGCTATGTGATCAAAAGTCTAGAGACACCAGCAATTTTGCGTCACAGGCTTCAGGTAATATGAATTAGTAAGCATTGGCACCCCTGCCCTTTTGCTCTAATGATACCCTCCACCCTCCAAGGAAGATTTTCCACCAGTTTTTTTGTAGTAAGAAGCTGGAATTTCCCTCCATTCCTGCCTCAGAGCACTGGTTAGTTCAGCCACAGATGAAGGACAGCGTGGTTTGGCTCATAGTCAACGTTTCAATTCATCCCTCAGGTGTTGTCTTGAAACCAGCTGTGTACAGACCTTGCTTTATGCTAAGGAGCATTATCTCGTTGATACAGAAAAGGCCCATCCCCGAACTATTCCCAAAATGTTGGCAGTTCACAGTTGTCCAAGATGTCTCAATAAGCAAAACAGCATTCATCATTCCTTTAACAAAAACAAGCTGGCCCAGTCCAAACCATGAAAAAGAGCCACATACTATGATGCCACCTCCTCCAAACTTAACAGTGAGCACCACACATTCAGGTAGGAAGCCTTCTCCATGCATCTGCCAAATCCAACTTCGTCCATCTGATTGCCAGAGTATGTACACGTACCGTGATTCATCAATCCATAGGACACGTTTCCATTGTTCCATGCTCCTGTTTTTGCGAGTTTTACACCACTCCAAACATTGCCGGGAATTGTTGTCAGTGATGAAGGCTTGTGACTCGCAAGTTGTGAGCAACAGCTTGACCGTGGAAACCCAGGGAATCGAGTTCGCGGCAAATGGCGATTGTGCTAGCCACACAGGAAGCAGAATTGCTGAGTTCTGTAGCAATCATTTCAGCAGAAAATCTTCAATTCCTCTGGGTCACACGTGTAAGCACTCGACGATGCCTCTCTGTCAATTTCTTGGATCGGCCAATTCGTAGTTGCACTGTTGTTGCTCCCTGGGTCTTCCACTTCGCAATCCCATTCCCTGGTTAAGTAATTTTGAAATGCGGCAAACAGTTAAACATTCAGCTTTTAGCATATTAAACTCGTTTTGCCGAGACCTTCTTTTGTATATTGCATCTGGAAGGTCCCGAAGGAGGGCTCAGCAGTTAAGGGTTCATTTTCTCTGGAACAACACTCCAGGGTTCATTCAAGTAAAAACTTTAGGTGGGAATGCAGGAAATGAATATTTAGTGACACATTACATCCCAATTCATAAATGCTTGCAAAAGATCATCAATAAGTTTGGCTTAGTTAGGTTCCTTGTTCTTTCCCAAGAACCTGTGCACTAGAACCTTCAGAGCTTTCCAGGCTGTTCAATGAGTTCAAACCTGTTATCAGCTCCCGACGTGGAGGAAGTAGAATGGGAAGCGAAGCTCATAACACATTCAATAATAAATCAGTGAAATACGTACAGCACCAATTCCCTGCTGCGGTTGAGTCAAATTGGCGATGACTTCTACGATTCTAGTCACCCCCCCCCTCCCCCCGTTATTTTAATTGCTGCCCAGCGGCAATGTCCTCCGCTGTTCTACCATGCCCTCTTCCTCCCTCTAAATGATTTTATTTTTAATTTCCCTTCCGTTCGAATGTTGCAATATTTTGCTCCTTAAGAACTAGCCTTCCCTGGCTCTCCATGTCGATATTAGACGTTAAGGACAAAACTTTCAGTGGATGAAGAATTATACAATTGGAAGGCAGACATTGGAGACACCTGCAGCACATTGTCCACAAAGAAGCTCATTTTAATTCTTGACCACAGACCACTTAATGAGAGGAGAAGAAGTGGTGTGAAATAGATTCACTTTTGATTCATTACGATTCGACTCATCTGCTAGGAACACAAGTGTACTTTTTATTTCACAATTTCTCGGAACTTCGCTTCCTATTCTACTTCTTCCATGTCCTGGATCTGATGGCTGACAAAAATGCTTCCCTTTATTTTTGCGTCGCTGGGGCGTGGAAACTTTTGTTTCAATTGCTGGGATCCCACACCCTCCCTTCCCATTACCTGTACAAAGTTTTTCATTAAATGTTGCCTCTTAATAAATTTGAATGTCTGTTTTTAATGCAGTGACCTCTGAAAACTCGAAGATCACGAGCAGTCTGAATTGGTTTTTGTCGTTGCACTTTACGAATGGTGATATTTCCCTCTCGTCCTGTAACTATTAGTAATATTATGAACTGTAGATGATGGAAATCCAGGATTCTTGGCTATTTCGTGCTGAGATAAGTTGCTTCAAAATTGTTGGCTTGTTCTATTGCACATATGTTGACCCACTGCCTTGCTTCGACCCATGTTGTCGTGTAAATGACTGGCCACACATTACAGCTTGCATTTAAAGAGAGAAGAGTTATGATGTAATGTTCTCCTAAAGTTTCGAGAATATTCATGTCACTTCTATGGCATCTGGTTCGTCTTTTCCTTCTATCCCACTATTATGATGCATGTTGCCAATGGCAACGTCATTAAAAAATTATATACGACCAAAAAAAAGAGATCGGCATTTATAAATTGTACGTATTTTACCTCCGTCACTTTAAACATATTTATTATTTTTAAGTTTGCTAATATATATTTACTCAAGCATGTTTTATTTTTTTTCATATTGTCCCAACTTTTATGGAATTGGGTATTGTACGAGGGGCGATTTTTTTGATAAATAAGGTCTCCATGGCTGTAACTTTTTTATTTGTTAACCGATTTTCAAAATTCTTTTTGTATCTTATACTCACATTTGTCCTCTATGTAATGCACTATTCACTTTTCGACATAGTCCCCATCCCTTTCCACGCATTGCGCCAACGCGTGACTGGTTGGGTGAACCCATCGGAGAAGAATTCCGGAGTTGTTGTCGACACCAGGATTGAATGGCAGCTTTGGACCCTCTTCTGGAGTACGATAACGTCCGCCCGCACACGAGTCACCACACACCAGAGGTGTTGCAGCGCCTACAGTTCAAAGATGAAAAATTGCAGTTCAAAAATGAAAGACTTTGCACATTACGACTTTCACCACTTCCCAAAGAAGAAAGAGCCCCTTAAGGGACATGAGTTGGTTCTGACGGCGAGGTAAACGCTGCCATTCAATCCTGGTGTCGACAACAATTCCGGAATTCCTCTCCGACGGGTTCACCCAACTAGTCACGCGTTGGTGCAATGCGTGGAAAGGGATGGGGACTATGTCGAAAAGTGAATAGTGCATTACATAGAGGACAAATGTGAGTATAAGATACAAAAAGAATTTTGAAAATCGGTTAACAAATAAAAAAGTTACAGCCATGGAGACCTTATTTATCAATCGCCCCTCGTAGATTCACAAGACTAAATTTATAATAACAGATTTATGTTGTGGAAAAAACTATCAAACAGAGGAAAAATGGATGGAAAACTAAGAAAAAAGATAATTTTATATACAGGGTGTCCAAAAAGTCTGGTAACATGGCAGATATCTCAAAGCTGCCAGGTAGGTGAGATCTGATGTGTCTGGTAACAATTTTTAATCACACCCTTCCCCTTGAAAGATTTTGAGAAAATGAGCGAGAGTCACTCAAGAGTGTGCTTCCCCTTCTCAATGGTGTGCTTCACTCAGGGTTCGCGCTTACTCGCAATTTACGCGTCAAATGGACATTTTTGCTAAAAATTGACTCGTGATTTTTTGACCAGCGAGTCAAAATTGACTTGTTAAATTTTGGATATCATCGGCCCATATCTTTCTCACCACATTTTAACCTCACGTCACTTTGTCACTTGCAGTCTTGATTAAATTTCTAATTAACTATAGCAATAACTATATAGATTGTGAGTGCATGTAAAAATATGGAAGTTAAAAAGTATCTAAATTTTGACTCGCATATTCTGATATATGACTCGCAGTTTTCAGGCTTGGGAGTCAAATTGACTCGCAGATATTTTGGCCTAGCGCGAACCCTGTTCACTCCAATGCAAATGTGTTAGAAACCTCAGCTAACCTAGCCAGCCCAACCTGACCTTGAGTGATTCTTTCTCGCCCATTTTCTCAAAATCCTTCAAGAAGTGTGTGATTAAAAATTATTTTTAGACTAACGTGATGTTGCTCTACAGGGTAGCAATTGGAAATTTTTCTCTATCTTTAATAGTTTTCAAGTTAGCAAATGGATGACCTTAAATTTGGGGTCAAGGTCAAATTTGAGTACAGCAATGAATTCCCCACCCCCCCTATTACCTACAAACAACACTTATGAGATCTCGCCTACCTGGCAGCTTTGAGATATCTGCCATGTTACCAGACTTTTTTGGACACCCTGTATAATAAATATTATACCCCTGTTCATCCATCTCGGATTATACGCTGGTTTCATTTGAAGTCTCCCCCACCCACTTTGTACTTTCCCTGGTTTTATTACCGAATTCGATTATCATCTGTGGATTATTATACACAATTTTTTATAAAGCACAGTTACGATTTTTTAAAACATTTATTTTGGATTAAAGAACAGAATGCAAAACTTTCGTCAAAAATATGGTCACCACAGAAATGGTGTAGAGATCGGATTCAACTCACACCTTTTTAAAGCCTTTTTGTTGCACTGCAAAGAATGGATGATTTTATCTTATCAGAATTTATATACGCAATGAAAGGGTTAATAAAATATTATTTAGCTTTCTTGAAAACTGCACGTATAAAAGCGCTCCTTTAATAAGAGCCCTCTGCTTTTAAGAACTTTCATCAACTCTGACTGGTGCATAAGTCGTATGTAGTCGACTTATACACAAGTATATGCAGTAGTGTTGAGCGATACTCAATTGAAATACTCGATACCATTGATACCCATGTGGGTATTGTCGATACCAATTATCGATATTCGATACCAAAATAAAATAAAAGACATTACCTTTACTTTTTTATTTATCCTCATTCGTTTTATACATTGAATTTATGAATAGAAATTTATCTACAATTTTTGGGTTTGACCTCTTTTTTGAGATTCTCTCCAGCTTCACTAAATGCGCATTCAGAAGGCACAGACGTTGCACTAACACAAATATTTTAGTGCTAGCTATAATATTTTTTTCATGAACCTGCCAATATTTTAAAGGATTTCAGATATTTTAACATATGCATCTGCAATGTAATTCTGTATAACATTTTCTCTATTAACTTTGTTATCAGCGCTTTTAGTTGCCATTTCAATCTCTCTATCTAATTCAACCCAAATATTATTATTCACAGGAAAATCATTTTCATTAAGACAGTTGTTGTTGTTGATGACTAAATTACTATTGGGAAGTAAATTTGATAACTCATCTTTGATGATTAAAAGTGAACTAAAAAAAAAATCAGCCCAGAATTAAGGAATCTTATAAACATCACGTGATACTAGATGATGCCAATACTTTGTTGATACCATGAATATCGACGATACTAAAGTATAGAGTATTGGGTATTGCTCGACACTAATATACAATAATAAGTTAATATTCTATAACCAATCCAATTTTTGGCAGTACAACCTGTTGAATGAAATGAATTTATGAATCACTACGTGCAAGAAGAACAATTTTTGATGCAATTTGACATAATCATGACGATATGATGTTTGTTTTTTTCAGTTCAAGTTCTTTTAGATTCCATTCACTGTGATAACTCCGCTTTTCATTATGTGATTCACAGAAGGGTGACAATTCGAGATAGGTTCAATTGAAGTTTGTTGACATTTTCTATTGTTATAATTTTTATTTTTAGCCAATTTGGTTTATCATTTTGATATGCAATGATTAGCGCAGGATTGTTGGGTTTTTTTGTTTTTAATCTTTATTTCACTCATTCTAGTTAACAATTCAAGTAAATATTCAGAACATACGGTACGATCATCAGTCGCTTACTATATCATTAAGTTTTACAATTAGTGTCGGGGAGTAAGCACTGATAACGTTAATGCTCTTTGGAAAAAATTAATTACGATTTACAATTCAACAAAATTAATGCGTATCGGCGGAGTTGATCGTAGCATAAGTCAATGCCAGGAAATGGATGAGGTTACTTTGTCCATTCCTGTCAACCTTCTGCAGGAGATACTTTTGTACAATGATTTGAACTATTGATACTATTTAATAGTTCAAATCACTGCTTTTGTATAAAGTGTACTTTGTCTATGAGTAATGTAAGATAAATGACAGTAAATCGAAATTGTCTGCAAGCAGATTTTAACGAAATCGTCTGCCATCTCTACCAATCTGGCTGGCCAATTGCATCGGCAGAAAAAGTGAACAAATTCATTTCAAATTTTAAACTTTAAAATTAAAAAAAAAAAAATTAATAATTAAAAAATTTGACAAATTAATCCATTTTATAAAATTATTTGCTAAAACTGATTCTTCTTATTTTATTTTTATTATTTTTTTATTTCTGTCGTAAAAAATGCCATAAACAGATGGGCTATTGTAATTCCGTTATATTACTTTTTTTTAGCGTTTTTATCGTTATTTAAATTTCTTCTTCTTTTAGTGTAGTTTGCATTGGAACGGAAAGCCATTAAACATGGAAAAACTTTTAGTTCTGGACCCTTTGAACTGATACGATGAATGCGATCACATGATCTACAGCTGATCAAAATAGAAAAAAAAAAGCCCATCGAAAGATAACTACCTTATTATTTCTAATCGAGGCACTCGTAATACTGATTATCATTCCCGTCATCTTCGATATATTATGCAATTTGGTGGGGAAAAAAATAAGGATTAAATGCGTGTGCATTTTACCGGATGACAGAGCTTACTTGAATCTTCCGAGGCGTCGGAGTTGACGTTCAAGCATGGCAGCTCGTGAGAAAGTTTTGCGTCTTCTTCAGTCGATTTCTCATGTTTCGTAAGTTTTGCGCTCCACATTATCACTTATTATTAAATACATAAAGAGTGGGAATTAAGTTACGTAAATTTTCTCTTGGTCTGCTGCGAAACAGACTGAGCGATTGCGGGCGAGCGGGAACCCACTTCCCGCTGCTGCTGCTGCGAAGGGGGAGGTGGCTGTATTGCGATATACGATTGAAAGTTTTCATCGAGACCTTTCTTTCTTATCGCTCATTTCGCAGCTTTCAAAAGGGGGTTATGTTTGCATACTGGACTTTTATTACTTGAGGAAAAATTCCATCTAGCTTATAGATCCGGTGGTGTTTTGTTGTGCGCTTGTCATGTAATAAAAATCTGGTTTTATGTTTTCATTCATTTTTAATTGCTAAACTTTTTTCTGGAAATGCATGTATTATTATTTATTTTTTATTTTTTTATGATTGTTAAATTCTTAAACGAAAAATTGTTGGAATTTAATTTACAAAAATGATAAAAAAAAAATAAATAAATAATTAGAAACACTAAATTGATTTAGATTTAAAAAAAAAAACAAACAAACTTCCTCTTTCTTTTGGGGAAAATACAGAGTTATTCAAGAAAATGGGGCATATTTCAAATTTTTGTTTCAAACAAACTGTAAAAGACAGAAAATACACCTCACATCCAGGAAGATTAGATGGAGGAAGGTTCAAAGTTTTAAAACTCCACCTAAAAGTTCCATTCAATGCCACACAGCAGCACAGCTTCTTGTTTACAGCAAAGTTACTAGCATGCTGCAGGCCACGTTACAGCAAGTTACGTGCTGATGTTCAGTAATAGAGGTTCAGCAAAGCAAACGTGTGGCATGACAATGACGTAGAGCGCAGGAATGACGTAAATCTAGGCCGAGGCTTCACGTCCGCTCCACGCTGCCTCACGTCGACGTGAGGTAAAAAAAACCGTCTGAACTAATGAAATCATTGCTTCACGTCTCCACGTTAAATCATGGCGAATTCAATGCCTAGTCTGGTACGTTCACGATTGCCTTTCCCTATGATTTTATTTATAAAACGAAGAAATAAAATGCTATGTTATTTTGCACACATGTTCTTTAGACTTACATCTATGATATGATAATTGAATAATTGTGTTTGTACAAACAATAGAGAGGTTCAGCAAAGCGTTAACGTGAACGCGAAAATGAGTGACACCATACAAGTTCACATCCACACAGGCGTTGGCCTTGAACATCTGCTTCAGTAAAGCGTTACTTCCCCTTACGAGTCCAAATGGCGTCACATACGTATGACATCATATGTTCTTATTACGCATGCGTGGAACAGAAATATCTGCATCCGGTTCTTGCCTCATGCGTGTATTTTGAAAGTTCCTTACTATTATGACATCGCACATTTCTAACCTTATATTCTAAATATTATTTGTACAAACACAATTATTCAATTATCATATCATAGATGTAAGTCTAAAGAACATGCATGCAAAATAACACAGCATTTTATTTGTTCGTTTTATAAATAAAATCATAGGAAAGGGCAAATGTGAATGTAAAAGACTAGGCGTTGAATTCGCCATGATTTAAGGTGGAGACATGAAACAATGACATCATTAGTTCAGACGTTTTTTTTACCTCACGTCGACGTGAGGCAGCGTGGAGCGGACGTGAAGCCTCTACCTAGATTTACGTCATTCCTGTGCGCAACGTCATTGCCATGCCACACGTTTGCTTTGCTGAACCTCTCTAATATTTAGAATATAAGGTTAGAAATGTACGATGTCATAATAGTAAGGAACTTTCAAAATACATGCGTGAGGCAAGAACCGGATGCGGAAATTTGTGTTCTGCACATGCGTAATAAGAACATATAATGTCATACGTATGTGATGCCATTTGGACTCGTAAGGGGAAGTAACACTTCCAGATGTTCAAGGCCAATGCCTGTGTGGACATGAACTTGTATGATGTCACTCATTTTCACGTTCACGTTAACGCTTTGCTGAACCTCTCTATTGAAGCCAATCGTCTATGAATTCTTTTATGCTACTCGTAAATTTACTTATGACCAGATAGGCGTTTGTTGGGCCAACTGTGGAACTCGCAGTTGTACTTGAACAATAGATTTGCAGCAGCATTTTCCTATAATCAAGAAATAGTGCCACTAAATAGCACCAGAATATAAAGACTGATAGATGGAAGAAAATACAATGAACCGGGTGTTAACGACCGCATTTGTTTGTTCCTGCCGCATTTGAATGTACGGGGTTGATATACAGGGTATATCTCGACATCTGTAACAAACGTCGAGAAGAAATCAAGAAAGAATGTCCCTCTGAACATAGTTCCTACAAAGCGTTGTTACTACAATAGATGCAGTGCCATTATAGGATCGACTATATCACAGGATGCTCAAAGTGTCTGCCATGAGCAGCAATGCATACAGTGAGCCAAAAAATTATCCATACACCTTGACTTTATGAAATAAATCGGTAGTTTCATCATGAAATGAAACAGAAATCGTGAAAAAAATTACACTACCAAATACCTCGATATATTTTGTAGAAAACCATATAAAACTATTTATTTAAACAAATAATTATTTTCAAATAAAAAAAAAAAAAAGAAAGAAATTCAAATCGTAGCAAAATTGAAGGTCAAAAAAGTATCCATACACTTCTAATAATTACATTTTAACAAAACGGTTAGTACTTTGTTGACCCTTCTTTTGGCTTCAAGAAGAGCACAAGAACGTCGGGGCATGGATTCCACCAATTGTTTTAAGAAATTTGCGCTTGTTTCATGCCATGTTTTACGTAATAATGCTTTCAGTTCATTTTTGTTACTCGGCTTCCTCTCTGCCATCCAGCCAAGATGTCACAAGTTTTGATGAATGCTTTAGATCAAGATCATGCTGGAAAGTTAATGTCCGGGAAATCTTCATTTTTCTAGCAGAAGGTTTCAAATTCTCTTGCAGAATGGCTAAATAGTCCTCCTTCTTCATTGTGTTTTCAATGAAAATTAAGGGCCCCAATCCTACCCAGGAAAAACAACCCCAAACTATGATGTGACCAACGCCATGTTTTACTGTTGTTCGAATGCACTCTTTCTTTAGTTCTTCATGGGGTTGCCGCCACACTTTTGGGTGACCATCTGATCCAAAGAGGTTGAATTTACTCTCACCTGAGAAAATTACTTTCTTCCAGAAATTCAAATTGTTTTCAACATGCTCTTGTGCCCATCTCTGTCGCTTCATTCTATTCGCCTTACTAATGTAAGTTTTTTTCCGGGCCACTCTTCCATGGAAATTTATTTCATGCATTCTATTTTTTACTGTTTGTGCTGAAATAACAACCCCATAATTTGTTTGCAGATCTTGGGCAACTTTAGTAGCAGGTAAACGACGGTTTTACTTGATTGATCTTGTTATGATGTGATCAATTTTGATTGAAGTGCTCCTCTTTCTTCCTCTCCCTCCCTTGTTGACAAATGTATTGTCCTTTCTGAATTTCTGTATAATATACTGAACATCACTTTTAGGTAACTCAATCTGTTCCGCAATTTGTTTGTAAGTTTTTTTTTCTTTTCCACAAGCTTATGACTAGTTTTCTTATTTCCAAAGAATGTTCACTAGTTTTCACCATTTTGCTTCATTCATCAACTCAAACTGAACAGTAACGGTCTTCTTTATATAATTGATGTGAAGCATGCAAATTTTTTGCGATATGAAAATCTTTTGTTGCATATTTGAGAAAAAAATGAATGTGTACGGATAATTTTTTGACCTTCAATTTTGTTATGATTTGAATTTTTTTTTTTTTTGTGAAAATAATTATTTTTTTAAATAAATGTTTTTACATGATTTTCTACAAAATATATCGAGGTATATTTGGTAGTGTAATTTTTATCACGATTTCTGTTTCATTTCAAGATTTATCACGATTTTTGTTTCATTTAATTCATAAAGTCAACGTGTACGGATAATTTTTTGGCTCACTGTATGTGGCAACACTTCAACGTGGACTGGTGAAGCCACTTGAAGATGCCTGCTTCCTATAAAACTGCTACATCGGTGTTATCAATACACTCTTCCAGATCATTAACATCATTAATCGGAGTAGCTTACACCATATTTTTCATGTATCTCCACTGGAGACTGGGCAGGCCAATGCACTGGACCTCGACATCTGATCATGTATCATGGGAAGGTATCGTCCAAAAACCGACATACATCCAAAATGAAGTTCGCTGGAGCCCCATCATACATGAACAGCATGTCACCTTGTTCTTGGTGAGAATAATGCACCATGTTTCACACGGGACCGCCACTTTACCTGTTGCACTATTCGCTACTTGTTGCCTTCGTGGAACTGAGTCAACTATCCTGTAAACATCATGCTGCTGACGTGAATGAAAACTAATGACATCTGTGTACAGAACAACTGTAACTCATTAACAACACTTTGTAGGACATATGTTCACAGGAACCCCCAACGTTTGTTAAAAATTATTTATTTGTACCCTCCATACACCTGGTAGACAGTTTTTACTGTATTCATTGAATTTTTTAATCCAATTTTAATGACACTGTTAAACTCGAGTTTTTTATAAATTCACATATTGGGAATGACAAGAACTTTGATTTATGGTTTTTCATGAAACTTGTTTCATTTTTTCACATGGAAATGCTGTTAGAAGAGGCATTTCTGTTAAGAAAAATCCCATCTTTGAAAACCTAGCAGAGGAATCTATAGTGGCTCAGGGTATAATATTTGATGCTGTGAAGAGTATGGGTGGATTAGCAGAGGTGACCATTACCAGAAGTGTGTGTGTTTCAGTGACATCTTTTAGGAGGAGGTGCCATACATTTGTGAAAAAGAAAAGAAAACTAGTGCTGAAGAAGACAAAAAATAGAAGAAAAATTGAAACAGTACAGAGAGATCTTGAGGAAAAAAATAAAAAATATATAAATTGAGTGAAATAAAAAGAATTTGAGATACCGTAAATACTGTATTAAGCGCCCGGGCGCTTATTTGCAAAAATTCAGCGGACCCCCAGGCGCTTAATGCAGGCGGGCCGGTATTACAGGTCCGGCGCTTATAAAATTCTGCACAACTGTGATGGATACTATTACGCAAAATTCTCGCCCTTCTCCTTCATCTTTTCTAAAGTATCCTGCTGTGTTTTCCATTCCCCTTAGGATCAATGCTAAACTGTTTGGCTGTAGCCTCTGTAGAATGGTTTTCAGACTACTTTACTGATGCGAGATTAAAATTGATGCTATAACTGTGAAATTTTCATTCTTTCCAGATGTTTCCTTTTGTGGTTTACCGTATATACTGTATTTAGCGCCGGACCTGAAATACCGGCCCACCTGCATTAAACGCCTGGGGGTCTGCTGAATTTTTGCAAATAAACGCCGGACCTTCAATAACCGCCCGGGCGCTTATTTTAGTTCATTTCGTGGATTTTTCTTCTCTTGCTACTTTCTCACGGGAATGTTTGCTCTCCCAAATGCCACTGCTAAACCAGAAATTAGGTACCAGCATGATTGTCTTCTAATTTCATGGTTTTAATTTTGGATTCAGTCAAGCAACATAGCTGATGAAAAATTAGCATCTGGAAAGAATGAAAATTAGCCGTTAAGTAACTTGGGAATTCTTAACTGAGCAGGTTTAGTGATCAATAATAAAATTTGTGATTTATTGAAATTTTAAAAAAATAATGAAAAAATAAAAATTAAAGCCTAGAGGTGGTGAGAGGATAAAGGCTGATTCCCACTGGGCGGCAAGCACGGTAAAATCAGCCAGTACCGGTGGAGTTGCTACGGAAATGTAGCTCAATTGCAACCGGTTTTGCCATCTCTATCGTGCCGTTGATGAAACCAGCCAATCACAGCAGAGCACATGAAACAAGAATGCTGGGATTGCTTTGGCCATGATCACGCTTCTTACAAGGGAACCCCACATAGGCTTTTGTTTGCGTGCAAGCACACCCTTGAAGCGATAGCGTTGCGTGGCAGTGAAGTGCTCTGGAAGTGCGCAGAGTTCAACAAACATGGTGGAAAGAGGGGAAGCGAACTTGTTAGCGGCGATCGCCAAAACATTGCAATTAGAGCACTGTTATTAAGCATAAAACTTAATTTTGCTGTACAATTATTTGTCTCGAAATAATTTATAAGATGAAGTAGGCATCCATAAATACTATTTTTATTTAAAATTATAAAGCACCGTGATGCATTCCCCCTCACCAACGCAATGTAGTACTCGATGTTGCACATGAAGCCAGACCAGTGTTTGATTACCGAATTACTTAATAAAATGAATTAATAAAGTAAAGAAATGGTTATTAATTACTATACACGTTTGTACTGGAAAGCAATTAGCTAATTGTAATAATCTATTTTTAAAAACATAAGTTTGTTTAGAAACTTGAGAAGCCATTCAATTGCCGTCTGCTGCTGTCTATTTCATCTGAAGTGGATTCGTGCTTATTGCTGTGAGTAGTGGAAGAAAGAAGTTCCGTTAAGCGCATTAATACATCGCTTTAACAATGGAGTCCTTGTATGACTATATGTGCTCAGATTTTTTCGTTTTCGTGGTTTATTTTGAAAGAAACAAAATTTTGCACTCTTATTTTGCAAGCATCTATTGTAGCTTCAATTGATTAACATATTTCAATTTGGTGGAAATCTGTGACATACATGTTCGAGGGATTCCCTTATTAGTACAAATTAAAATGGCTGCAATCAACAACGAGTTGCTTATTGAAGAAGTTAGAAAGAAAAAGTTACGAGAGCTGTTATTCTATTGGTTTTTCGACTGCGAAGTATAAACGCTCCTGATTGGTTGAATGTTTAACTTTTACCATTCAGTGAGAATGCTCATATTTTGTTGCCGTGAACGGTTGCTTGGAATACCAGCTGAATTTTACTGTCCTTACCGTCCAGTGGGAATCAGCCTTTAGGCCATGGTGCAGGTTGGGGTTTCTTGGCTTAATTAAAAATAAACGTGGTTTGTTCAAATCCTCATTGTTCGACCAAATCAGGTTGAATTATACTTAGCGATTTTGCTAAGTCAAATGGCATTATATTATGAGCACATCCTGTAATTATAAATTACTTCCTTACCATCTTTAGGAGAAATAGAGAAATACAAAAAAAAAGTCAAAAGTAAGATTAAATAAGTGATCAAACATTAATTTTAACAACACCTATACTCTGTTTATCACCAACCGACCTCACAGTTTACTAGAGGCAATAACTTACTTTCTTTTAAGGCTCATAGATATTGTACAATGAATAAAGTGAGTTAGGGTAATGGTGAAACCTGATCTACCAGGAAAAAAAAAAGACATTGTCAACAGAGAAAGATTTCTGTCTTTATGATTTTCTTGTATAATTTGACTACTTTTTCCTTGTACTGTTTTGTGTTATATGCATTATTTTTAGTAAAAATTTGTAATAAATTTAAGAAAATATAAAATTTAAGATATTAAAAATAAATCAAAAAATTTGCAAATAAAACATGACAACTAAAATATAAATTTCCTATAAAAATTTAAGAAAAAAACGTTAAAATTTTCCATTCGAATATTAAGAATAAAATATTAAAATACTCTTATTAAAATAATAAAAATTTGCAATAAAATTTTAAAAATAGAATTCTAAACAATTACCATGGAACTATTTAGAATAAAGTATTAACAATTTATCGAAAAACTATTAAAAAATTGTACTAATAAAAAAATGCATTTAACGCAAAATAGTCCAATAAAAAATAGTAACATGATATAAAAGTTGAAAATGAAAGCATCTTTTTTACTTTCTGCCAGTGTACAAATATTCTGTTTCATGTTTTGAAGTTACCTTAAGGGAACTACTTGTTCATGTTGTATTATCGCTATAAAGTGGTTATTGCCTCAGATAAATTGAGGGGTCGGTTGACATTAAACAGACCTTGGTTTAGTTTGTGTTTTTATTTATTTATTTTTCAAAGTATAAGTAAGGATATTCTTAGGGAACAACGGGAAGTTAATCACCCCCCCCCCCCAATCCTCTCCCATATGTTTTATGAAGCCTCATGCGGCTTAGAAAATCAATTCATATCAGTCTAGCTGAAAAATGCTTCCAATGGACACAGGAAATATAGTGATTGGGGCAATGTCATCATCTTAAATGAATCCTCATTTTGGTTAAGTGATTCCGCAAGTTGAGTATTGTCGTCTCCCAGAAACAGAACTTTGCACCATATCGTTAGCACCTTGAAAAGATTGTATTGATTAGACTTACTACCCAAAACAAACAGGTTTTGATGTACTTTGCAAGAACATTCTATGAGAAGAGAAAAAGCTCTGATATAAAGCATTATTTAAATCAATAAGCTTCTTTTAATTGATGACCAAAAATTAGCCTAAGGGCAGCAAATTATTATTGTTAGGATAAGGGTACCAAAATGATTGGCTAGGAGTAGGTAAATTGATAGGAAAGCTGATAGGCATAAAAGTAAGGTGGGCAATGAATGGCTAAGGGACAAAATACAAAATGTAACATTGTTCGTGTCGTAGAAATAAATTGTGGTGTTATTACTTTTTAAATGCTCCTTGTAATTACAATAAATAAAATTAACACAGAAATATAGAAAATACAGAAAAATACAGAATTATACGAGATAGAAATTACAGAAGTAAACTATGATAAATAAACAAAGTTTAAAACGTACAAATAAGACAAAATCCACGTTACTGAGTGTAACCAAAGCATTTTTTTTTTTTGCCAGAATAAATGAAAACAGTAAATTATATAAAAGTAGCAAACAAACATGGCAATAAGAAAAGACACTATAACAATGCAAGGAAATTAAAATAAGTTAGCAAAGGCCAAAAGGGGGTAGTGAATATATAGAATGTCGTTTGGGAGTTATAAGTTGGTCCAGAAGATTCTTTCTCCTTTAGAATATTTTGATAGATTCTAAGACTGAGGTCTTGAAAGGATCGTTCAAGACATGGAGAACAGAAATGACTTAATTACGAGCTGCAAATGGATGGCTGTGATTCAGAAGAAGATTCTTGTACTATAATTTTGAGTCTTTTCTATGGTAGGAGGACATACGTTCTTTGAATGTATTCGCTGAATATCATGTCAATAGTCCGAATTAAAAACTGTCATAAACGTTGCAGGAGATTTGCATACGCCTACCTTGGCATAATGGTGGAAATGGTGGGGGATTTAAGATAAGATGTAAAGGTAGAGGGATACGGAAGGAGAAATATGAGATACATCTGGCATACAAAAATCCAAATGCCTTACATTTCCTTCTCGGTAACACCAAGGATAAAACTCCCATGCTATTACAGTCGAGAACATATGATAACCCATGCAATGACTGTCAGAAGGTTTACTGAGGAAGATCTGAGAGAAACGTTGGGAGGAGATTTAAAGAACACTAGTTGGAATCTACCGAAATTTGGTGGCAAACAACTGTGTGGTTTCATAAACAATCCTCTCTACAAAGACATTACAATCAACAACTTTGCAAGCATTGATGATCAAATTAACAACAATTACATACAATAATTAACAACGATAATAATGACCAATGCACATGCGCAGAAGTGCAGATTTTGATCTTAGAAAAAGTGCTTTGCGTTTTAATATGCGAAGTGGGATTATGCCCACACCAGATTTGGATGTTCCGAGAAGTCGGCTGTGATGAAATATCTGTTGGAAAGGGGGTACAGCATTTCCAAAATCAGATTAAGATTATTAAGATGTGTCATTATTGGACCCTTTTAAAACGCCATAAATTCAGAAAAAAACCGAAGTTTTTATTAAATGCAGATAGCAGACCGTTGGGGAGAATCCTGACTTTTTGAACTTGTGACCAAATTTTCCACTGTTTAATTCTTAATTTGTAAATTTTTTATTATTATTTTATTGTATTCCTTGTAAAATTTACAGTTTTCCTTATAAATTACTTTTGTTAATGATTTCCAAAAATACATTTTGTATCATTCCTTTTTTGATTGGCTATTTAAGTCTTGGTAATTCGCTGATTAGCTAATTTGTATTATAAAAGAAGCTGTCTGTTATCCTCGAAATGTATCACACTGGAAGAACTTCACTTTGTGACTGCAATACCTATGTTTACAAGACAGAAAGTATTTTATGGACAAGCTTTTTCTTTCTCATATCAAGTTTTTTTTTTTAATGATGGAAAAACCATTAGTGAAATGATGTTCATGTTAACCCATATTTCAAATTTCAACATTTCAACATTCTGTGTCAATGGATATTGAAAATATAAAGGAGACAGATAAACAGACAGATTATCCTTACTTCTAACATATTTGTCTTCTTATTAAATAGAGAATTGAAATTATTAGTAAATTGGTAGTTGAATGTTTTTTCATAATTTTTTTTAACTACAGTGAAACGTCCCTAATGTGACCATTCAAAGGGAATTTGTAAACTGGTCGCATCAGAGAGGTGGTCTCTTAAGGGAAATTAGCAAGTATTCTAATGAAAACTTTATTATTTTTTTATTATTCACATAGAGTTTGTTTTGTAATTGAAAATGAACGAGCCAATCTCATTCACCAACAATAGAGTTTGACACTTTAAATTCATTCATGTCCCTTAGCTTGAATTAAAAGCACATGATGAAATGCAAGAAAGGAAATTCAGAACTAAGAGCATGTGTAATTTGGATGTTTATTGCACAATGTCATTGACATTAATACTTATCTGAAAAAAAAGTCAAATCAACAAGAATAATAAATCTCAACAATATCAACAATGAAAACGTGCAAAATCATTTTTAAAACAATTGTCCAAAACAAACAATTGCAATCAACAATAATGAGCAAATACATGACGATGTAAATTGTGACGCTTGCACTAACACAGTTCATTCCAAAAGCGTTTTCACTTGCTTGGCAAGAGTTGAGCTAAGCGAAAGTTGATTGGTTATAAAGTCTAGTATTTGAATGAACATCGTAGAAGTTTAAAATGGACTTGGCCGTCCAGAGTGATGAGGTTTATGACTGGTGTGGGTGAATTACAGTACTTTTAACTGAAAAGATTAATCGCTGCTTTTTATTTCAGTAAGATCGACTTTGCAGATGAAATGTTAAATGCACTTATTAAAAACAAAGCAATAAATAAATAAATAATAATAATTATGAACTGCAGATGATCTCCAGTTCATAATTATTATTATTTACTTGTGAGTTCATCAACTTTCTGATGGTTTGGAGTGGAGAAATTCTCGATCTGCGGGCCAGGTTCCCGTCTCCCATTGGGCTTTCAATCGTGACAACTTGGTTGTCTTTAAGACACCTTGAGACAGCTTGGCTGTCCGTGGTGTCTGTGATAGCCCAATTGGTAGAGGCGTCGGCCATGATAGTCGAGATTCCTGGTTTGAATCCGGGTCGCAGAATTTTTCCTTCCATTTTTCAATTGAAAAATCATTACCAAAGCAATAAATATTTAAGAATATCTCAAGAATGTTCGATAAGGGTTTATCCTACGTAATGTGACTGTAGCCAGTGTGTTATTTGTTTTAAAGGGGGTCTGGTTAGTCATATATGCCAAAAATTGGCTATTTTGCATCTGGTTATTTTGAAACAGATGTGAGGGGGGGCGTGCAGCTCCGTGATCAGCTGGTCCTTGAGTAATAGGGAAATTAGTTGACTTGTTTTGTTTGGGGGGCCTAGTCAATTGTAATTATGTTATTATTACCATGTAATGAGCTTTGACACTTGCCCAGTGTGTGCTGTTTTTTTTTGTTGTTTGTTTAGTAAAAATATTAGTGAATATGACATGATTCATCGTTGTTCATTTAATATTTGGCTAAGATCGCTATTTGCATTGTTACAGCCAAGCAAGTGCTTGGGAAGCTGTAACAATGGGAATAGTGAGCACACGATTGTTTCTGTTGAAGAGAATTTCTGAGAAGAGATGACAATCTCTTCGTGTTGTGTTTCTCTAAAATAATGTTGTTGTGGTTGTTGCTTTCTTGACTTCATGCAAGAGAGATCGCTCAACGTTTGTGAGCGTTTTTTTTTTTTTTGGAATGCCGCCATTACGATGAGAATTTTCATCGGGCAGCTTATTAGCGTAATAAACATTAACTAGTTTATTATGTTTAAAAATATTACTTTTAGAAGTAAAAAGTAATACAGCCTGGCGACGATAGACTTTCAAGTAAAAGATTCGTCGATGTCATGTTGTTCAAAGGAGAAAAGATAGAACGATTTTTAAAAGATCGATCTTTTCGTCATTGCTACTAAGTTAAGAAGTCACCTGCCCAGTGAGAGAACATCTATGGTGAGACCTTTCAGTTTTTATTTGTGAGTTAGAACACCACGGCCGCTCTTTATCCCGTCGTTTTAATTAAAAAGTACAGTGGGAGTGAGTATAGTTCTACGTCTAGAGAGACAGCTGTTGAATGCAGCGGTACAGCGAATTTATGACTGCTCTATGTAGCGAAATTAGACTGAAGTGACGCTTTAGCTGTTATTACCAAATACGCATGCAAGAGAACTGATATATTGTTATTTAGCATATTGTTAATAATGTATTTCGTACATGTTTGCTTATGCAGTGAGCCCTGGAAGCACATGTTCACTGTCAGATAAGTTTAGCAAGCGTGCTATTTTATAGCGACACTCCGTTATAAGCGCTGTGTTCCGAAATTTAATAAAAACAAAAATAAAGTCACCAATCTTGAAAAACGATGAAGAAACTTGTGAGATGGAAGAAAACTTAAACGATGTAGTCTATTGAAGATGTTGTTGATAGTAGAAATAAACTTAGTCTATTGAGGATGTAGATGAAGTCTTGTGAAGATAGTAGAAAACGATAATCTTGAAGGAAGTGTTGGTTTTGAAATACAGATGAAATTTTGAAGAGGGTGATCCAAATATTTGGGATAAAATTTATATAAAACGTTTTCGAGAATATTTCTCATCATCAGTAGGGTACAACTAAGAAATTACCACAAAATTGAAACAATAATAAGCAAAACCAAAGAAAAAAACATATTTCTTAAAAAATGTCCAGAACATCATATTATACCAAAATCTATAAGAATAAAAAATATGACCATCAACAGAATAGAAATGAAAACTCTTAATCGAATAATCAAAGAAAACTATACTAATATATCGAATTTAAACAAACAAAAATGGAATCTGATCACAAATTTCAGACAAACTATGGCAACAGAAGATTACATTTCACTTAGATACCACACAAACAAACTAATTGACAACACAACTTATTACAATAAAAATAGATTATCCAAAAATGGAATTGGCTTATTACCAATAATTTCGAAAATAACCATAGAATACAACAACCAACGACTCAAAATGATCAACCAGTCACTAATAACTTAAGAAATCAGTCACCAATAATAACAAATAACATTAGTGATCAATATAGTGAAATCATACAACAAAATGAAGAAGCAGTTCCTAATAACCTACCAAACATCATCAATTTAACTAATGAAGATATCCCAGAAAAATGGATGAACATTTTAGAACTAGGACTGAAATTTGCATATAATGCCCCAATAAACCTAACAGATATGATAACCAACATAGAATATATATTACAAAAAGAAGAAGTAAATAATAAAGAACAAATAATCAATCAGAACATAACCACTATAATAAGGAATAATAAAGAAAATCTATATTGGCATAAGGAAATAAAAAAATTTAAAACTTATTTAGAAGATAAAGATCTAATTATAACAAATCAGACAAGGGTAAAATAATTACAAAAGAAAAAAGATTACATTATTAGCATAGAAAATTTCATAAAAGAAAATAAAATTTTCAAATTAGAAAATAAAGATCAAACAATACAATTCCAAAAAAATGTTATTAAAAAAATAAATGAATTAAAAAAAGAAAATATAATTAATGAAGAACAACAAAAACAAATAATTCCAAGAGAAACATCACCAAATTCAATTTATGGAGTAATAAAAATACACAAAGAAGGAAATCCCATAAGAATCATAACCTCCACCAAAAAATCACCAACTTACAAACTAGCAAAATTTCTAGATAATTATTAAAAAAAAATTTTTGAATTTAATTACACAATAAAAAACTCAACACTAGCCAAACAAACATTGGAAAAACTAAAATTAGAGAATAAAGACAAAATTTATACTATAGATATAACAGCTTTGTATGATAACATCCCAATCATACCAACTCTCAACATCATAAAAAATCAATTAAAAACAAAATTACCTTACACGAAAGTACTAAAAATCATACAATCCATAAATCTATGTTTCACCAACAATCAAATAAAATTCAATGAAAAAATTTATTCACAAATTGAAGGCTTATCCATGGGTAGCCCATTATCACCAATTCTTTCCAACATCTATTTAAATAACACTGAGCACAATTTACTAAACAAATCACAACACAAACAACACATAAAAATATAGATGAGATATGTAGATGACATCCTAGTCATAACAAACAAACCAATAGAAATATTAATACACCTATTAGAAGAACGATATCCTTTAAAATTTACACACAACAACATGACCAACAACCGTATCACATTTTTAGATATAAACATTATAAAAAATGAAAATAATCTAGATTTTGAAATATATGAAAAACCAACAAAAGGTAACAACATACCACATTACTTATCACAACAACCCACACACCAAAATATTAACACTATTAAACAATATTTACAAAGAATAAAAAATCTTACATCCCCAAAATATATTCCTACAAATTTAAAAAAACTTAAACTGAGCCTAATAAAAAACAAATATCCAATAACTTTAATAGACAAAATTTTAATAGATGCGTTTACAAACAATACAACAAAAACTATACCAATTCAACAAGAACAACAAAAAAGATATTCAATACAATAATAAAATTTTCCACAAACAGAAAAAAATATTAGAACAAATACCAAACATAAAAATCATACTAAAAATAACAAATAACATTACTAAAACATTAATAACCACCACCAACCTAAAAACAACAATCAATCAAAATAATAACACAAATATCAATTTCAAAGAAACATGTCAAAATAATAAAGAAAAATGGAACACTAGAAATATAATTTATCAAATACCTTGTAAAAATTGTGAACATATCTACACAGGTCAAACTAAACGACAATGAGAAATAAGATTAAAAGAACATGAAAGAGCACTTCGCCACAAAGACAAAAACAACCATTTAGTAAATCATTGTATCAAAGAAAACCACACACCAGATTGGAATAACACAAAAATCATTAGAAAAGAAGAAAATTATAAAAAAAGATTAATTAAAGAAACAATAAATATCATTACAAATAACAAAAATTTAGCCAAACCATCAATAGAGATAAACAATAAATGGACACTACTTTTAAACAACAATTACCCTAGTATACAATAGCCAACAATCATAACCAATAGTTACAACCAACTTAGCTTCATCACCTTTATATCAATTGTTAAATTCTTATTTCAACTGTTTTCACCATTCAAAAATGTTTTATCCTACTGATGATGAGAAATATTCTCGAAAACGTTTTATATAAATTTTATCCCAAATATTTGGATCACCCTCTTCAAAACTTCATCTGTATTTCAAAACCAACACTCCTTCAAGATTATCGTTTTCTACTATTTTCACAAGACTTCATCTACATCCTCAATAGACTAAGTTTATTTCTACTATCAACAACATCTTCAATAGACTACATCGT
This sequence comes from Rhysida immarginata, assembly GCA_023313115.1. Classification (NCBI taxonomy): domain Eukaryota; kingdom Metazoa; phylum Arthropoda; class Chilopoda; order Scolopendromorpha; family Scolopendridae; genus Rhysida; species Rhysida immarginata. The sequence goes on from JAHWFO010048912.1 coordinate 2,224,014, forward strand.
TTAAGTTTTCTTCCATCTCGCAAGTTTCTTCATCGTTTTTCAAGATTGGTGACTTTAATTTTAATTTTGCTTTATTATTTCACGATTTTTCCACATTATAAGGAGACTAAATTCATTTTAAATTTAAACTAATTTCTTAATAAAGGCTCAAAATCAAGTTTCAATTAAAACAGTTTGACGCCACTCATTATGCCTACCTATCCCTGTTGCTAAGAAACAATAAATGGCATCGTCCAACATGATTCGAACCAGACTTCTTGCTTGGAGCGATTGATCTCACTGGTTTAATGTATTGCAAGGAAGCCGAACATCATTCACCTAAGTGAAAATGCTTTTGGAATGAACTGTACAGTACTGTAGGTAAGAATGTCATGGTGTATATGAAACAGGAGTTAACTGCCAACGCACTGCTTATATATATCATTTTGGCAGTTATTCCAGTTTCGGTGTCATAATATCGAATAATGAAGGCTGCAGCAATGCAAAGGAAAGGAAACCAAAAATATAACCTCATTCTTGTTACCTAGCAATAGAGGTGTTCGATTGGATTATAGAGATTACTATAGAATGTACACTGTAGTATATGTGACATGTAATTAGTGGTCTCTGGTCGGATCATAGAGTAGGCCAGATTAGGGGAGTCTGCTTATAATAGCACCTATTGGCACTTGAATCTGTGCAGGTTAGATTCCCCGGATATTAGAGGTGGTCGCTTAGGGAAGTTGCACTGTATTTTGAAATTTCATGTTTTAAAAAAAATGACAATATATATTTTTCTTTTGGAAATTAAATTTTCACATTTTTAAAAATTTTTTCCCTCAAAGAAAACAATGTCCCGCACATTCAACATTACCACCACAAAGTGGACTCAACAAATGTTTTTCTAACGTAAAAAGTAAAAGTTATGAATATGCTTTTGAGGTAGGTTTTGTTGATTTTTACTTGTTTTATCCATATTGCTATTCTACAAAAATTTTAAATTAATATACAATAACTTTTTTTTCTTTTTTTAATTAGATGACATGTTCGAACATACGCTATGGTCCAGGTGTAACACAAGAAGTTGGCAAAGTAAGGAAAACCAAACAACAACTTGAAATTACAAATTTATTAAAATAAAATTACTGCAAATCAGTGGTAAAGGTTTAACTTTAAAGATAATATACAGGGTGGTACATTTAAGTGTAGACAGGGAAATATCTCGAAAACAAAGCATTGTACGAAAAAATATCCAAAATTAAAAGTGAATTACTTCGCGGGGGAAATTCATTAACCAAAAAATTAGCCCCCTCCCTCCCCCCTTGTGATCGGGGGGGGGGTAACTTTGAAATTTTAAATAGAACCCTTATTTTTAATGGTATATTCAGATTGTACACAATATTCAAGAAATGTTTTACTCTTGTGTTTTTTCACTTGATCTAACAGTTTAGGGGCCGGCCCCCCCCCCCCCCATGCAATTTCAAAACTAGTGGAGATGCAACAAATCTGCTGCAGGCAGCATATAGGAAGTTAGATAGATGCTAAACAACGGTAGTGTCAAATTTGACCTTTGACTTCGAATTTTGCACCTTGTAATTTGAAACTTTGTAACAGTTACAGGTAAATTTCCAATTGTAGAGCTCAAAACTCTGATTTTAACAAAAAAGAGAGATGAAAAATAAACGCATTACAGCCAGCTCGGTGGCCAAGAGCATTACGGCGCTGGTCTTGTCACTCTCGAAACCAGCGAGTTCGAATCCCGCCGAAGGCATGGATGTTTGTGTTTTTGTCCCCTTTTCATCCATTTCACCCATTAATCTGGACTTACAATTTCAGTCTTATTCTTGAATTTGGTGCAGACCAATTCCAAATTTTTAAAAATGAGTTAAGAGTTCTAATCCTGCAGTAGGCAATATTTTTCACCATGTTACAAACATGTGTGACTGGTGTTAGTGTGTTTTTTTGTTTGAGAGGTAAAAAAAAAAATAATAAATTTTTTTTTTTTTTTTGAAGCTATTCCCCATGAGTGCGTTTTATCTTACAGTGGTTAATGGTATTGCATAAATTTATGTGTGGGTTATGGGTTATAGGTTATGAATGTGTGGGTGTGTGTTTGTGATCCGTTGTGATAATGTGAGGAGTAAATAATTTGGTTCATCTTATATAGAATGTTGTTGTATTTTTTTTTTTTATTATAAGATTATTTTTCGTTGTAAAAGCTGATTGTTGTCTGATGTCTGCAACAATTATCATGTAACAATCACCTAAAAACTTTGTTGTTGTCTGTTTTCAGGGAATTCGACTGTCAACAAAGTTGCGGTTGTTTTTCCTTTGTTAGGAGAACGTCTCGCGTTTCCAATCGATGTGTTAGGCAGTGAAGCTTGTGGCATTGTCGCGTTCGTTATCATTATCAAAGGCAATTATGTGTAGGCGTCATGTTACACATTAAATGTACGTCAGATATTCTGTAATGAAAATATTCTTTAGATATAGCCGTAGTCTCCTTTTCATTTGGGCAGACTTTATATGTATGTCTATAAACGGTTCGCACAACTCAGATTTTTGTAAAAGGGGTTCACGAGTCAAAAAGATTTGGAAAATAATGCTTTAGATAAAGTAAAATAAGAGCTATTTCATGATGCTTTATATATTTTGATAACTTTTTCATTTCACTTACTAAGGACCTGAAAAATATGAAGGCAAATAAAGTGGCTGTTATGACTGACCCATATCTTCGTAATCTTCCTCCATTGTCATCTGTTGTTACATCATTGGAAGGAGAAGGAATCAAATATGATATCTATCATAACTGTAGAATTGAACCAACAGATGAAAGGTATTAAAAATAAAATTTGAATTCATATGATACCCTTCTTTCCTTGTGCACTTAAAATACAGGGTGATTATTTTATCATGCAATCTGGCATTCTGAGCATTGGACGAGCAAGGTAAGCGGAGTATAAGGTATGCTCGATCGCGATTTCTATTGTGATTGGCTAAGCTCTGTGACGTCAGCCAGAGCCCGAATGCGACTCTTGTTTTGTTTGAAAGCTATGGAAAAGCAGCGCAAATTTCCGTTTCGAGACCTTTCACGAGCATTCGCTTTTGTTTCCAAGATTGATTCATTTCATAATCAGTTCAGGCATAGTTCAAGTAACAGAAATGATTTACATTACACGTTTAAAAATTATATTATTGTTAAAATTACGTTTAAAACTACGTAAGGCATTGCACAATTGAATACCGATGACGAAACGAAACTCCTGTGGATGCATAAGCCAAAAGCACATAAGGATGAGCCGATATAAGTGGTTTCGAATTCATCATAAGAATCAAATACTTCGTTTATTAATGATATAAAATAAGCAACATGTTGATTGGAAGGCTCTTCATTGCAAGAAAACGAACGAACATACAACGATAACTACTACATACAGAAACTAAGTACACACGCAAACGAACGAAATAGCATAGCGCCATCTCTTGGCAATGAAGAACTTCTCCAACACAATAAATAACGATAACATTGATAATGATAATAAGGAAAACATGCAGAATATAGAGGAAATAAAAAAAGTATTAAATTGTGTTTTAACATAACCCCCTCGTCCGTGGAGAAATTGTTTTTTCCGTGAATTTGAAAGATTGTTGATCTATTTCAGTGACGCATTGTAGCCATTTCGGCGATGGCTTCACCAGGCAGATGCTCAGTCCATGATGTTAATGCATAAAGCGAAGTTTGTAATCCTTTTTAAAATATTTTATTTTATTTATACATGAATTATTTTTGTTTTCCTGGAAACTGTTGTTGCATACTTCAACTGTGTAATGTGTTCCAAGCATTATTAAATATCGTCTGCAAAGTTTGATCTGATTTTTTTATTTTAAAACATGTGCGCCTATGGAGGGTTTACATTTTTCAGGCTCTAGCTGATGTCATCAATGCTCCGCCATCTGGTGAGCACCTGGAGAAACGGCCCGATCGAGCATACCTTATACTCTACTTATCTTGTTGGAAGAATACTTTTTTTTTAAGACCTAAATGGTTTGACTTATTGATAGATGGTATACACTGTCATATCACTAAATTATGACCACCCACTTAGTAATGGGAGTAGCCACCCTTCGCCACTATAACTGCTATTAGGCATCATGGCATGGACGCAAGAAGTGCGCTGTATGTGTCCGATGGTATGGCAGTCCATTCCGCTTGAAGGGCTGTCCACAGATTCAAGAGTCATAGGTGGAGGGTCCAGCTGCTGTACATGGCAATCAAGGTGCTCCCACAGATGTTTGATTGGATTGATGTCCGGCGAATTAGCAGGCCAAGGGAGCACTTCGAAAGTCAGTAGAGTGTTTCTCGAACCAATCCAGAAGGAGACATGCCTCATGGCAGGGTGCATTGTCCTGCTGGAAAACACCATTACATTGGGGGAACATCTGGTCCGCTATGATTGACAGATAGCCACAGGCATTCAAATTGCCCTCTAGACGAATCAGTGGACCTAACTGCTCCCAACAGAAGATCCTCCACACCTACACTCTACCCCCCCACCAGCCTGTTTCCAGCCCACAATAGCCTCCTGCAGTCTCTTTTCATGGCGTTCACGACGCACTCGCCATCGCCCGTCAATCTTATGGAGCAAAAACCGTGACTCGTCAGAGAAGGCGACCTTAGCCCACTCGTCTGTGGTCCAATGACAGTGCTCACGTGCAAAGTCTAGGCGTCGCCGACGATGACCCCCTGGTCAACATGGGTGCAGAAACCGCGCGTTGACTGTTCAGACCCATCCGTAACAGGGTGCGTTCAATGGTAATGTCGGATACACGTCTGTCGGCACCACTGTTGAATCTGGTGGTCAGTTGGACTGTGCTCTCCTGTCACCTTTTACGAGTCGTTGTAGGCGCCGCTCACCCTATTGGTCGATGACTCGTGACCCTTTACAGTGATGGCGTTGGGACGCGATTTCTGTCCCTGCTGTCCACTCTTTGTACATTTTCACTGCAGCGGACTGTGAACAGTTCACAAATCGTGCCGTTCTGTGATAGCCTATTATCATCCCTTTTTGGATATCCATTAAATCCGGACGTTGACCCATCTTGAGGCTAATGCACCTACCGTTTGATGCACTAGCTTTAAAGCTTTCTCAGCCTGTTATGCAAATTTTGATATAGCAAAATTGAAATACCAACTAGGACAACAAAATACAGAAATAAGCATTTCCCCAACAGCGCTATTCAACTGAAAAAAGAAAAATGGAAACATAAATCCACAAAATAGTTTAATATTACCTCGTCAAACATGGACAATCAAAGGTTCGAAATTCAAAATATACAAAGTGAACAGCCAAATTTATAACAAAACTTGGAGACGAACTGACAAATCAGGATCAAATACCTGAGAACAATGTTGACCAATCCGAAATACAGTGGGTTGCCAACTTGAATTAACGATCGCAAAGAATTTAACTGATAAAATAGCCGGACAAAACAGCCAAAAAATTAAAACAATTATTTTTTTTGTAAGATGGAACCCATTATCGGCATCCATTCTTCAACCGGCATTGAGCCATCATCACTATTGAGTAGATGATTGGATGACTTATTATTGACTATTTCCAGAGATTCTAGGAATGGCAGCAACTTAGGATCTCTACAAGAATGAATGATTTTGAAATTATCATGTGCGTAATCATGCATGGTTAGCGAAAGAGGACATACCCCATCTAACATGCTCTATACAATCAATGCGTTCTTTCATCCTTATATTTATGGCACGGCGAGAATTACCTACATAAAACATTGGATACGAAGTGCAATCAAACCTATAGACACCTGCCTTTTTCTACTGGGGATTATGTCCTTCATCTTGCAGAGTTTGTTCCTAAGGTGCAGCTACTCCTGAACGCTACTGTATAATTGGAAGTTTTTGCACAGTTTTTCAATTGAGTGATTGAGGTGTTTGTTGTAAGGGAGAACTAGTGCCTGCCTGTTCCATTCTTGTTTATCCTTCATTTTGAGGGTCGTGACCTGCTCCATTGTCAGGATGTCACTGATTTAAGTTTATCAATGACGTCACCTTGGTATCCATTGTATTTTGCATGGCTCCTAACGGTTTCCAATTCGATGCTCCTATCTTTATCCGTGAGTGGGAGGAGGGAAGCTCTTCTGAATTGGTGGTAAAATGCTGCCAACTTTTGTGGATGGCAATGGTTTGAATCCTCCTGATGAAAGCGGGAACGAAGTCAGGTTTCCCCTGAACTGCAAACGTCAACCTGCCTTCTACTCGAGAAATTATTAGATCTAAAGATGCCAATTTTTGGTCAGACTCCACTTCCATGGTGAATTGAATGGGTGACATAGGGAATTCAATTTAGTCAGAAGAGACTGACTGTCATGTTCATTGGAATTTATGACAGTGAAAACATCTCCCCATATGGCTTCCAGATCTTAGGGAAGAAACTAAAGATGTTTCAGCTGTACCTTACTGTAGAAGGCTGCATCAAATATGATTTTCCTATTATACTTGTGATATTGAACGCATGATGAATGCCAGGTTACATGATAAAAATTCCTAATATTGGATGAAATTTCAAAAACAGGTTTTGTTTTGTAGTTACTCAGTACTGAATTACAAATTAAAGTTTAAAATAGTTTATATACTCGTTTAAATATATTGTATGCTGAATAATTTATGTAACATTATTTACAGTGTTATGTCTGCTGTTGAATTTGCGAAACAACAAGATTTTGATGCATATGTAGCTATTGGTGGAGGATCTGTAATGGATACTTGTAAAGCTGCAAATTTATTTGCAAGCAATCCAGAAGCTGAATTGTTAGATTATGTAAACAAACCAATAGGAAAAGGAAAAATTGTTGAAAAGGAGCTTAAACCTTTGATTGCAAGTAAGGAAGATAGCGATTTAACTTGAAAAAACATGTACTGGTTTGTTTTGGGTTATACTTTTTACCTTATTATAAATCACATTAGCAAAAAACATGAGAAATTAATATATAAGACATGCATACGCATGACATTCATTCTGGACTCTTTTGCTAGAATTGATTGATGTATCACATGTCATATTTTGGCATTGAAAATTTCAATGGTGTCATAATGGTATCATGAGATTGCGTATCACTGAATTAGTTTTGACCATGTCAACATTATTAATTGCTCATTATGTTCATTCATGACGCACAAGGTCTGTTCAAAAAATAACCGAACTTTTTTAATTACGCGGCAAAGGATCATCATAGCAATGAGCGGTTGGCAATACTGCAGTTGTCATATTCTTCTGTCTAATGGACTATTTACAAGTTTTTACATGTTGTTTAGTTTCCTAGTTATTGCCATCTGAATGCAACGTGTTCGGTGGTCGTGACGATTTTTGCAACGTCCGATTTACGAGAACAACGACGCAAGGTGAAATTTTGAGTTGGGTTTATGGATACAACTTTGAGACCGAAGTTCAGTGGTCACAGTGGGTTGGCAAAGGATCTCCACACTCAAAAAAGGATCATGCTCACCGTTTTTATTTCAACGGAGTTGTGCATTTTGAATTTTTGCCTCAAGACCAAACGTCTGTCCGTCTGGAAAAGGTTGCGTGAAAAAAATTCGCAAAAAGAGACCACTGTTGTTGCACTTCATGGTTGCGCCTGCCCACTCAGCCTTGTTATTTCGCCAGTGTTGTGCTAAAATCAGATGACTGTCTTCCCGCAGCTTCCCTGCTCCCCAGTTCTAGCTCCCTGCGACTTTTTTCGATTTTCACGTTGCATCGTTGTTCTCGTAAATCGGACATTGCAAAAATCGTCACGACCACCGAAACACGTTGCATTCAAATGGCAATAACTAGGAAACTAAACAACATGTAAAAACTTGTAAATATGACAATTGCAGTATTGCCAACCGCTCGTCGCTACGATAATCCTTTGCGGCGTAATTAAAAAAGTTTGGTTATTTTTTGAACAGACCTCGTATATTAGTATTTGAAAATTTCTAAGAGGATATCATAATGATGCCAATAGAGCAGATGCCATTAATCTGATTTCGAACATCCTCAAACTAAATTTAACAATTGGCAAAAACGGTATTTACTGACATTATATTCATTCATGGCTTGTCGTTTTGAGTTGTTTGATATATTACTTACTACAGTATATTCCTCTTACCTCGCAGTTACAAGGGAGCTTAATTTTTATCCGTGTTAACTGAAATTTGACTTAAGCGATCAGTAGCATATTCAGTCATGTCAATAATTTAAAATAATGAAATTGTGAAAGTGAAATTATCTAATTGGAAATTTAATAAATGAAATGCTAAATACTGCATTTACATTATTGCCATTCTTTTTATTATCAAAAGAGTTGTATACAATGTTTACATTTGTTTAAAATAATCAGAAATGGATTTCTGATCTGAATTTTTCACAATGTTCGATGAAACATAAGTTTTAACTCTAAAAAAACTATTGAAGATATCTTAGGGAACGTCACTCTGGGACATTAAATAATTGCCCAATTCTTTTAATAAAGATTTTGCATCACTACCTGAAATGGTCTTCTCCTTGGCATTACCATCATCTTCTTCATGTTCGTCTCCCCCTACACTGTTCGTCATCTTTAGTTGGGACTTCCGATGTTATCGCCAATTTGTCAACATCAACAAAAGCATTAAAATGTACGTTGGAGAGGTTCTCCAACTTTGCTCTGCTTTTAAGAATCTCCCACTCCTCGAAGCCTTGAAAATCATACTCCTCATCACTGACATCACCGTTCACATTTTCATATTCACAAACCATAAATCCAGCTTTGCGGAAGCAGTTTTCTGGCATCATACGCCAAACACACGATACGGTCATTATCGTATCCCAGATGTTCCATTTCTTGAATTCTTTATTTGCCTCAAGATGATCGATAATATCCTGCACTAAGTTTTTTCGAAAAGAAGCCTTCAATGAGCGAATGATGCCCTGATCCAGGGGTTGACAATGGGAGGTGGCATTTGCTGGTAAATATTTAACTGTGGAGGCACTGAATGTGATGAGCAGTTGTCTATAAACAGAAGCATGTGTCTCTTCTCCAGTCGGAATTTCTTGTTCCATGCCTGGTGAATTGTTGAAGACATTGGTGAAAAACAGACTGAAAACAGAAGGCAGTTCGCCTAACTCCCCGCTGAATGTGAAACGGCTTCGCATTTTAACACGCGCGGCCTTGTGATGGCTAGAAAACTCCTGGATTCGGGAAAATGCTTTACTCCGCGAAGTCGCTGAATGTGAACCGCCCTTAAAACGGATGAAATACAACTCACTTTTGATGTTGCTAGGAACAGCTCCTTCCCCGACCAGGTAACTCATTCAATTCTCCATAGGACAAAATGCAACCTTAAGAACAGACCACAAACACTCTAATACGACGGAACCCAAAACTTATGTTGTTTTCACTTACACTGGACCTGAAATTACCAGGATTTAAAACATTTTTCGAGAATAAGGACTCAGCATCGCATTCAAAACGGCTAATAACTGTAGGCACATTCTCAATCCCAAATTAAACCCAACTAGCGACCCGGATTTCTCCAAAAGCAGCGTGTACAAACTCAACTGCCCTGAATGTGAATTTTTTTATATAGGCTGTACGAAGAGACCGTTTAAGGAGAGGTTCAATGAACGCAGGAGATCTTGGATGAATGGTGATAAAAAGTCGACGTTTGCCGAACATCTCATTGAACAGGGACATCCATTTGGAATCATCCACGAAATAATGACAATACTCAAAGTGGAATCTGACCAAAGGAGGATACATTCCCATGAGGCACTGATAATCAGAGGACTTACACAACAATTCCCTGATAAAATTTTAAACAATCAAACCAGCTTCAAGAGGAATCCTGTATTAGATGCCATGAACAACGTCAAAAGTCAACGCCACAGAAGGAAATTCAGCACGCCCAATCAAAATTAATCTTTTTCTCTTCTTTATTTTAATTATAATATTATGTATAACTTATTATTCCTAATGTTTATTATTCACTTGCTGTAATGTGGCTCATCTGCCTGCCAATCAGTTTAGTATCAGGTCGTTTCACTTCAAATGTCGGATTTCGAGGTGGGTTCCGCGCTTCAGCACGATTTCCACGTTTAGTAGCAAGTATCCATAACAAAGTGGGTACATTCCCAGAGATAAATCTATCAGCAACCTCCTGCCTGAAATTTGCATGTCTGCGATATTTAATAGCGTTTGAACCCAAGCGAAGATAGTCATGACTTCATACAAATTACATGTGATAATGCATTACAAGTTCAGGTTTAATTGCACTGCATCCAATGCCTCTCAAAACATCAATAAGGTATTCGGTGTAGGGACCATTAACGAACATACTGTTTAACGTTTGTTCCGAAAATTCCGGGCGGGAGTGATGGACCTGTCAAAAACTGTTCAGGACCTTGCTGTATCAGCATCAACTGTGAGTAGACACCTTAGGATCATTGGCAAGGTGAAAAAGCAGGACAAATGGGTCCCACATGTCGGTTGGAGGTGTGTACGGAATCGCTTTTGCGCTATGAAGAAATGGGGATTCTCGATCGCATTGTCACCTGCGACGAGAAATGGTTCCTATACGACAATAGGAAACGGTCAGCACAGTGGCTGGATGCTGATGAACCTCCGCGACAGTTCCCTAAACTCCTGTTGCACCCCAGGAAGCTCATGGTTACAGTTTGGTGGAATATCCGTGGTGTAGTGCATTACAGCTTCCTGCAGCAAGGGGAGATGATCACCGCTGCGACCTACTGTCTTGAACTGCATTGTATGCACACAAAACTGTGTTAGCAATAACCTGCACTTGTGCATCGCAAAGGCGTCCTTCTGCTGCATGACAATGCGCATCTGCACGTTGCACGAATGATTGTGCAGGCGCTACAGGCTCTGGGCTACAAGGTGCTTCCACACCCCCCATACTTTGGACCTCTCTCCTACCGGCTACCATCTTTTCCAGAGCCTGGACAATTTTCTCCAGAGGAAAACATTCCTAACCTAAGCAGATGTTGAAAACTCATTCCGGGAGTTGAGTCCCGTGACCATGGATTCTATCGGAGAGGGCTCGAGAAGCTGCCAAATCGTTGGCAACAATGTTTGGATTGCAATGGGGCTATTTCGAATAGCACGTGTGAAGGTTTCCTTTCTAGAGGGCCATTAAAGATGACGTCTGCAATCCGACATTTGGTATGCAACGACCTGATACTTCTCTACAATTTATATGATTAGCGGATGCTGTCCATATATTTTGGAGCCCTGGCTCTTTTGCTTTGTAGTTGTCATTTTGCCCCGATGATGAAAGTATTTCAAAATGCGTTGGCAGCATTAAAACCCTACCGTTTGCTTTTACCGGGCCCCTTTATTCGTTGATATTCTTACAAAAGTGCATCTACAGGCAAGAACTGCTTCATTCACGATGAAATTTTGTACCTTAGCTCACAAAACAAGTGACTACTCCATCCATAGGTGTGCATTGAAACTATTTCACGTTTCAGTTATACAGGTCCAATCCGGGAAATTTTGGATCGCACCTTATATATGCCAAAGTATACATTTATCTGGAATGATATCTTTTAGTTGTATTCAAAGTTTCTTTTCAGATACCATATGTTTTTCATTTTAGATTAACTTGAAAATTTATATTTACCATTCATGTTTTCTTTCTCTAGTTCCAACAACATCTGGAACTGGAAGTGAAACGACAGGAACAGTTATTTTTGATTACACTTCTATGAAAGCCAAAACTGGTAAATAATATGCTCCATAATCCTTACATGTAAGTTTTAAAGGAGTTTATTTTAATTGTAAAATGTTATTACAGTAAAACCTCTCTAATCTGGAATTGCACTTGACCAAAAAATATTTCCAGTAGAGGTTTCCACGATAGGGAGGTGAAATATACACCTGTACCTCTGGTCGGGACTATATTTTTTTTTCCCAGAAAGGGCAGCTTTCCAGGTTATGCAGGGTCCAGATTAGACAGTTTTCACTGTATAAAATTTCACTTAATTTGAAACCTGACACTTTATAATTTCACCTGACTTGTTTATAAGTTGGCATTTGAAAGATCTAATACTCTGTCTCACCCTGTTGGTAGAGAAACTCATGTTGGTGACTAAAGTGACCTTTTTACAAACACAAGTAAATACACCTCAAAAACAAAAAAAAGGTTCATTACACCTACACACAACTGGCTTTGATCTTTCCTTGAAGTTGCTGGTCAGCTTTCACTTTCGGTGGGATAAAATCGACTGAAGCTTTTCAAAATCCATTTCAGAAATAAAAATAAGCCAGGCAACCAAAATGCCCAGGACCGATAGGATTTTAAAGCATTCGAGAACGAAAAGGAAAGCATTTGATTTGTAAAAAAGCCTTTCGTTGTTAAGAATTAGGTGAGGTTGCTAAGGAAGCCTCTGGTTGCTAAGCAAGGCGTACTTCTAAGGGAAATGTATAGCTCAAACTGAATAAAACTACCTGAAAAATTAAATGGAGAGAGTAGCAATTCTATATAGATTAGAACATATACGAATCCTTTAATTTGTAAGCATTCCTATTTAATGAAATAATCATTAATTGTTGAAGCGTTCTGTGTAAGGGTCAATTCTTTCTTCATAAACTATTGCCAAAGCTTTTCTACGTAAGCAAGTACCATTGAAGGAATGATTAGCTACTAGCTATTGTTAAAATTTGCCTAACGCAATCAAACTATTGACAATATAAGGTATAAGTAATTACATGCCACATCTTAGCATTGAACCATAATAGATCCACTAAACCAGCTGCCTTGGTGCCAATTTCGACTATCATTAATTTTACGTTATATTCATTCATGACACATCATTCCAAGTCGTTTGATATATTACATGCGATATTTTAGCATTGAAAGTTCCAATAAACTATAATGGTTCCACAAAACCAGGTACCTTTGAACCAATTTCGACTGTCATTAATTTTACGTCATATTCATTCATGACACATCATTCCAAGTCGTTTGATATATTACATGTCACATTTTAGCATTGAAAGTTCTAATCAACCATAATGGGTCCACTAAACCAGCTGCCTTTGAACCAATTTCGACTATTATTAATTTGACATAATATATTTACTCATGTCACCTCATTCCAAGTTGTTTGATATATTACATGCAGTATCTTAGCATTGCAAGTTTAAAATGAACCATAATGGTTCCATTAAACCAGGTGCGTTTGAGCCAATTTTGAAAATAATTAATTTTATGTTACATTCATTCATGAGACGTCATTCCAAGTTGTTTGATATATTACATGCCAAATCTGAGCTTTGAAAGTTTCCACTGAACCATAATGGTTCCATGAAACCACATACCATTGAACCTATTTCGACTATCATTAATTTTATGTTAATATTCAATTATGACATGCTATTTCAAGCTGTTTGATATAATACATGCCATATGTTAGCATTGAAAGTTTCCAGTGGACCATAATGGTATCATTAAACCACATACCCTTGAACCAGTTCTGACTGATATTGACCATCAAGGAAGACCACATGTTTTCACTTAATTCACAAGCCCTTTTCTCTGCTTTAGCTATGGAATGCCAAAGAGAGAACAGCATTTGGCAGTGCACAGGCCATTTATACATGGAATTGTATAGTGAAAAACGTGGTCCCCTCTGTTATTTGTGACCTTTTGAACTGGAAGTAGTTTACCGATTTTTTTTCCACCAACGAGCTCAGTTTTCCAATTTCCGTAAGTTGTCGAATGGCGAAAACGGAAGTCGAAAATTCGGAAGCGTTCGAAAGCTAGAGCACCAACAGACAGACAGACAAACAGATGGATGGACGGACGGGCGCACATCGTGAAAACATAAGTACCTAGTCCTAAGTCCTTATAAAATCACTTATTTTTTTTGACGTTTTGGAAGAAGAAAGGAAAAAGAAAAAACTGTCTGAGTCATATAAGAGGAAGTAATGGTATGTTTGCACTGTGACTTGGTCACGATTAAGTAACCATGGTTAACTTTTGATCGTGATCAAGAACAACTGTTCTCTCTGCTTCAGTTACCAAATCGTGTTTTCAGCTTGGTTAAGATCAATTAAGTAATCGGGTTTCTGAAACTCGATTAGTGATGTCATATGCCAGTTAACACCAAGAAATGGGAAAATAAAACACTGCAGCTAAGCGAAAGCCTAGCAGCAAGTGGTCTGATGAGGAAACCAAAGCTCTATTTGTTTGGGAAGAAAAATTTTTTCAGACGTAAGAAAGACTGAATGTAACTGCCACATTTACAAAATTCACTTTATTTTTCAAAAAGCACCAACAAACTCCAATTTCCACTCTTGTGCACACTTTTGACAAAATGGCACGTTTTTGATTATAAAACTACCGACAAACTGCTATTTCCACTGTTGGGCACACGTTTTCTAAAGTTGATATCAAAGTTTCTGTTCCAATCAATAATTTCGCTAACAGCAAGATTTGACGCCTGCAGAAGCCAGTTGCCATCCTCACTGTTGTCCTCCACTTTCGCCCCCTCCACTTTCGCCCCTTAAATTTTTGCCCGTTCCACTTTCGCCCCCGAAGTCCACTTTCGCCCCGGCGCCATTATATGGTAATTTTATCGCCAATATATTTTATCGAGGCCCTGAGGAGAGGCTAAGGTTATACGCAAGTAACTTGAATGCAACATAGCCAGGGTTTCAAACTGTGATGGTACTTCAAGCAATGTTTTTCACGAATAACCACCCAATTGTTTTAAGTGGTTTTTAGTGGTAGGCGATTCCCTGAAAAATTGAATCGTTTAATAATCAATTAATTTTTATGCAATTTATTTTTGATAGTAACGATTAATCGATCCCTGAAAAATTTAATCTATTTTAAAAAATATTAAAATTAAATGTGTTTATTGTAATTTATTTCCATGGTTAAAAGAGTAGCAAAATAAACACATAGAAGAAGCCATACCTGAATTTTTATTTAATAACAAACAAATCAGAAATATTATAACAATGTATTGTGAAGCAGATAAAAAAAGTTAGATTGATTGATTATTTGGTATTAAACTTCAGTTTACTGTCCTTGTGGGGTGGTTATCTTATCTAGTACAGAGGGTAGATTATCGCTTGCTACCGAGGGTGATTTACCGACTCCTACGAGGGAGTTTTGCGCCATCCCATTATAAACGACTGCTACGAGATGACAGTAGCAGCCGGGACCGACGGCTTAACGTGCCCTCCGAAGCACGGGGGGTTTCATGATGGAAAAGCTGCTGGGGATAAACGAACCAGAGGCTGTCACCAACCGCTGGGAAACCAGCTATGGTCAATCGGCAAATGGGTCAGACCAAAGTCCCCCAACAGCCGCGCCCCAAATAGCTGTCCCGCCAGCGGCGGCCCTCAAGCCCTGGCCGTCACCCAACCAGCAGCTGGCCGCGCCTGAAGTTGCTGAACTCCATCGATGGGCAAGCCAACCGACGAGACAACCAGGCCACGGCCACCCCCTTGTGGGGTGGTACTTGTTCAAAAATTTTTGAAAACCGTGGGCCTATAATAATCAGGCTAACGACTACTGTACAAACCATGGAATTTTAAATGAATGAAACATAAATGATTTTCTAAACCCTATTATTTCTTTTAAAACAATTTAGATTTTAGGAAAGCTTTAATTTAAATCGTTCTTAAAATGTTAGGTATATTTAACGTTGAAGAATATGATATATATAAAGATTCTTAAAAATTATTTTTTAACTTCAACAGGTTTTAATATAAACAAAATTATAAGAAAGGATTATAAATATAAATTATAAGAAAGGATTATA